>CM031243.1:726146948-726471948 GCA_018340775.1 Taxus wallichiana var. yunnanensis | reverse complement strand
TCTCTTTATTTTGTAATGGCATTTTCTTGCCTCTTTCCCACTAATGATGTATTGTGTGAACTCATGGAGTAATAAAATATGTTTCGTGATGCATTTTGTCCATCCTTTGCTTATTTTATTGTCTCTTCTTGCCTCTCATCATTACAGGGTATATTGTGCATATCTCTGATGTCTATTGCAGGTTTTGGGATCTGTGTTTAATGGGTTTGAAGTGTTGTTCTGTGTGAACTTTATCTTTGAGTGTGATGCATCTTGTCCATCCTCTCCATTGCTCACCTCTCTTCATTTCAAGCAATTGGATTTATGATCAACAAACTCCTTTTCTGGTGTATCACCGCTTTAGTGTAGGTTTTGTTTTCATGCACTTTCTCTCCCTGGTCCCTTGGAAGGTTAGATTAGGATTAGATAGTTTGCCTACATTAGAGTAGATTGTGGCAGGTAGTTTAGGAGCAGGAACCACCTTCTCTGGAGGATCATCTCAAGCCCGCAAGTCCCACAACTTGAGAGATGATTCAATGTTGCCCAAAAACACCATGAGCTCAAGCACACACACTTGTGCAAATCGGAGGGTGTTGTTTTTGGTATCAACAGATCTTCTTCAGTGAAACTCAGTAAAGATTAGGAGCTCTAAAAATGCTTGGAAATTTGCTAGTGTTTCATTTTCTCGGTTCCTTTGTGCACAAGGGTGGGATGCCTCAAAACAAGGGCAAACCAAATGGTGGTTTAGTAAGAGTTGAATGAGATGAGAGAATTTTCGGTAAATAAGTAAGCGTAAAATCGTGGTTTTGAGGCAAAAATTAGATGAGGAATAAAATTCGTTCAATGCGGGATCAACACGAGGTGTCACTAAATGAGTTGGTAGATATTCCTAATCTCTCACACAGTAAAGAAAGGTTTGTCCATGCCTACCATGCCAAGAGTTTTGCACTTAAAAACACAAGTCATTGTCCCCCTTGTTTTAATTTGGCACACCTATCATTGATTCCAAGTGTGGGACTTGATTCATTGCCAATTATTCTATTCACACTAATCAAAGACATTAGAAAACATGTCTACACAAAGTGAGGCAACGAAAACCTAAAAATAGCCAAAATGGAGAAAATCTCGACTAGAATTGTGCCACTTAAGAAGCACGGCTAGAACCATACCAATACTGAGTTGGTAACTATATGATCTTGTGAAAGTAATTTGACAACTCTACTCGTCTTATGTTGGTTGATAAAACTCGCTTTCTTAAAATTGTTACGAATCACAAAAAAACTACTCTCCTTAAAATCCTAAGCCCACAACACCTTTGCAAAATCATATACAATGGAGGGGTTAAAGAAGACATATGTTATCCCCCATTGTTATACTTTCATTATTATGTGGTGCCTAAGATTTAGAACAATTTCACGATAACATGCAAAGTATAATGTAGTTGAATAGGCAATGGCGTGTCATGCAAGTGTCCCAACCCTTATCTTTTTAATAAATGCAACAAATAAAATGTTAAATGCTCCTCTCAATGAATGAAATCTACTTTTGGCACAAGAATGCTTCTCTCGTCTAAATTCCTTGTTTTGCAACTTTTTGTGCCTCTCACTCCTATTTTAAATGCACTTATGTATTTACAAACTTCTTGAATTTGAATTAGGACCATATTGGCGCACATACCGACACACAATTGGGTATAAAGGCAAGAAGACACAAACCTTGAGGCACCCAAAACAAGTGTTAAAAGGCCCACAAAAAAGTTGTCATAACCATATTGCTACGGTTCTAGAAAAATGCCCAACAAAGCAAAGAAACAAAGAGAGATAAAATATACGAGGAAGGAAACAAAGTGACAAAGTAAGATAGAGTCAAAAGTCAAGTAAACACAAGAAACTTGTCGAAAGTCGAACAAATTCGTACAACAAGAACCTAATCTAAATTGATTATCGATAAACACAAATACACTAGCATGATAGCAAGAAACGTGTCCCATACCAAAATTAGGTGCCTAAAATGTCATGTTAATCTATATTAGTTTTAATTGCTTATAAATGGTGAAAACAAAATTCATATTATGAGCTATAGTCAAAAATATTTTATATGAGGCTCAAATGTTGACGAGGAGCTGCCACAAAATGGTACGAATGTCGAAGAAGATGTTTTGGAATTGAAATGCATCAAAATTTTGACACAATTTTATTCTAAACAAACAACTTCAAACACGAAAGACTGTGGAAGCCTCAAATCTTTTATGGTATTCGTATGATTTGCATTAATCAACTATAACGCCCATTATACACACACATAATAACAAGATAAAAAAATTGGCTTACATTGCTTGATACATAACATCACATAGGATCACTTAGGATAATATATAACACATGAGACGTTTGCGTAACCATGGACCCACATATATAACATGAAACACATGATGCACATCAAAGCCACATTTCCAAAATGAAAAAGTACCACAACGACCCACTACAATATACACTTACTCACAGGAACTTCCCACAACACATCATTGTTCATGGTGAAATATTTATTACAATAATATTTTTTATTATTTGACTATAATTGTCTAAAGAACACATAACATGGGACCCTTCGTTCCTTTACAACTAGGTTGCATGTTTTTGTTTAACATTTCACCTATAGTGGTTCCTTTAGAATTCACTCATTTCTCTTGTGGAAATAACTTTATATAGCATGATTGTGATTAGGAACGTATATACACACGTGTCTTCTAATATTTGACTTAAGGATTTGTTTGAGAGAGTCGTGTTTACTTGGTTTGGAAAAATACTCTCGTTACAAGGAGGAAAATTCACAGAAGAAAAAGGAAGGTTACTAGATCAATATAAAACATATCCCGAGTTCATTTCATAGCATTTTTTAATACTAACAATACACTCTTTTAATCTTCAAGTTATTACAACCATGTAGGTTAACTAATTAAGTTGTATCATTCTTGATTCACAATCTATTGCTCCAATTAGGAATTCATATTTTCACAATCATATTGCACATGGAAGGGTACATTACACTTGTTCCCGTTATAGAGATTTTCTTTGAATTTAAGTGACAAATTTCACATTTCAAACTACTTATGTTTCATCATCTTAAGGATTTACTCCTAATAGCAATGGGTTAATTACATGTTTCGACCATAAATTATACTTCTTGAGTGATCCTAGGTTTAATATATTCCTATCTACGCCAAGGGTTCTACTAACTTTTACAAGTCCAACTAGAGTGCAATTTCCTTAACTCACAAGACCTTGGCTACAGCTGAAGTTATCCCATTCTCAAGGCTACATTTTATTATTTCATTAGCATCGTTGTTTAATCCACATTTATGCAAACAAAGCATGTGATCATGCATCATATTTTGTTTTTTAAAATTTATTAGGTTGTATTAGTCATGGAGCTCTACTTTATTACATTCATTTTATGATCACATTTGACATTTTAGTTGGTTTTGACATCGTTCAATGGCGTACCATTTTTCATAGTGGTCATTCCTTAGTTTAATCTTATTTACCCTTTTACTAACTACATTTACGTGGTTACTTTGGTCCTGTATTAACATCATTTTGGAACAAATGTAATTCCTATAACACTTACGTATATTCGATGTTTAAATTTTACCTTTGCTAGACAAGGGGAACTATCGTGAGATCAAGGAAGGAATTATTAGGATTTAAGGGTGATTTAGATTCAAGATACCTCTTCCCATAAAAATCCTTCCATCATAGTACCCTATTTTTCTATTACAGTTTGTTATAATTCAACAGTTAGTTTAAGTAGATTTAACATTTACACATCATAATTTTCTTTTTTGTTATATAAGAGTTTGTGTTGGCTCAAATGCTTGATTTCTCCAAGAACAATTCGTATTTATTTATTTTTATTTTTATTTTCTTAACAACAAGAGAATGCCTAAATCAATTATGAAGACTTCAAGCATAACTTTATTCCTAAACAATATCTTATTTACTCTTGTTTCCCATTACTCTTACATGGTTAATTTGGACTCTTATGGGCATTGTTTTAGAACAATTGTAATTCAAATAACACATAATTTACACTTAGGGATTTAAGACTACAAGGAGTATGACCTCGCACAAGACAACTCATTTCATTGCTCTTAGACACGCAAGTATTAAGTGTATATTGCAAGAGAGATATCCCAAATAATCTTATGCATTACAAAAGCCTCCTAAGGACCTATTTCAATTGTTGGGTAAATATGCAAGTAATTCAAACGTAGTCTCCACTCACATAATTTAGATCTCACAAGAGATCAATCGTAGGTACAACCACCAACTATCTTGCAAGGCTTTGGCCACCCACTAGGGTACCAAGGGAAATTACACACAAGGGGTTAACTTATTCATGATATGGTCATACCTACAACACCTAGACATGATCACCTCACTCATCCCAATATGATAGGTTTCACAATGTAAAATCACCACCTCTTAAAATATTCAGGTAAAAGGTCCTTAATAAGACACCTTAGGTGCAAAACAAGAAGATGATTAATGAGATCAGAGTATTTTATTAACATGATCAATGTTTTATACCTGGAAAAGACTCAAATGGGGGAGGAAGTACAATAGGCATTATAGCTCATTCTTTAATTTTCGTTAGTTTTAATGAGATGAGATTCTACCTAGCATTTTGGGTGTTAAGGAAATAAACCAATAATTAACATAACAAAATATTAGTTTAACATCTTTATAACATAGGTACAACATTGAGCACAACTTCACATCCAATTTGACACTATAAAATATAGCCACATTGGTATTCCCTTTTCAAAATATACAAAGAACAATTCTTCGAACAACAATACATATCATTACAACTCATTAATTACAACATATCACATCTAGAAAGTTCCTCTTGTTTGGAGTACCTACAACCAACGTTGCATCAGTCCTAGGATTGAGTATGGAAATCCCCTACACTCAAGCATAAATTCCACACATCCATCATTTCAAACAATCGGAACAGACAATAGAGAGAGAGAGAGAAGAGTAAGGGAAGGAGGAAGAAAATATAGGATTCATTTTCTTTTCAAATCACCGTAACATCCTGTATCCAATTTTCATTTCATTTCAACTCATATACATTTTGACCCATTTGTATTTTCAAAACCCAATCAATATTTTCATAATTATCTCTAGAGAGAGAAAGTATGGATTTCATTTTCCTTTCTATTCATCATATCATAATCACATACATTATCAAATTTTCATTTCATTTCCAACCCATGAACATTTATAACTCATTTACATTTTTAGAACCAATCAAAATATCGAGTTACTTCTAGAAAGAGAAAAGGGAAGAGAGAGAAACATCATAATTTCCCAAAAAGCATTCATATAATAATTTGATCAATTCATACTCTATAAAGTGTGGAAACGATATGTACAAGGTTCCACGGTTAGGAGTCAACAGAACCCTTAGAAAGTGTGTTTAGCTAAAGTTGCAATTTGGTGCAAGCTGGCCAAAACATCTAAAGTGCTCACAAATTGGGCCTTGAAAACACTCGTTTTAAGTTTGAACACAAAGTTTGATGATTCTTGCGTACTCTCCCATATACATAGAATTCATCGTGTTTGACGAAAGTTTATTACGAAGAGTAGAGCTCAAGTTACAAGGGCAACTCTGGGGCCAATTATTGTAATTACAACAACTCTTGTCACTCAGTGACCAGTGGGCCCCAAAACCCACTCGCAAAACTAGTCTCTAAAGGCATTTTCATTGAAATGCAAATGGGTTATGATTCTCTTGTTGGCGAGTCTAGGGATAGGTGGAAGGGGTTTTCATTTTCGCTTGAACTAAGCGGTAACCGTAGGTCGAAACTAATCACGTTTTACTAAAAAAAGCACGTCACTACAAGTGATTGATAAGCTAAGTGGGCTTAGAAATTCGACATGCAAGGGCGTTAATTAAGTTCAAATAACTTGGTTAGGTTTTCCTATAGTGTCTCATGTTACTAGGGGTCATGCAAGGAGTTTCAGGTTTGCGGTATATTTTGGTGTGGTGCTCCATGCGCATAACTTTCGGGGTCATAATTTTTTTGGTGTTTGACAGTTCCAAATGAAGTAAAGTTTTATCATTGGTTGGAGTTACATTTCCTAATAATTAACATTTAATTTCCAAATGCAAGAAATGATGAAAGCGGAATTTAGTACAAAAGAAAAGGAAATTCCATACCTTTTTCCCGACGCTTGCTAGAGAAATCAGCTAGGCAATTTTTGCCATGGCGCTTGACCGACGAAAATCATTTGGTTGAAATTTTTTATTCCTTTTCCACAAATCCATTTTATGCAAATCCAACAAGCATGGCCTTCCATGAACCCATTTTCATTAGCGCATTTGCAAGTGATACCACTACATTCCAAAACTTAGCATCACTTACAGGCATTGAAACATTCGAGTAGATGTCTTTGTATTGGTATCCCAGCCCTAAGTTACCTGTATAACAATCAACGAGTGCATCTGCCAAATTGCTATGCTTTGTGTCCAACAATCCAAAACACAACAGGGCATCCATGCCTCGTGGTACACGAGGAACACAAATTATCCTAAAACATCCAAAATGTATGTATTTGTATTTTCCATTTTTCATTTTTTTGTTATTTCACTTTTAGTAAACAAAGGGAAACGGAACAACTAGACACCATTTTCTTTCAAACGAATCAGAATTGTCATATCTTGCAGGAGTACCGAGCGGCCAAGCCCCATTACTTATGTCCACGCCTTGCTCCAAGACTCCCATTTCGCTGCAAGCTGGGAGGATGCTAGAAAAGTTGGAGTTGCCTTTATTTCTTCCCCCAACATGTTTCCCAACAAAACCATTTTGTCAATATCCTGCAATCATGACGTTCCATGAGACAATATATGGTTGAGGCATTTTTATTTTTTCCAACAGTCCACATGCCTTGTAAATGCTCCCACGTGTCTGCATACATGTCAACCAAGGCACTTGCAATAACAACATCTGACAAAAAAAACCCTTTTCCATTCTACAACAATGGATACCCACGCCATGTTCCAAGGCTCTTACTTTGGCACAAGCGGGGATTATGTCGGCAAAAGGACACGCAGTGGGGGTGTTTCATGCAGAGGAAGAGTGACAGAGACAATCTTGCAAAGACATACATGGGACATGAGGAAAAGGAATTTTCTCTTCCTTAAACAATACAACAACTACTCAAAATAAAAATAAAAAGATCACGAAAAATGAACTGGTAGCCATCATTGGTCCTAAGAATGGTGTTGCAAAGGTTACAATGCTCGTAGCACAGGTGCTCGAGACGCAGAAGAAGCTAAATCAATGAGGCTAGACATTATATCCCGTGAAGAAACTCCTCAACCTCAACCTTCTACTTCCTCTGCATACAACAGAAAAACTAACAGCAAGAACAAATCCTCTCAGATACATCGAACCAACTTCAGAAGAAGATACAGATTGAGACCAATCAATTTTTGTATAGTAAAAAGAGGAGAGATTAGGTTTAGATTTAGTTTTGCATGCAGGACTGGTTTAACCCATGATCTGATTGAAGGATGGCTATTAGCAACAGCTCCACTTTTACACTCGTTACAACTATCCAATTACTGCTAAATCTATAACGTTAGCTTGGGTTTTACCATGGTTAGTGCCTCAGGTCTCGAATAGAGTGTTTTTATCATATTGCAAGGAAATGACAAGTCTGAAAGGACATTCAGGGTGTGTTTCTCTCCAAGTTCTGCTTTGAAATTTGTCAAAGTCGACTCTTTGCCTGCAATTGGATTGCGTGAAGTGTGGGGTCACTACATCAACACTCCATTACTATTTTCAAATATAGTAATAGCACTATGCCTTCTTCAAGCTAATATGCATGTATACAAGTTTCCCTTATCAAAACATTAGATTGTTAGAAGGTGCAAAATGTCAAAACCTTTGACTCTCCCTCATTAACACTAGCATGTTGCATTTATTTGTTTTCATGTATAGCCAAAAGGTATGTTTCCTTGCGATATTTCTAGTTAGATAAATGAAAATCTCAATCATAAAACAATTAATTTTTCCATTCTCCTATTCAAACATGGTAAATAAATGGTATTGTTTTGAATCAAAAGTGAAACAAGGTTTAAATTACTTAACAAATTGAAGTTATCAAAGTCAAAATTTATAGTTCATCAAACTCACTCCCAAAAAGCTAATTTGTAATTTGTGCGAATTTGCCAACCATATGCAAGTTGATGATCCTTATGATGCAGGATTGTTGAAACTTTGCTCACATTACCAATAATCCAAAAGGCTTATTTTTAATAGTTGTTATAGTTTACATTCGCCATAATGTCACAATTTTTGACCAATATGAAATTCCATTGCAACTTAAATTCAATGTTGAAAAATAATATTCTACTTGTAGCTAGCTTTGTTAATATAGATGGCAAGATTCGATCGTCTTTTTTATTACTTAACTCCCCTTATGATGTAACCTTCAACTTTGATGCCATTATTTTTTTAATTTGTGAATTCTCCTTATGGGGTAAGCTAAATTTGATGCTACGAACAAGAGGTATACCTTCCATCAAGTTACCAAGGAATTGCACCCCACCTTGTTTGTAGCACACCGCAACAAGCATTAGATGTACTCCTTTACATCATCTCAACACTTCAACCCCTAATTTTAACACTTCAACCTGTCCACTAAGGATTCAAACCCAATGATCCACAACATAAGCGTATCCCATTCGACATGAAATTCCCTTGTTAGCTATAACTAGTACTTCAATTAGAATTTACCCTGGTGGTTATTAAACAATAACCATCTTGGCAAGGTCTGAAATTTAGAAGTTGGCATACAAACTCCCAAAATATACTCTAGTTAGAGTCTATTGTTTGTTTCCTCTAAAGAAGAGGAATAGGAGATCATAAACCAAATAAATTTAATAAATGAAAATGTTAAATTTGTGAGAGATTGAACTCTAGAGGAAATTATAGTCTCACTTGCATTCAACACACTACAACAATATGGCTCAAATACTGTAAAGCTTGATTAATAGACCTTGAATAAAACTAGCTCAAATGTCAAAAATATTTATTGATAGAACTTGAATACAACTAATAAAATACTTTTGGCCTAGTTTCTTGCTCCTCCTCAGTCAACTCTGAATATTCATACCATGTTGTTCCTAATTTACCAACAGGGATTGGAGGTCTAACAAAAACCTCAACTGGTTTAGGTACATGAACAATTAAATGTAGATTCTCATCACTTTTTCTCAAGATGTCTGAATCTGCTGCCTCTGCCACATCTGCACTTAATCTCGGTTCAATTGCAACCCACCCCAAGCCCGAAATTGCAACATCACGCACCGGCCTAAAATGAAAGAAGCGCCTTTGTTAAATAATTGAATACCCACGCATATTGTGTTCAAGAATGATAAAAACTATGTTTCAGTATAAAGGAGAACATAAAGGTCATAAATTATAATTTATAACTTAAAAATATAAGTCATTGTTTCTCAAGTTTTCAAGCTAACCCAAAGATTCTGCTTCGACCAAACACAATCCTACTAATCAACAGAAAAATACATGAATAAATGAAAAAGAAAAGAAAAAAAAGAGGAATTTTTTGCTATTTAATATGTTTATAAACATAATTAAATTGTACTTAATTGTTAATTGAGTTGGAATTTATAAATACAAACCTTATAAATACAAGCCTTCTAAAATCATAAATAGAAGCTAAACTGAAGTCTGCAAAATAATTTGAAATATGTGGTTCTCGAGATATGCAAATAGCATACCAGAACTTACCTCAACGAATGTATGCTTCTTTACTAATAAATTGATATATGAAGTCCACCACAGATTATCTGAGAACTTTTCTTTTATATCATCTAGATTCTACAATGCAGTATATTTCGATCATTTCGTTATGTATCATATAGATTCTACGAACACAATAGTTGCCTATTATTTAATGAGTTCACACAGGGAAGAGTGCGATTTCATAAGGTAGAAGAAGAAGTTGAGCTCAATGACCCAACAATAATTGATTACAATCCAATCACCCTGCACGAAATTCCCTGGCCCTGCCTTCCAGAATTTTTTTCTTTGCTACACAATTGAAGTTGACCTTTACATAACCATAAGGTTTCTTGAGTTTTCTACCTTACTTTCTATAAATGTCCTTTCATTTCTGGAAAATATAAAGAGGGGAAAACAATTTTTCCAATCAATGTTGTCTGGCTGTTGATGAGTTCACAGGTTGTGAATAAAGAACCTTAGAATTGTGAACATTCACGAGGACAAATTTTGTTTTCAAACATTCCATGACTTGAATGGCGGATTTAACTTAAAATTCATTGAATTTCTAAACATCAAGGTACAATCATGAAGACAATACCTGGATTTGCGCTCCATTTTCAAATCAATGGGATGGTTACTTTCCAGTCCTTGCCAATCTTTTGCTTTGTCCTTTCCTGTGGGAGGTTGTAATGTCTCGCCAAGTTCTTTCTGCACAAACATAAAATGAATATCAATAAAAGGAAATGGCATTGAACATAAAAAATATGAGGCACTTTCCAAAAGAAAAATTCTGATGAAACATAACTCCATTGTTGTGTACCTAAACACAATATATTTATGTTTTCAGCTCTAGTATTATTATTGTTATGTTTTGGGTGATTGGAGTTAGTGAAGAGTTAGGTTATTAGTTAGTCATTTTGGTCGATTAGGATTTTGGTGGTTTGAATACAAAAGGAGGAAAAGCCTTAAAGTATGTATCTTTTAACAATTACAACATATCAATACAAAGAGACAGCCACCATTGTATAGGAGCTCCTTTGCTTCATTCGGATTTGCAAGTGCAATCCAACCATAGGCGTGCAAGTGCTTCCATTTCTATTGTTTATCAGTTATTTTTAGTTTATTTTACAGCTTTGTTTATGTTGGTATACTGGAACACTACAAATGGTATCAGAGCTTTGATCAATTGTCACAACCATTGTCAAAATGTCGAAGGGATCTTATTGAAGAGGCAGCTCAATGTTCGTGACCGGATAGGAGATGAAGGGCATATTTGATGATTTTTGCAAGGTGGTTATGAGGGGAATATGTTCACGGGGAAGGCAAACAGAGCGCCCAATTGAAGAGGATGTGTCATGTCCCTTTTGGAGACTAGCGGAATTGAAGACCTTAACCCATTTTTCCTCCCCATGGGTTCAAGGAAGGAAGCAAGGGGAAGACTTGGATGACATTTTCTAAGTAGATATTTTCATTATTATCATATATTCCTATTGGGAAGCCAAGCGCTCCAATAGAAGAACTTATTTAATTAGAATATAAAGTAATTTGGAGCATGTAGGCTCTAAAAACAAATTAGATAATTAAAAGTACTTTATGAGGTCGGCCATTATTGAATTGTAGCACCCCTTATGATATAAAAGGAGGTTGTTTGGCCATTTGATCATTATGTGAATTCTATTATCTCTTGGAAAGATTGCTTATGAAACATCTCTCCCCCTCTCCTACAAACGAAAACCCTTGGAGAGTTGTGTGAGGATGAAACCCTTCACCAAGTCTAGGGAAGACTTCAACACGAGAGTCTCCACCCCTTGAGGGATCTTTTGCTGTTATTATCTTTTATTTCAGCCCTAGGCGAATTTCCCTAAGGTGTCATTTGATCAATAATTGAAGATCTTTGTATTACTTCTTGTTGTTAATGCATATTTGGCCTTTTTGAGGTGGAGCGACCTGCTTTATGGTGTGTTTTGGCGTGTTTATTGGTTGTTCTAAGTGGAGCAACCCACCTAGGGGAGCATTTCGATACTTTCTTGCAACAATTTCATGGTTTTGAGATTGGAATAATATTCTCTATATTTTTAAGAGCCAAGTTATGAAGTTTCATGAATTTTGGTGGTGATTTGTTATTTTTCCAAGCTCGTGGAAGTTAGTTGCAGTTATGGACTATTTAATTAATTTTTGCAATTGAGGGTTTTATCATAAAAATCAGATCTCTCACTTCCAAGCTTATAAAAATCAGTTTTCTTGCATGATATGATTGTTGGCAATATATAATGATTTTAGAGACTTAGAGGTAGCTGATTTCAAGGGTTTTGAGGGCACCAAAGTGGGTTTGACACCCCAAAAGGGGCCGCTTCCCTATAAGGATGTTTGCTGGCAGCAGTTGAGGATTTTTACATATTTGTTTCAATCACTAATAACCTACTAAAGATCTGAAAAGTGTTGCTTATCTTCAGCTTTGCATAGTTTCCTGTGAGTCCCCAAAAAGGGACATTACAGGTGTGAACCCTTGGAGAAATATGGATGTTGAGGCAACAGAGGATGAAGATAAATCAGCCCATGCAGTAGAGGAAAAGAAGAATCAGTCCCAATAGTATGGGATGAATATCTCAGTGAAGAGTTCAACCCATTTTAGAATCAAAGGAAGATCCACTTGTAGAAGAGGATGCTATAGTAGATGACGAACATTTCAAAGTTATTTTGTTAAATAGTTTGCCTTCTAAATACAACTAGGGAAATTCAAAGACAAACCAAATGGGTGAAAAATGCATCAATGAAGAATACGTATTTTAATTTAAGAAGCCCACACTTTGAAGGTAGGAAGGCATCGAGTGTAGACGAAACTCTGCATGGATGGTTGCTATTTAGTTTGGGAGTCTGTGGGTCTTGGGAATTATACCCTTACAAGGGTCATGAGACAACTTGATGGAGCACTATGGATGTAGCTCAACATGGATGGTTGTCCAATAATTCGGGAGGTTCGTATCAAGGAGTTTGGGAGATGGAATTTGGGAACCCGGAAATTCTGCTCAAGAACTACAACTTTACGAGGGTTATGAGACAACTTGATGGAATTCTACCTAGTCAAAGAACCATTTTCAAAAGTAAACTTTTGAAAAGTGTGTTTCTATTTAGCTTTGTTATTTTAATCTTCTCAATCAATACATGTGTTTTTGCTTTCTGTAGTGTAAGCCTTAAGAGGGGTATAAGAATATAAGGCTTATAGTTTATTATTAAGTCACTATCAGTTATGTATTAACTAATGTTCAGTTCTAACCACCTCAACTTGTAACTATCTCTTGCCTGCTAAAATGACACACACAATCTACAATGTGTGCAATGTGGTCAAGTCTTCCAACAACCCTTGCTTGGTCATTTTCGGTTAATCTTAAAATTTACATGTACAAGGTCTAAAATCATTCTTTCTGATATGGCCTCTATAGATTCTGCTGCAGCAAATTCTTGACTAACCTTCAAATACACTCCGTATTTGACCTAGTCAAAATTGGATTTGCTTCTTCTGTGGTATCTGCCATAGTCTTGAACTCAACATGTTTTTGAAAGACTCGGACATTCCAAAGCCAAGTCAAGTAAAATGGGTCACAAAGTATCGACTCACTAATCTGCAGAGACTCGCCAGTCTGAGGCACAGACTCACTGTAGTCAAAAGTTGGCATTATAAAATTAAAACTAATAAACTACCCTCATTTAATATTTTGAACTTGTTGAAATTGCTCTATAGGGACTAAGAAAGAAGGGATGCTGCTGCAGGCATCATCTCCAATTCCAAAGGCGATTTGATCAAATTTTCACATCAAGGATTCTCTAGCAGCTGGGTCTATACCCCAAGAGACATATCTTTCAATTTCATGCCTCCGAAATATTATCTAAGATTTCACAATTATAGGAATCGAGTGATAACTTAGTCTAATCAATCAAACGGTTACTTTCCCCAATTGAAGGGATTTTTGGAGGCACTGAAGCATTCTCAAGTGTTTTTCCTTTTCTTTACCTCTGATTGGAATAAGGGAAAGCACGAGGAAGAGAGCAAAGCAATTCGAAATTTCTAGTTCTTTCCCTTAATACCATTCAAAGTGTGAAAGGTGCAAAATGTACAAATTTGCTTTCTTTCTGGGGTATAAGAATATAAAGCTTATAGTTTATTGTTAAGTCACGATCAGTTATGTATTAACTAATGTTCAGTTCTAACCACCTCAACTTGTAACTATCTCTTGCCTGCTAAAATGACACACACAATCTACAATGTGTGCAATGTGTTCAAGTCTTCCAACAACCCTTGCTTGGTCATTTTTGGTTAATCTTAAAATTTACATGTACAAGGTCTAAAATCATTCTTCCTGATATGGCCTCTATAGATTCTGCTGCAGCAAATTCTTGACTAACCTTCAAATACACTCCGTATTTGACCCTAATCAAAATTGGATTTGCTTCTTCTGTGGTATCTGCCATAGTCTTGAACTCAACATGTTTTTGAAAGACTCGGACATTCCAAAGCCAAGTCAAATAAAATGGGTCACAAAGCCTCGACTCACTAATCTGCAGAGACTCGCCAGTCTGAGGCACAGACTCACTGTAGTCAAAAGTTGGCATTATAAAATTAAAACTAATAAACTACCCTCATTTAATATTTTGAACTTGTTGAAATTGCTCTATAGGGACTAAGAAAGAAGGGATGCTGCTGCAGGCATCATCTCCGATTCCAAAAGGCGATTTGATCAAATTTTCACATCAAGGATTCTCTAGCAGCTGGGTCTATACCCCAAGAGACATATCTTTCAATTTCATGCCTCCGAAATATTATCTAAGATTTCACAATTATAGGAATCGAGTGATAACTTAGTCTAATCAATCAAACGGTTACTTTCCCCAATTGAAGGGATTTTTGGAGGCACTGAAGCATTCTCAAGTGTTTTTCCTTTTCTTTACCTCTGATTGGAATAAGGGAAAGCACGAGGAAGAGCAAAGCAAGTCGAAATTTCTAGTTCTTTCCCTTAATACCATTCAAAGTGTGAAAGGTGCAAAATGTACAAATTTGCTTTCTTTCTTAACTATAATTTCAAATTCTAAATGGACTGTTGAATTTAAACAGTTACCAATAAAGTTCTTAGTTTGATAAGAGCACAATAGCATCAATGGAAAGAAAATAAGAGACTGCCACAAACGTGCAGGTTGTACACTCGTGTATATCACGTATATAAATATTACAAAGGATGTACACATATTACATATAAAGCAAAAAAAGATATTACGAGAAGAAAGATGTACATAAAGATATTTAAGAATATACAATTCTTCCACGTGACTAAAATATTTAAGAAAACTCGGAATCCCAGTTGACTATATCTCATCATTTAACACAATACAATTGTCCATGTGATTATGTCTCATACCCCATGTGGTTGTTTCATCGTTCCCTCCATGCTTAAAGAAAATTGTCCCCAATTTGTGTTGTAGATGTGGGAAGTGCTGCTAAAATGAGGACTAGAACATCCACGTAGCTTGAGTTGGCAATGAGCTCTTGCTTGACCAATTGGTAGTGGAGCTGCGCCTGGTAATTCATGCTCACACCTCAAGAAGAGAATCTTTGTCCAAATTAGGTTGAAAATGTGAAATTTTAAGGATAAGAGAACAAACTCTTCATTTAATGTGTTGGCTCATACAACTTAAGTTGACTTACATTCACAATATCTATCCAGCCTATATGTATTTTCTCAAAGCCAGTTCAAAATCATATTAGGATCATGCAGACTAGGTTTGATCTTATGATGTTGCGATTAAAACATCTTTTTCTCCGAGTAGAGTCAAGCTGTATCACCAATCTGAGGATGTGAAGGGACTGAATGCCAATAAGATATGAAGGGATGCCGATCATGAAGCTCTTTGTATTTGGCTTGAATCTTCAATAATGTATCACTCACATGTATGGATTTTAGTCAAATGTAGGGAGAAGGAAGCCTTAGCTTGCAAATGTAGCTGTAGGGAGAGATAACAAAACCTCAGAAAGAGGAAGTAGTCGATGCCCAAAGCAAACCTCGAGTGGAGAGTTTCATAAAGAGACATGAATAGCTTTGTTGTAACCATGTTGCGACACATGCAGATATATATCCAACTGTTTCTTTCCTTTGTGCGAGACGCAAAGAACACAAACCAGCCACTGGTTAGCTACCTTAGTTTGTGGATGAAAGGATGAAGTTGACCTCAACTAACATCCCAAGATCTTCAGCGAGGCTTTCCAAAAGTGATCAGAAATCCAAGTCATTATGAGACATAATAGTTGGTTATAAGATAAAGTGGCACCATACATACTAAAGAGACAACTTGACGACTTTAAAGTATCTATGGTTTTGTTGCATGGAATGAATGGGGCCATTTTAGAAAACATGCATACAACAAAAATGCAATCATGCCTCCTAAAAGAAGGCGGAAATCCACCATTTAAGTCTATGGATATGGATCTAAATTTCTAATAATATAGTCCATGAGAGAATTGGATGTTGCAAGTACAGACCAATTTTTTTATTAGAAGGTTTAGATTGATTGCATGGTGAACATCTAATGAAATGTCCTTCATGATTCATCATAAAAGGCTAATAGAAATATCTCTAATACTATAAAGTCTTCAATGTGCCAATATGACCTCCATATGAGGAGAAATATGCATCTCTAATTAGTGTGAGGGAAGATGAACCAACTGGAACAAAAAATTGGTCTAATTTGTACCAAAACCATTTCTTTATGTATAATCAAGGAGAGAAAATTGATTTAGCACTGTATGTTGTTGTAAAGAGGAGAATCAGTACAAACTATGCCTATGAAGAACAAAGCGACTTCTAAATCTTCTTGTCCAAGTTTAGTATTAAGAGTATGCAAAATCTTGACATGAGCTCTCTTTTTGGACCGTGAACTCAAAAACATTAGGGGTTGATGATCAACGCGAATATTGTTTTTCCTCACCAAGGATGTAGTGCCTCCATTGCTTGACTGTTTGAACCAATGCATAGAAGTTTTCATACTATGTTGTCAGTCTATTTTCCTACCGAAGTGTTTCTACTCCTACTCAAGAACAACATCTATGAATCAAATGTACCTACCTGTATCTCAAAGGGATGAAGTAAATCAGAAAGAGCAAACACTGGACCTGAGCAAATCACATCCCTGAGCTGCTGAATTGCTTATAGTTTCTCGTGCATCCCATTAGAAATGCTTTTGAGTGGATAGTTGATGAAGTGGCATGGCAGTGCAAGATATTTGTTGAATGAATTTTCCGTAAAAATACATATCACCCAGAAAAAAATGGCAGATATGTAGTATTAGATGGTGATGGCAAATTCTTAAGGACTTTGACCTTTGTTGGATCTGGTACACATTTGTGGTTAATATCAAAACCCAAATATTGAATGGAGGTTTGTCCAAAGAATGACTTCTTTATTTTAGCGAACAATTTAAGGAAGACCAAGAGCAATATGAACATGCTGGGCACGGTTTTCCCAGCTGATAATCTAGACCGGTATATCATCTAGATCAAGATATATCATTGATTATGAACAAAGAACAAAATGGGTTATCGACATGTTTTTGTTTTATTAATTCAAAAATAGATAGTAAGGCCAAAAGACCTGTCTCCTCAATAGTCAAAATACTTTAAGAATTCCCTATATAGAATCCATTTACCTTCCAACAACCTAAAGACCTAATTACATCACATTACATAAACCGAACTAGTAATACAAAATAATATCCATAAGCCTACATGGTACAAAGTTACAAACTATAGTAAAACCCACTAATATATGATACTTTTGGATCACCTGGCTAATAAATAGGCTTTCCCTCCACATAGTAGGAACAAACCTGGCACCGACTCCAGTAGAGGGAAAGTTTGAGAGTCTGTCATCATCACCGAGGACTTGGTGTCCCTTAGCAATTTGGAGCAGCAACTGCCTTACTTCCTAGATTGGCCATCCATTTGCTTTCACGGGTAACTTCGGAAAAGTTCTTGAATTTGAAATTCTTAAGTTTAATTTCATTATGTTTCTAGTTTCAAGTTTTCTATTATTAAATTTATGCAACAATAGAACTCAACTTCATTTCAATTTGCGCATAACCAGCTTAGCAACATGCAAGTGACATTGGAGTGAATACGCATTCATTCACTACCAAGCAAAACTGCCTCACGTCACAAACACAAAAGATTTGGTGCTTGTTTACTAAAAACTTTTCCTTTCATATCAGTAGCAACTATAGTATCAAGCTGAACGCCCAAATATGTGGGATTATGGTGGCTCGCAAGATGATGAAGAGGAACCATTCTTGAAACATTTTACAGCACAATGTAGAGGGCATACTGGATGGCTTCATCTTTAATCCAGGTTAGCCTAGCACCATAACTCAGCTATCAAGCCACCACCAACAAAACATCAAGATGAGAACTGCACTATTTCAATACGTTGTAAAGACTAAAGGGCTAAAATATTTAAAAGTTTGCATTGAAGTCCTTGGAGGAAATAATCAAAGCTGATTTCCCCATAGGAAAGAACAGCTAATCGGATCTCCTACATATCAAATTATCTCCAGTTCTATTCAAATCTTGATGGCGTGTCCTAAATCCATTCAACGTATGTGAACTGTATGCATTCATGCTGACAATAGCATTAAAGTCTAAAGGATATATTAATCCAATTAATTAAATCCTTGAGAACTGAGATGATCATGAGCCTAAACAAAGCACTCCTTGATATCAGCTCCTTACATCTTTGAAAATCATAAAAGCATTATGTTCCAAGAAACCCATCCTAATCTCATAATTTTACTAAGATCCCACAGCAGATAATATGCATTATGTTCAGCAAGAAACTTCATACAAATACAGATATTAGAACACTAACCCAAGCAAACATATAAGCATCCTTGATAAAAGGTTCACTGTGACAACTCAACTTACATGATAGAACTCGTTAGCTTCAGACGTAGGAACTACTTTAATTCGCACTCCTTTTGGTCCATACATTGTCAAGCATGTGAGAAAAGGGACCTGCAAACCATGTAAATATATATCTTTGTATTAAAGGAATAAGAAGTCACCTTCTCGCTAAAACAGCAGGGTATTCAACTGATATATGACTGAAATAAGAATTAAAAGTATCATAAGATGTCAATAGCAAAACACACCTTCACCACATCTATCCCGACAAGGCCTCCCAAAATATAGAGAGTCCATTAAGTCCATTGCTCCGAGAAAAACCTAAATTCATTTTATTTGCTTCT
Source organism: Taxus wallichiana var. yunnanensis (assembly GCA_018340775.1). Classification (NCBI taxonomy): domain Eukaryota; kingdom Viridiplantae; phylum Streptophyta; class Pinopsida; order Cupressales; family Taxaceae; genus Taxus; species Taxus wallichiana. The sequence goes on along the minus strand of CM031243.1, from coordinate 726,452,861 downwards.
TCTGAATCACTTCCAGCATCAAACAAGCTGATTGCATCAGAATACTGCATAGAGATACCTGTTGTAGCAGATGTTGCTTTAGATGTATAAAACAAGTTTCGGTTCTCTTTATTAAGTGACTCGACAGAAATAATGATCCCCTTAAGTCGACTCTGTGGTGCAAGCAAGGGCAAATCCTCAGTGTGTACAACGGCTGCTTGTCGATGATGTAGGTGCACTCCAGGTGTATCATACAACTTCTGAACAAAAATTCCCATACCATGCATTGTTACGATTGTGGTCAATTCAATTATTTCCCTTAAGCATTAAGAAATTTATCTTCAAAAATTGTTATACTACAACATTTAAATTTTCCACATAAGAGAATTTAAAATGTACAATCAATTTTTGTTTGGTCTCAAAAACCACAAGGATCATTTTGAACAGAAAGAAATCCAAAAAAATGAACAATGTAGCATGCAACCTGTGTTAGTACCATCAACCAGTCTAAATGATGAGATTCCCCCTTGTAAATATTTCTGTATTTTTAAAATTAACTCGCAGCTTTTAGCTTTTATCTGCTTCATTTTTCTTTCTGCACGCTCTTGCCTTAACCAGCCAGAACAACCCAAATCATTGTACATTTATTTAATTCAGGCTCATGGAAACTGAGAACTATCAGTTTTGGCAGCACAGGTTTGAGTTTGAATTCACTCTGTTGCTGCCACCTGTTATGTAGTTATCATGCAAGGAGCTGGACCAAGTTGGAGTTTTAGGTCACACCGAGGGGAATTTCAGGACTGCCAGAAAGATCCATGACAAAACATAAATAAAAAGTACTAAAAAAAGATATTGCACGAAAGACATTATTTGTTGGCTTATTTCTTTTATTGCCTCACTTTTTTGGCATTTTTTTTTCCAATAACAATGATACAATAAATTACAATGGAGTCCTCTAAGACTGGTCCATAAACAGCATGGTTATTCCACTTTAGATTCACAAACACAGATTTACTTTCCATAGATGTTCCCAAGTTCTATGCTATTCAAGCAACACGCAAATGCTCATACTTGACACTTGACACTTTTACAGCTCTATGACTGCCACCTACATCAAACATTTCACTATGCAATCTTACATATGCTCTCATACATTGTATATCACGCTTCACACTCCAGCGATACTACTACCAAACACGTGACTGTTATCAAATCCACAAAACAGCAGTGCACAACAAGTATCTTTCTTAAACTTCATGAGAGAATGAATTCAGTTACTGTTTGTTGTTGGGAACAATAACCATGCTTATGCTCACACATTCAACTGTTTTCTTATGCGTTCTTGATTGTTTGAGATAGTGAATTAGTTGCAGGAAATAGAAGCAACAATGAATCAAACACCAAGGAAATGAAAGTTTAACATAAAAAGTTACCCTAGAGACCCAATGTGGGAAAAAACTAGAAGAGTGAACCCATGCTTAATCATCTCCACTATCTTCTTTGCAGTTTTACAAGCTAACTTCCTTCTGGAGGCCTTAAAGGACACCGACATCAATCAACAACATCCTTGCACTTGCAAATGCTCTCTGCAATTTTCTATGGATCACTTGCTTCCTGAGCAAACTGGAATACTTTCCTCAGCCATCTCAGTTGTGAAGTCTCACATTTCAATCAACACCATATATAAGAACAATTGGATGAACTTCCTTCAGTACATTCCCTTCACTGCCTTTCTTAAACCTCTGTGGGTTCATTTATACAGTTTCACATCCTTTAGGCTCAAACACGATGCCCAAAAGTTAGGAATTTGAAAAGAAACTATCTCTGTTGTTTAACTTCCCATGGGTGAACTGTAGCAAAGCCGCAGCTTAAAACAGGGAAAACTACCCTGGCAGTTGCAAAACCACCCCTAAGTAAACCGGCTGTTACAAAACTGCAGCTTTAAGCAGACCGGCAGTTACATAAATATGGCTTGCTTTAACCAGCAATTTTGTAACCACACAAAGTCTTGCAAATTGCAGAGGCCATGGCTTTTGCATACTGACTTGAAATCAGTTCTGTTTTTTAAAGTGCATAAAAATTTCATATGAATCTAAATATGTAATCTAAAACCACTTTGGATGTTTTCCCTGTGATGTTTTTGCCTCTTCACCAAAACCCATCTTTATCAGGTCATAACATGTCGCGACCACTTCCTAAATCTTACTAAAGTCACTTAACCAATCTGATTTTGACAATGTACGTGACCCAATTTTGGATCAAAGACCCCATTGAGATATCCTTTAGAGAGAATAGCAATAAAATGTAAAAGGGACTAAACAATCCTATACACAGAAAACTGACCATACTAGACGTGAAAAACAAGATTGATTAAAGTAGGATCCCAAAGTTGAAGCATACTCTTTTTTAAGAACAATGTCAAATTCATGTGTATTTTGATTTTTTCTAAATGAAAATAAAACAACTACCTTGACATTAGACAATAGCTTCCAAAAAAAAAAAAAATACATATTTGAAAAATATTCCTTTTTAATATTTTGCCTAACCTTAGAACTTGGAATCTCTTCTTGAATACCATCAAGAAATCAGCCGGCCACAATGGACAATTTGAAGAGCAAAAAATCGGCTTCAGAAAGAACAAAAGTGGGCAGTAGGAGAAAACAACTACCCTCAAAATCAACTATTTATCTACATTTTTTTAAACGGAATATTTTACTACAGTCAGGGAGAAAGGCACCATCAATGTATAAGCTAAGTAGCCACTACAGAGGGGGAGCAACCCCTGGTACAAGTACAGATATGTCTCGGAAAAGTATCCTAGCCACTCCCTAGTACATTTCTGGGACCAAAACTTTTTTGTTTTTTTGTTTTTTTTCTCACTCGCTTTTATGTATAAAATAATATAAAAAACATAATATTTTATTATCTGTAACCCTAAAAGTGAATTAGAATGGATAAAACAATAGTAAAACATAAAAGCAAAAAAAATTACATCTCATTCGCTCATTACATGCATGCCTCTCTAAGCTTTCATTTTTTCTTATTTAGGGTTTGATACTTCATCAACAAGCATTGCAATCATTTTCTTAAGCTAGTTCGAGTTCCTATTCACTGCATCCAGCTAAGCAACCAAGGACTCGAGGGTTTCCATTCCGCCAAATTCGCTGGGAATGATCTTGGCCTCATCCCTTATTACAAGATATCCCTTGGCTTTGCTTTCAGCGAGAATTGAACCACTGTGGGATCTTTAAGAGCCAAGCATCTTTCATCATCTGAGTCAAACGCCATCTCGATTATTATTTTCCTTTTGAAATTTTAAAAAAAAATCATTTTAAATTTTTAATACATGTTATGCCCTAGGGCATAGGGTTTAAGTTTTATTTTTAACCATTGTTTTCTTTGCTTATGCTATTGGTTTTTAAACTTGTAGGTAGAAGTACAATGGCAACAAGTTCCACCTCCTCTGGGCAATCCCTAATCAAAGAATTTGACCCAAATTCACCATTATGGAGGCATGTCACAATACTAGAGCAACTTCCAAGTGGTGGGTGTTTTGTTTTTAGATGCAATGAGTGTGAAATAGTATTCAAAGGCTCATATAGTCGAGTGAAAGGCCACTTGTGTGCAATACCGGGTCATGGTATAAGAACATGCAAGGGGAAAAATAACGTAGGGGTGCCAACAACAAAGGTTTTGGGATATATCAAAGAACAAGAAGATGCAGAAGCAACCTTGGCTTTGAAAACGAGTCATCCATTGTCAAAAAAAGAAGTTTGTCTCCATCGGTGAAGCCTCCTATTGCCCCCATCTAGTATTGGCTCCCGAGTTGTGACCATGCCACATCCATTTGTGACGGCTACCTCCATGCATGATGAGGATTCACCTCTTTCACGAAAGAGTAGAACAAAAAGACCATTGGAAAAGGCCTTTCAAAATGAGAACAAGGATATTGTGGATGAGCACATCGCAAGATGTGTGTATGCGAATGGATTGTCATTCAATGTTGTGAGGTCACCATATTGACAAAAGATGGTGAAAGCAATCAATGTGGCCCCAAAAGGGTACAAAAGGTCTAGCTATCAGAAAATTTGCACCACCCTATTGGAAAAGCAAAGAAAATATGTGGAAACCTCATTACAACCAATTAGAGACTCATGGGCCAAAATAGGTGTGTCCATCATTTCTAATGGATGGAAAGATGCAAGAAACCGCCATTTGATCAATGTGGTTAAAATATGCCCTAAAGAGTAATGTTTTTTAAAGAAATTTATTGTGAGGGGCAAGTGAAGGATGCCCAATTCATTGCCAACATCCTCTTTGAAGCCATTGAGGCAATGGGGCCTCAAAATGTTGTCCAAGTCATAACGGACAATGCCAAGAATTGCAAATCCGCAGGATGTTAGTTGAGGCAAGGTATGGGCATATTTTTGGACACCATGTGTTGTCCATTCACTCAATTTAATGCTAAAAAGTTGGCCAAGCAAAATAGAGTGAATTCAACAAGTGTATGTAGAGGGTGAAGAGATCCAAATGTTTGTGACCATCCATCACTAGTCACAAGGCATATTTAGATCCTTCTCACATTTGGAACTACTAAACATAAGGGAAACTACCTTTCTTTTATTTATAAATAACGTAAGTTTTTTATTTTTAAAATATAGTATTCAAAAGTTTTCAAATTTTTTTAATTTTTGTTTCTCATTTCTTATTAGGTTGTTGAGACTCGATTCGCATCACACACAATCGTCTTGAGATGACTTGTGTAGATGCGAGAGGCACTTAGCAGGATGGTAACTTCTAACCTCTTGTTGTATGGAAGCAATCAAACATTGTACGACGAGTTCGAAAAGTGAAGGCAATAATCTTAGATGACACTTGATGGGATCAAGTAAAATATTTGTTGAGTTTTACCGAGCCCATTATGAGCATGATTCACTTTATTGACATGGATAAGCCATGCCTACGAGAGATATATGATGGTATCGACTCAATGATTGAGAAGATAAGGTCCATCATAAATGCAAAAAAAAAGATCCTGAGGAGAAATTTTTCAAAGAAGTATAATCAATCCTCATTGAGCGATGGAACAAAATGACCACCCTGTTACATCTACTTGCCTTTGCATTGACTCCTAGATTCTACAACATAGAGATCCTTTCTTTGCAGGGAGGATGGCACCATACAAGGATGTGGAAGTCAATGAGGGATATATGTTGGCATTGTCTAGGCTCTTCCCTGATCCTGAGGCCGAGGACATGGTTATGATAGAGTTTGTCAATTTCATAGCGGAAACAAGTCATAGCCTTCTCACTCTTCGAAGCAAATACAAGATGGATGCTCATATGTGGTGGTACCTCCATGGTCATGCATCAGTGTACTTGAACCTCTTGCAATCAAGGTCTTGGCATAGGTAAGTTTTTTTTTTTTTAATTCTCTTTCTTTTTTTGTTGTAACTTTTAGTTTTTTAAAATTTAAGTTTGAGTGTTTAAGTTTGCATTGACTTTGTCTCAATAGGTTGTGAGTTCATCTTCCTCTGAGCGCATTGGAGTACATATACCTTCATCCACTCATAGAAGCGCAAGAAGTTGGGGGCTAAAAGGCTGATGAAGATTTGGTATATATACATTCCAACTTGCGCCTTCTATCCCACAAGCAAATGTGAGTACAAGGAAGGGTCAACAAAACATTGGGATACCGATCCAGAGATAGTTGACTTGGATGCTTTCATTTCCCACTTATCATGAGATGACGAGGGATTGGAGACTTTTTGTGACACCACAGACCTACATGCACAACGAAGGGTGCAATCGGTAGTGGCCCTAGTGGGAGTGGTTCAAGTCCATGTGGTTCTAATGAGCCACACGTAATGATGATGATGATGATTTGATGAAGACTTGATGAAGAGATATGATGAATATTGAAAAGATAGTTTGAACTTTGATTATTGGTATAATATATTGAATTTAATGTATCATGGCATTGTGTTTAGTTTAACTTTTAATCTTTGAACAAATTACGAGTTGTCTTTTGTGGTTATTTAGCTTATAACTTACAAGTTATTTTGTCTTTCATATGCATAATATGTGGTTAGTAACTTAATTCCTATTTAGTAGGCTGGAATTTATATATTTTTAATTTTTACATTTTTTTGTACGTCATATCCAATGCCGTATCTAGGGCCAAAAATTTCCATATTGGCATATCGGATACTCCCCATACCATACCCTATCCAAAACGTATCGGCTACTTAGGGTATAAGTGTAAGGAAGACTCTTGAATAGACGTTTGTTACAGGCTGAAAAAGAGTGTCCTAAGAGGTAGGCATAATATCACAGCCAAGCTCAACCCGAGGTGGAAGAAAAAAAAAGACTCGTTAAGAAAGAAAGAAAGAAGAAAGAAATTATATTAATGTCCACAAATGACCAAAAGTAGGTCAATGGGACTGAAGGATACAACCATTAGCAATAGAAAGTTCTAGGAAGAGAGAATCCTAGAAGCGAACCGACAAAGCAAAGTACAAAGATAAAATAGAGCAGCGTGCCACTAACACAAGTGGCAAAGAAACCAATACAAATAGTAATGAGGGGTGAACAAAAGCCCCAAGAGAAAGTGCCAATGAAGACTAGAAGCAATCTCAAACAGGCTTTGATATAATTATGGCTCTAAAACCCACAGCAGAAAAATAACAGCATAAAGGACAGGAGAAATGCCACCAAAATAATGCTTCACAAATCAGACTCATTATTAACATGGACTAAATAGATGTACAATGATGAGGGTTGTGTTTTATGGCTAGATAAGGCCAAGCGCATACAAAACCAAAAATCTGAAAGCTAATAATTACAAAAATAACAGAAATATTTACGAAGATGAATCCCATCACCACGATACAAGATGAAGAACAAAGAGTGATATTTATTGTGGATCTTTCTAAAATTAAATGAGTTTTATCTAAAGAAGATGAAGTCACTCAAAATGTATATTTAGAAAAAATCCTTGATCTAAAATTAGCACTTCTTCCTTTCAAAATCCATAGGAGACATAAGCTATAACGAGTAAAGTGATCATGATATTAATATAGATCAATTCAACTTTGGATCAAACGGAGGCACTAGACTACTACATTAGAGACTTGTATCAAGGAATTCATTAAAATTTAAATGTAAGCAGACCCCTCATGTACCTGAAAGGATTGGCACAAGGAAAGCAAAGAATAAATATTAATTTATTGCAGTGTAATTTACCATATGGATGTGATCCTACTCCAGACATAGGAAACGAAAAGACAACTCCCTTGTGGAAATTATCTTGCCAGGCACTGTCAACATAGGTTAAGCAAGAACATCCCAAATTTTCCAGTGAAGAATCCAGGATGCAATGGCTCACTTTCTGCCTCCACAGCCCTTCCATTTTCACCAACAGTGCACAGTGACTTTACACCCTAGAGCTTTCCCCCGCGAACCTACCAAATGTAGGGTATATGTATACTCAACACATAATGGCTCTGGCCTTCCCTTTTTAACCCTTAAGATTGCTTGCCCAAGCTACTTGTGATTGCTAAATTAGATATCATCTATAAACAAACTTTTCAAAAGAAAGTATATACAATGCGCCATGTAGAGGTGGCCCAAAAAGGATTACAAAAGGGTAAAGACCAGATAGTACAACTGCAGAAAAGGTAAGATTTAATCCTCTATTTCCCTGGGGCAATAGGCATTTAAATACAATGGTTACACGGGTTGGCTAGTCAAAGAATACTACAGGCCCATTATGTAAGGGTGCTGGTGTGGCCAGCACAAGACCACCAAAAACTATTATGGCAGGCAGTCTTTCCTGCCACATACAATATTTGTATAATACAATATCATACATCAACACACATCATATACCATCCCGATCATCTCATACTACCACAAATTTGATTAAAATTGCTCTTAATTTTACGATCATGGGTGGTCATAATGCCTACGCTGAAATATAATACAGCATTCACATATTTATTATGTATCATACACATGTCGTGCAATCATAACAGCAGGGTATAAACATAACATTAAATGCATAAAATAATCATATATAGGTGAAAATACAGCATTATTACAGGCCTGTACAGTTTGGCATTGATTGTGGACTCACTTTCGGAGGAAAAGTAATATTAAAGAGAACTGTCGCCTTCATGAATGCATAAAAACATAACAGCAATCATGCATAACCTGTTCTTGTCAGTGTGAAATTTATGCAATAATGGCTGAGATAAATTTCCAGAGGCAAGGTAAGCGAACTAAATTGTTCTCCCACCAAGCCACTGGCCTTAAAACAAAGTATTGTGCATTAAGACAGAAACTTTAACATTGAAGCAAATATATCCTTGTTGTTCTCCTACTATTAATACATTTTAAATGAGAATACCGTTAAACATGTATCTGTTTTTGTGGGAAGAATTCCAATTCCATGTAATGTCCCTTTCTAGGGCTGAAACTGAAAATCAAGGAAATAGCACAAACCCCAAATGAAGTAAATTCTGATTTTTATAACAGCTGATCTAATATTCCTTGAAACCCTAGCCATGAAGTGTATAGGGACTTTAACTCATCATACAACCATGCAACAACAACTGAAAATGCTTCTAAATAATTATTTCAAGTATGGAAACATTTATCCATCCAAATTACATCAAAGAAATGGAGAAAACAAGAGATTATACCTAGCTGTAATTAATTTTATGACAACAGCAGGGAAGCCACAAACAAGGGCTGAAAATGATAGATAAACTCCTCCAAAAATTACCAAATTGTAGATTCCAGCCTTATAAAATATGATAAATCTGAATATCAAAGAATAATGAAGTTTTGTGCCCTAGAAGGCACCCAAATCCTCTTCTACCCTAGTCGCTTCCTAGGATAGGGGCTCTAAACAATATCAAAAGCCTTTGTATGAATCCTCCTTTATGCCCTAGATGCAAACCAGCAGGATGGTCTTCAATGAGAGTCTTCAACACCACCAAATTGAAGGGTTTCCGTCCTCCAATCTCCCACAAGGAAGGGTTTCATCCTCCTTGGATGCCACACTAATGGATTGTCGCCCAATAGTGGAATGGACTAAGAGCAATCAGCCCTAGAGACCAAATATAAAGTGTATATGCCAAAAGATGATGTGCAAATGAGCCCCTAAGACTCCTTTTATATCCTTAGGTTGGCGCCAAGAGCCATAAGGTGTAGACTGACCTCTTAAGCTTGCTTTATCTTCTAATTCTTTGTTGGAAACTTCCCAACCTTGTTGACCTCTTAATGAGCTTTACTTTATCTTTTAATTTCATGTTGGGGCATTATAATCTCAGCTGACCTACCTTAGGGAGTAAAACACCAAAGAAAAACATTAATAACAATAAAAGAAGATAAAAACGAAACCCAAGGACTTCCCTTGTGCAATTCTTTCTTGGCCACGGAAGAGAAATGCCAATTAGTCTTCAATTGGTGCTAGTTTGAAATAGGGGACATTACATTCCACTTCTTAGTATACTCTTAACCTAATGTCTTACCAATCAGCTCATGTGCGGGGACCCGTGATTGGCCAACCCATGTATACCACCACCAAATTTCAACATAAACCAACATTTCATGCACTTAAGGATCCCTACAGCCCACCAGATGGCTTTCTTGGCCCTTCTATTGAGCTGCTACACAACTATAAGTCTATAAGGCTCCTCTTGACCCAAACACACTATCATACGCTATTCTAAGCTATGTGAGTGCCAAAGTGATTAATCATTGTCGCACCAACCACTTTTAATTCTATAAAACTTATTGTCTATGGCTCTCTCTTTCAAATTTCTACGGGGATTGTATTGTAACTTGTGCAGTAACCGCTCTCTCATATTGTTGCAGTTGCATGAGGAACTATTAATGCTTTGACATGGTTTTACTGCAGCCCCACTGAGATAGCATTTGCCTCATATAGACATGAATAAGTATCTCATTTTAGTTCTTGTCATATTTCATAGAATGCCCCAGTGAGCAAGACTTTTAATGCCACAAAACAGCTGCTGCATCAAAAAAAAAAATGCAGCGAGAAATATGTGGAAAACTTCGAACCTTCTCAATCTTGTAATCTTGATACAAGTACTTGTTTTTGCAATATTGCTACATAACAAAAATCTAACTAGAACTTTTAGATGTGTTTCCATGATAAATAACCAAACATTATTGGAAAACTATACAAGGACCTCAGATGTTGTCTTGATGATTGACATTTGTCAAGGGACTTCAATTGACCTATCCCTTATCTATTTTTTAAAATTCAAAACAAGATGGTTGATGATTTGATCTTCCACTGAGCAATAGTGCCTTCTTTGATCGACGGACCACCTTAATGAAGTTAAGGCTTGCAGGCATAGAACTATTTATGTCAACATTCAGCTACCAAATGAAAATAGGCTTGGTACTGAAACTATCATTCAAAAACTCAAAATGAAAGTTAGATTGAGTAGGAAACAAAAAGGTGGAGGAAGATAAAAGTTTATCCCATTCACATTTGTTCAGCTAACAAGTATGTTTGAGCAAAAATTAGGTCCATATTGATGTCAAATCATGCATTGTAAATAGATAAATTACAGGTGGGAGTAGATATTTACAACTTATACGAGGTAATATGCATATCTGACTTCAGGAAGCATCTAAGAAAAAATGGCAAAAGGAAACTGACATACAGCAAGAAAGAAATTGTCTTGTCCACAAATCAACAAAGTAGCTCAATGGGACCCAAAAAGTGCATTCAGTTATATTAGAGAAGTGAACAAGAAAAATACAGATCAACTTTCTGCCAAAGAAAAATTTGAAGTGGTGATTAAAAAAACTAGAAATAGTTTGTTTTGCAAAACCTTCAATGGAAGCTTACCCCTGTATGAAATGCATTAATTGGAATGGGACCAAGTGTGGTGCCAGGCACGGCAGATTGTATAGGCTTGTACCTCCTAGCTGCTGCAGCAACAACATCCTTAAGAGACATTGTTTCTGCAGTTAAAATAGTGACATGTAAGCATTAATCAACATGCATGCACTTAAATAATTTCTTTATATAATCATTTTGAAGTGAATGCATGAAAGGTGCGCCATTGATACTAGTAAATTATTGTCATTCATTATTAATAATGCCATTGAATCAGACTGCAGATTGTTAGAACACTAGCAGCACCATTATCATCTAAACATGAATAGCCTATATGGCCCACTCTCAAATGTAAACTACCCAAATCGCCCTATCTCAAATCCAAACAGCCCCATTTTAATCTGAATGTTACTTACAAAAGAAAGAATGGCCACATACAAATATTGCAGAACAAATTTCTCACTTTAAACACTTGAAAAATTGGGGCTACTTATTTGTTGGAACCACCCTACACAGATCTACAAAACCCAAAGAGACTCTTGACTTGACCATTGCAAGAAGTTTACAGCCCGTTGATGGTGGGATGGTTTGTACCGAGATATTCACTAGGAGATGTTGTTACTTCTTGTTGGATGCTTAGTATACCTGCATATCAAATTTTGTGCACTTGATAATGTGTTGAACAAAGGCATTGAAGTTTATTTGGCACATCAATCATGAAATTGTCCATAAATTTAACCAATTTTATGACCTTGAGGAGAAGACATCACACACCAGACAGAATTTTCAGAAATCGTGCACCAAGTCTGATGAGTCGAGTGTCTTCTTGTGCCGAACATTAGGCACCAGATGCAGGGTGTTTAGACATTATTTGTTAAGTTAAAATTAAATGTCTTTCATAAAACAGCCATTCTCAGATCGGCCATGAGGACAGCTAAGCATGGAAGAATAGGTTCTTTACATGCATCACCAAAGAAAACTATCATTGTAAGGAAGACTAAGTTACTTATGTGCATCGAAAACATAAACTATGGCTGCAAGAGTAACTGTATCGAGTTCATGTATGGTTTTGAGTTTCAATATAAACTTCCGGCCATTAGTGCAGGCTTTGCAGTGCCCAGAGAAGTTCAATACGACAATCTTTGGAGCCTTTCTGTCTCTTTTTCAGCTGTCTGGGATCGTCTGTTGTTTTGTCTTCTACCTAACCACGTATCTCTCAGATTCGACCATAGGTGATAGCTATCTAAGGCCTCTGGGTTCACTATTTCGATTTTGCCCTTGGGGGCAGATATGAAGTTCTGGGGTGGACTGAATCTATGGCAGAGCAGGGTGAAACCTCCAAGCCCTCCTTTAAAGCAGTTTTGAAAGGAGAATCTGGTCTTCGTGGCACCGCTGCAAAACTCAAAAATGTCCTCTTTGAAAAGAAGACCCAAGGAAAAATAAAAATGGTTGTATGAAGGCTGCAGATAAAACGCCTGTTGTGAAATCACAGAAATTAGATATTCAAAGTGGTGTTGATGAACTGGAACAATGCAGTCTGATTGTTCGATTTTTGGGCTTCCGTCTTCCCCTTCAGGCCTTTTAAGATTGGACAAGGAAAACCTGGCATACTAAAGGGCATTTTTCTATTTTTGCGTATCCAAATGGATATTTTTTATTTTCTTTGTGAAAGTGGAAGATCGAAAACAAACCTTTCAAGGAGGTCCATGGTTTTATGGAAGAGCGGGATTATTCATGAAACCCGGGCACCCTTTGTTCAAGACGGATGAAGAATTGCCCTCAGTAGCTCCAGTATGGGTGCGATTATTTGGATTACCAGCAGAATATTGGAATAATGTGGTGTTCACAGCAATAGGCAATACTTTGGGTACTTCCATGATGACAGTGGATAGTTCGATCCATTTGGAGTAGATGATTTATGCTTGCATCTGTCTTTTCATGGATCTCAATAATCCATTACCAAGTAAAATCTCCTTAGATGTGGATGAGAAGTGGGAACAAGTAGTTGACTACGAAAATATTCCTTTCTGGTGCACAATTTGTCATGAGTACGGCCATTTGGTGAAGGACTGCCCTCAAAGAGTTGTTGATTCACCGGCAGAGGAACGCAAGAAAGCTGAATTTATCAACCCAAAGAAAAAGAAAACAACTAAGTTTCAGGTAACATCCAACCTGGGTGGATCTTGTGTCAATAGATTTGCTACTCTTCAACAGGACAATGACGAGGCAAATGAGGATCCTATAGAGTCCCAAGTACCTGAAACTCAAATGCATGATCTAGGCTCTCAAGAAAGGAAGAAAAATGCAGTAGGAAACAACCAGCTTATGTTGATACCTGCGACAAAAAGGATGGCAGACACTTGTAAATCATTAAAAAGCTATCAAAGGAAAACTAAATATCAGGAGCAATTCAAGTCGATTAATTCTTAGGAGGAAGGACAAGTAGATATTAATATACCTTTGTTACTCATGCCTAATTGTGAGGAAGGACAGCAAGCCGACTTACCATTAGGAGTTACCAAGGAAAAAAGTAAAAAATTGAAGATGGATAAAAATGTGAGGGTAGGTAGAAAACCCACTTGGGTCAATCTACAAAAGGAGGGTCAACACAGTTGACCTATACTTGGCAAAGTAACATTTTTAATCAATCTTCCCAATGAAGAGTATCACATGGAATGTAAGAGGGCTTAAAGGTAGCCCATCAAAAATTAATGAAATTAGAAGACTAATTCAAACTAATAAACCTCAGATGGTCTTTCTCCGGGAAACCAAGGCCTCAATTGACTTAATGAATGTTTTGGCAGAGAGGATTTGGCCTCATGCTCAGGTGATCTCACTTAGTTCTGTGGGTGCTTTTGGTGGGGTGGCTTGTCTTTGGGATCCAAAAAAGATTACAATTGTTAATTCTTGGGGAAGTAAGGGAGTTCTATTTCTGATAGCGTATACTCGAGAGGATGATCAGAAGACCCTCTTCATCAATGTTTATGCTCCTCTTACTATGGAAGAAAAGCTAACACAATGGCAGCAAATAGCATTTATGATTCAGTCCTATCCTGAAGTTCCAGTGTTGATTGGAGGAGATTTTAATACTATCCTCAATCTGGAGGAAAAGCAAGGCGGATCGAAGGTGCTGGATGCTAGCTCGTATAGTATGGAGAGGTTTGTCAATTCTCTTCAGTTGGTGGATGTTAAAATTGATAATGGGACTATGACTTGGTCTAACAAACGGCATGGACAGGAATGTATTCTTGAACGCTTGGATAGATTCTTGATCTCTGAAGTATGGCTGGAAAAATTGTACGTCCCAAAGGCTCATATCCTCAATAATATTGGTTTTGATCATTGGCCTGTCAATCTAGACATGGGGAGAACTTCTCATAGCTTCTCCCCATTTAGATTTCAGTTAATGTGGTTGCGTCATGAGAATATTACAAATCTTATTCACCAATGGTGGATAGAAGGTAAGTCGAGGCATGGTAAACATATGTATTTTGTTGTTAAAAGATTGCAATACATCAAAACCAAGTTGAAGGTGTGGAATTAGTCAGAGTTTGGGGATATCAAAGAGAAAAGCAGAAGCTAATCAAACAGCTAGAAGAGCTCAATGAGAGAATGCGGACTTCAGCTATTACTATGGATTTAGCTAACAAAGAAAACTCTCTGAAGGCTGACTTGCGTGAATGGGAAAAACAGGAAGAGATTCTTTGGCAACAGAAGTCTAGAGTTCAATGGTTTAAAGCAGGGGACAAAATTACTACTTTTTTCACAAATCCCTACTGGCTAGAAGAGCTAATAATTACATCAATTCTCTAAAAACAACTTAAGGGAAGATAGAATATTCATGGAAAGGATTGCAGCAGCTAGCCCAAGAGTATTTCTCTCAGTTATTTTCCTCCCAACCCCTTGATGACTCAGCTCAAAAGCAGGTCCTTACCCATATTCCACAGGTTCTTTCTAACCAAGATAATGAGCAGCTCACAACTCCAATCTTGGAAAGTGAATTAAAGAGGGTTGTGTTTAGCATGAAAAAAGGAAAAACACCAGGTCCTGATGGGTTCCCTATTGAATTCTATCAAAATTTTTGGGATATTCTGAAAATGGAGCTTCTAAAGGTTGTAGAAGAAGTGTGATGCACTAAAACAATGTTAAAAGAAATAAACAAAACCTTTATTGCTTTGATCCCTAAAGCTACAAAGGTGGATGAAATAGCGGGATTTTGACCTATTGCCTTGAGTAATGTATTATATAAAATTATAACAAAACTTATGGCAGAGTGGTTGAAGCCTCTCTTACATAAACTGATATCTCCAAAGCAAGGAGGTTTTGTCCAAGGAAGGCAAATCCATGATGAGATAGTGCTTGCGCAGGAGGCTCTTCATTTTATGGATATTCAGAAATCTCCTTCAATGTTCATTAGGCTTGATCTGTCGAAAGCCTATGATCGAGTGGATTGGAGATTTTGTGTCGGTTGTTGGCGAAGTTTGGCTTCTCTTCAGAATGGATAGAATGGGTTCAAGCTTGCTTGTCCTCGGTCTCTTATTTTGTTTTGGTTAATGGCAGCCCTTCAATGATATTTTTAGCTTCTAGAGGGCTTCGACAAGGGGATCCCCTTTCTCCCTTCCTATTTATTATCTTGGCTGAATGTCTGGGTAGATTGCTGACCAAAGCTTGTCAGGATAAGAGGATAGGAGGAATTAAACTGACAATTGGAGCTATCCTCTATCACATCTACAATTTGTGG
Organism: Taxus wallichiana var. yunnanensis; assembly: GCA_018340775.1. Taxonomy (NCBI): domain Eukaryota; kingdom Viridiplantae; phylum Streptophyta; class Pinopsida; order Cupressales; family Taxaceae; genus Taxus; species Taxus wallichiana. Next base: position 726,437,257 of record CM031243.1, on the reverse strand, counting down.
ATGATTCTACACTTCTTGGCAAGGTTACTGTTTAGAAGCAACTCGGATGAATAAGAGCCTTCAATTGTTTACTAGAGCCACAGGACAGTTGATTAATGAGGGTAAGTCTAACATCTTTTTCATTGTTCCCAAGTTGTTCCCAAGGCAAGAAAATCAGATTCTGGATATTTTGAAATTCAGAAAGGGCTCTTTTCCGATGCAATATTTGGGCATTCCTGTAGCAACAAAGCAAATCAAAGATTGGAAATGGTTAGTTAACAAAGCCAATAGTAAATTACAAAAATGGACGAACAGGTGGCTCTCAACAGGAGGTCAAATGACTCTCATTAAAGTTGTTCTCCAAGCTTTACCAATTTATGTGTCATCTATTTTAAATATTCCGGTGAGAATTTTGAAACAATTAGACTCTATATGCCAAAAATTTCTTTGGAGTGGGACTCGGGTGAAACGAAAATGGTCTTTAGTCAAGTGGGATACCTTATGTCAACCTAAATCACAAGGAGGCTTAGGATTCACTCCACTATTAACCACAACAAGGCCTTAACATCCAAACTTTATTGAAGACTTCTCACTGCTCCCAATGCGTTGTGGGTTATTAATCTTAGAGCTAAATATGCTGAGAATAATCCTCCTGAGAAGATCATTTGCTTGACCCTCCCTTCTAAAGGATCTCCTATCCTTTCAGTCTTGAGAGTAGGAGAAGCTATCATTAAGAGAGACTGCTTCTGGATAGTTAATAATGGTCAAAATGTTAATTTTTGGACTGAGTCATGGGATGGTCACCCGCTGCTTATTGCCCAACTCCCTGAATTTCATCATGTGATGGAAAATCTCCATACAAAAGGTTGAGTAAAGGTTGCCCATTATTGTCAGCCTACCATACACCATTGGGAGATGGGAAAAAGTTAGATTCCTCCTCATCAATGGCCTGTGCAGAGAGGACCACAACAACAACAAGTGGCTAAGAATATTTTTCAAACAAGACAGCTCTCATCTTCAGTAAAGATGGACTCAATAGCATGGGGGAAAGATGCCACAGGCTTATATAAGGTTTCAATCGAGTATGTTTGTCTTTGCAGAGTCACTGCCCACCCCTTAAGGACTATTTTCACTCACCTCTGGCAGGAAGCCATATGGCCCAAGGTCAGTTTCTTTGTTTAGTTGTTATTGAGAAGAAGAATTCTTACAAGTGACAGGCTTTTGAAAAGAGGGTTCTATGGCTCGTTCAAGTGCATCATGTGTTTGGACTCTAAAAAAACTATTCCTCATCTTTCTCTTCAATGTCCGTTTGTGAGCAATTTATGCCAGCAGTTGGCTCAACTGTTTGGGATTCCTTGGATTGATATGCAAGCTATTGAGCAACCCTTTAGGGAATGGGGTAAATACACTAAAGATAGTCATAACCTTGGGCAGGCTCTATGGAGCAGAATTACTCTATTGTTATGGAACAATTGGAAAGAAAGAAATAGGAGAATATTTCAGCAAGAGAGTAGGGATATCCCTTGGGTTTGGGAGAGGATCAGGATGAATGTAGCTGAATCTATCAAACATCAAATGTGGTTGCCTCGTTCTCTATCTCCACGATCAGATAATCTTCCAAAAAAAAGCTTCAGATATGCCCTTCAAATACTACAGTGGATGTCTCTAAACTAAGGGAAAAAATCAGAGTGCAAGTGGTCTCCCCCTCCTCCTAGAATTGGTAAGTTGAACACAGATGGCGCATCAAGGGGTGATCCAGGGAAAGCAAGCATGGGTGGCATTAGAAGACTCTTTGGTGGTTTTGTAGCTTTTCTCCTTTCAAAAATCTTAGGTATGCTACAAATAATTTACTTGAAATATGAACTATATCAAGGGACCTACAAGAAGCCTTGAAACTTGGGTGGCAGAGAATTCAAGTTGAATCTGATTCTCTAGTTATAGTGAGATTGTTTTCCACCTCTATAGCATATCAGAGCAGCAATTGCAAACTGTGTAGAGAAAGGGACAAAATTCAATGTCTGAAAAACAGGTTTCAGGAAGTCACCTTCCAATATGTTCCAAGAGAGCTCATTAGAGTGGCAGATGCATTGGCAAATTGGGCACTTGACAATGGGTATATAGCCTGTTTTGGTCCTCCACTATTATGGGGGTCTGCTAAGCTTCAACAAGACCTTAGACAGATTATTGAGTTAGATATGTATCAATGATTGTAATGTCTATACATGCTTTTGTGTCTAATGCCCGGGCCTGGACTAATACTTATAATCCCTGGCATAATAGAATATGTATCTTTTGATTTTCAATAGCATAAATCTTCTCTTTTAAAAGTTAAAATTAAAAAAATCAACACCAAGGTATTTCCATGTACAAATCAAACCCTTGAATACAAATAATCCTGCTATTCAGCAGATTTTTAGAATCGCACAAATTGTATAATGCATAATGCTAAATTTGCAGTGATATAAGAGGTTGTGGAATGAGTTTAAAACTTGTTCATGATGGAAATGGCCTTTAAAGAGAGTCGAATTGTGATCATTTTTATGTGTAGAAGGTGAACTTCAATTAATACACAAAAATATATGTGGTGAAGTGATTGGAAATGATCCAAAACCATCACAAATAGATAAATTGGATGAAAGGTGAACTAGGTATGACAAGGAAAAATTTACTCTAGGACTTGACATTTCTGATTCAAGGCACATCTACTTCACTTATCAAAAAAATTCAAAATGAATTTGGGTGAATTACATACATTGTTTGGGTTGCAAGCGCAAAGCATATGAATTTTAAATGGGCAGTTATACAAAGATGTCAAGTCGCAAGTGAATTAACATTTCTAATATGTGACTTGGCATCTTTGTGTCACAGACCATTTTAAGTTCCAAAATATCGTCGCTTGTGTGCAAGCCACACTGGATTGGTTAGGGGTTGTGATTCAGAATGTTGAGGAGTAGAAGGGTCGGCGAGGGGATGGGGGCCTTCTTTTTAACAATTCCTCGCTAGAGAGAAGTCTGTCATGCAGTTGAAAGTGAATAGGTATAGTTAAAGTCAATGTTATAATTACCATGTAGGCTATGAGGTAAAGCGGCTAGGGTTGTATAATATTTGTGTGGTGTATTTAAAGAGGTAACTAAATATCCCAAATATACATTGAAGTGAAAGGACAATTTGATTGCAATGAGTGAACATTATATTTGGGTATTGTATACCCTACCATATTTGAGTAATCAAATAGAACTTCATGGAAGTGGGCATAGAGACTCCATGTGGTTAAGCACACAAGCTGGAATAATACTGGAATGGTTGATCTTCCGGGAAGTCCTAGTGCTTTACCAATGTGAGCATCACCTAGATGCAATGAGTGGTTAATAAATCATTCAAGCTCTTGAAAGATGGATTCTTATAAAGGAATGCTTAGGAAAGTTAGGTCACAAGTGACTCAATATCCACATGCAGCTGATTCCTAAAAATAATATTAGATGATAATACTCTAAAGAAACACCATATGTATAAAAATGAAAGAGCTAGGAAGCCCCACAATGTGTGGCTCATAAGATAGAATACTTGTTGAAGGTTTTTCAAATGGAATAGCAAGCTAACCTGGCCTAATTGTGGGGAACTCTTCATAGTTAAGTGCACTTGAGCTAGAAATAGTACTAGGATGTGTGGCCTCTCAAGATCCAAATGTTTTACGCTATTAGCATCACCTAGATGCAACGAGTGCTAGGTGGACCATTCAATCTCATGAGAGAAGGGTTCTTGTGAACCACTACTCATGAAAGATGGGTCATGAAGAGGATTCCCAAAAAATGATATTGCCTAATGATGCACTCGTAGAAACACTAAATGCATTAAAATAAAAGCTCTAGGGAGCTCCAAAATGAATGGTTTATATGGCACAATACTTTATGATATTTTTGCAAATGGGATACCAAACTAAGCTAGTATCGTAGTGGGATGGGTGGCCTAGTAGGAAGTCTTGTGCTTCACCCCTATGAGTATCACTTAGATGCAACGAATGTCAAATGGCCAAGTGGACAATTCAAGCTCATGACAAGTTGGTTCTTTTAAACCACTACTAATGACAAATGAGTCATGAAGTCACTCAATATTAACACGCAGCCAATCCCCAGAAAATGATATTACATGATGATGCACTATGGAAACCCGAAATGCATAAAAATAGTCCTCGTGTTGCACAAGTAGTTTTGTCCATAATTAGGGATGGACACTGCCATCTATGTATAGGCTACAAAGAGCTTAAAAACTGCAATCAAAAAACAATGTCCCATGCCCATGATTAATGAGTTGTTAAAAGAATTACATGGAGGCTTGGAGCCCATTATATTTCCAAGATAGACCTCACCTAGACTATTACCCGACCAAAAGAGAGTTTCACAACCCATCAAGGTCGCTATCAATTCAAATAATGCATTTTGGGCTCTACAACACCCCCAACAACATTTCAAACAAAGATGAAGATAGAATTTGATAATCACTAACACACATTTGTACTTGTCCTTCCCATGATATCTTGATTTTAATATCAAGGCATTTAAACAATCTCAACATAACTTGCATTTTAGCTGATGTCGTATGCCAAGGAATTCAAAAGTGTATTTTCCTAGAAATCCCTAGAGTACCTTGGCCGCATTCTTTCAACAAAGGGTGTGTGCACCGACTCAGTAAAGATTAAATTAATACATCAATGACATATACCTAAGACATTCATAAGATTGTGCCATAGTGTGGGAATTCTCAATGAAATAGTGATACAAGTGAACCATATCCAAGTCTTCTTTCATTGAACAAGTATTCCAACTAGAAGGGGGAGTAATATCCATCATCCCAAACCTATCACTATTGGAAGGCAAAAATTGAATCTTTGTTGCGGTAGTCATCCGTAAGGATCCGAAGAACAAATCACTTCATCAAACAACTAAGAAAGCAATCAAAAACAAAACAAGAAATGTGATTGTATTGAACAACGAAAAACCGCCGATACAACAAGGAGGCAATTGCATTATTCTCAAGGAAGTTTCACATGTTATGGCAATTCCATAAGTGGAATGGCGGTTACATGGGTCATGGTGATTGTGTTAGTGGCTACATTTGGCGGTTTTTCCCATTTTTGAACATAGAGAAAGAAATGGAAGAACATGTGGTTTTCATATTAATTAAGGCTTAGAAGCCTTTTAGTGCACAAAAAGACACTTCCATAAGAGAATATTTCTAAGAGGCATTACCATGTGAGTTCAATTGATTGTAGAAGCATAACCGGTTTTGTGCAAATAACGTTGAGTGTGACAATAGGAAGATTATTATATATCACCCACCCCTCACAAGGGTTGGTGGCAATAAGTGACCTAAGGGAGGTCGATCAATTAGGCACCACTCATCTCTACACAAAGACTACTCATATGGTACCCCAACAAACTAGCTTTCAACGACGAGGATCTGCTCTTTGGTGTCGTGAATCTACTTCTTCACGACTAACTCTCGAGTTGTGGAGGCAAGCACACATTACAAGTTTCTTTGCTATCATGGGAGCTTTTTCAACCTTGTATATTAGGAGGGATTCTTAAGGACGTGCCTTCCTTCCTCCTAGGATTACCCAACATGGCCCCCTCAGCCGAGGAGCATTATTAGATCCTATATTGGCCCTTTCACAATGATAGATGATGAGACTTTTCGAGTCCCATTGACCTACTTTTGGTTGTTCGTGTACATTAATATAATTTCTTTCTTTCTTTCTTTTCTAAAAGATCTCTTTAAAATTGCATTTGGCCAAGGAAAGGAGAGGAAGTTGCATTTGGAGCTTCTAGCGGGTTGTCCCCACACAAAGGTTTTTATGTTAACATTTCTAGTGTCATACTTGTTTGTGATTGTTATCATCATTGTTTCATGCTTGTTTCATCTTGTTACATGCAACTACATTAAAGTTTCATTTCCAGCAACTAAGGGACACTAATTCCAGCACTTTTAACATTCAGTCTCTATCAACTTGGGTTTAACTCAAATACAAAAGTTTAAACGCCTGAAAATCTCCATCAAGCATTGAAACTTAAAATATTAGTGACCGGATTGGTATTAAAAAAATTTAATCTTTGTGTACTATGGACAGTTTTGTGTGTGTTGGTTTGTATGTTAGTGACAAGATCTTAGAAAGAAGACGTGCATCCTTACAAATCATCGATTTCAACAATAAGGTAGAATCAAAAGGTGAGAAAGATGGTCAAAAAAGGTGAAGAAAGCCTTGGAAGAAGAGTTGCCTCATTGGAAGTTGTAGGCACCTAAAAATGGTAAGGTGACATTTCCTGGTCATTAAATTAAAAGATTTTAGGTGCTTGTCTGTTTGTTAATTATTGACTCAAATTAGGCTCTTATTGGTGTATTTTCCTATCAATTTCAATCGTTCTTCATTGTGTTCCTTTTTCTCTCTCCTCTTCTCCTTTTATTTCCTCCCTTTCCTCTGAGTTTTCTGGTGATTTTACCAAGCATGGAAAGTTTACCATGGACAGTCATGCCATTATTTGGCTCCTCTACTTTCATGGGTCAGTCTAGTTGTACCCGGGTCTTCTCGTCCCATTTAATCATCTTTTTCCACGTGTTATGTCTCATTTTGCAAGCCAATAGGGTTATTATTTCAATTCAAGAAGTCTATAAGTACACAAGTGCATTCATGCATTTTGGACATAGAAGGGAATACAAGGAATGAATAAATAAGGCATCATTTGGTTCAAGAGAAGGCATTTAAATCAAGAGAAGAGCAAAATTTAATGGAGCATCTATCCTTTATCGTTCCTTACACGAGAGATTCATCAAGGTTGAGCACTTGCATTTCACTAGATTGCTTGATTGAATTGCATCTATATTTGGTTTGTGTTTTCACGGCTGTACAATAACTAGGGCTGATAATAATGGAGCAATAACACAAGTCCCCATTAACTCCCTCTAGGTTTTATATTTTTGCAAGTTGTTACATTGTTAGGTTACTACTCGATTAGGGTTTTGAAGATTGATTTCTTAGGAATCCATGAGGAATTCTAAAAAAGCAAGAGTGGTTTTGAGCCCCAAAGCTAATGAACAAGGTTTTCACATTATTTTTGTATGCACTAACCTAGCTAGAAGAAAAAATAAGAAGATAAGGAAAGTGTGAAATTCGACCTCAACATTTTTGTACTTGTTCTCCATTTGTCTCCAAATTTTTGGGTTTTGTTTGTCCTAATGTTTGGACCTGTTCACTTCTGACAATGGTCTATAGATTTCTTGAAAACAGTCGTTTTTCTAAACTATCTCTCACAATTATTGCTCTGAAAAATATTATTTAAAGCAATTAGGTTTGATTTTCTTGTTATAAATCCATTTGGTTCATTTGCAATTGTATGGGGATTATGAAGTAATTTGAAGTGAAAAGAATTCTCCTAAACTACATTTTGGTGAACTCGCATTGCTCTTCACACTACCTTAGATTGCTTTAATATGTGTTAGATTCCAATTTGCTTAGGGTTGAATATTGTTTCATATATTGTACAATTTGATAGTATCTACCTTATCTAAAGTGTGTTTCTTACCTTCCCATCTCTTGCCCTAGCTCTTATGTAGTATATTCCAAGCCATAGATTTATTTTTCTTCAACCGCCTTATTATTAGTACTTAGCTTGCTTACACATTTGATTTCCATACTCCATTACTGGACTCGCATCAAAATATGGATTTTAGGATGAAAAGAAAAAGTACCTTCTTTGAATGGAAATAATATGCATATGCTTATAGCTTTTGCATACACACTTAGATTTTCTTTAGCTTGTGGAGTAAGATCCCACAGGACCCTAGCTTCAGTGGTGAGAGATCCATTCCTAGCTAGTAGGGCACTCTTTGGTGGTGAAAGATCCACCCTAGTTTGTCATTATTGGAGTTGATTCAGGGCTGATTTGTAGAGATTAATTTCAGAGGAGTTTTTGGCAGATTTTTGTAGCAAGGATTTAAAGAAATATTGCAACGGTTGTTCTTCTATTAATCTCTAGTGGAGCGACCCACTTGTTGGCTGATTTGTGTGCTTTGGAGGTACTTAAAAATCTGATTTGTATTGTTATATCTTGAGGTGAATGTTGGGAATCAAAGTAGCTTGTTTTCTTAATTTTTGGAGCTGATTTGATGCCCTAAATGTGTTGGGCGACCTACTTTTTAGGGAAAAATTAGGGTTTTGTGTTTGTTGTGCGAAAACTAATTTTGGAATATTATTCTTCATTTTTTTTGGCCCAAGATCCAAAGTTTCAGCACATTTGGACTATGAATTTTTGAAGTTATGTTGCAAACAGGGTTTTTAAATAATTTATTGCAGCCTTGTTTACATCTGAAATCTGCAATTTTATACATATTTGGACTTTATAAATTAGTGGTACTAGATTTGAGTGGAATGATATAGATTTACGGGCTGATTTGTGGTGGTATTTAATCCTACCCTAGTCGCAATTTCCTTTATAAATTCAGATCTGCAAAAGTAAATTTAATCTGTGTTATAAGTTGTGATATGAGGATTGGGGATTGCCTGAAATCCGTCTAGGGGCAAAAATATGTCCATTGGGGACATTACATAATATGCAAAAACGTACGATTGTGAGGATAATTATGATTATGAGGATGAATTCGAAGATGAAACTAGAGATAAATCTATGGAAAATATTAAGAAATATGTCATGAATAATCTCGCTGGCATCCATAGAATTATGAACACATTGAAAGAAATTGCTTGTCAAAACATCCTTTCTTATACTTTGAAAGTTCCTCCTAAGCATGGTCTATTTTCTCTTTCTTCTACTATCACTTTTCAAAATGTTTTGTTATCTCGTGATAAGATTGGTTCCCACACTAAGATTCCTCCAAATTCTCACCATGTTTCATGCCCTCCCATGTTTTTTAAATTCCTCCAATCCAACCATCCTAAGTCACAAGATTCGAGTTTAAGTTCATGTTCGGCAAGGATAAAGTTCAGTTCAAGTTCAGCAATAGATAAAGCCCGGAAAAAATGTCTTTAAGTTCGTATAAAAGACTGTTTTAAATATTTTTCTTTTAAAATGCATAAATATGTCATAGGGACAAAGTGGAGCTAACTTTCGTCCTTTTCTTTCACTCGGTATGTATATATACACACTTTTATAAAATAATGCAAAAACATGTCAAAAATTACAATATAAAAATAACGATAACGCTCGAGTTCATGTTCAATAAGGATACAAATCAGCAAAGTTCGAACTTTTTCCACGAAGTTTGGAGTACCTTGTGACATGGCAACCATCTATGGTTTCTAACATCACTTCTAATGTTGTTAATCCTTCTTTGATTTCTTTGTCTACCATTCCTTGGCAAACTTCCCGAGATGACTACTATAATACAAGCATTAGATGATTTACAATGACATGCACAGTTGACTGTTGTTTTCTCAAAGGTCTCAAAAGTGAAGAGCTAAAGTTACTTCTCATGATATATTAATAACCCTCTTGGCTCATGATATACATAATTACCCTTTTCCATTTGGTTGTTGAGCCTAAGTTTAATTTATTAGTGGAAAAGAATACCTTTCTCACCTATGCTGTTAATCCTTCCTTGAATTGTTCTCTTCTGATTTCTTCTACTACCATTCCTAGGCAAACTTCCCAAATAGCTACTGTGATATATGTATTGGATGATTTACAACGAAAAGCGCAATTGCTTTCTCAATGGTCTCAAAACACAAGTGCTAAAGTTAATTCTCATGATATATTAATAAACCCGTTGGCTCATGATATACATGCTTATCCTTTTCCATTTGATTGCCATGCCTAAGTTTACATTATTCAGTGGAAGGGATGCCTTTCTCACCATATCCGATCATTTAACGCCTCTTGCCTAAAAATTTTCTCACAATAATTAATTTTTGTTCAAAAAATTTCCGATTTTGAAGGACTATGCTCTTGATCAGTTTTATACCTTGTCATGTGGAATGGTGCATTCGTTTGAGACATTAGCAAATGATTTTCTAGATCATTTTACTATAAACTTTGGTACAAAGGTCACATTAGGCCAATTAGCTCAAATCAAACAAGGAACAAATAATATGAGTGATTATGTGTTTAGATTCAAGACCTTGATAGCTAGAATAACTTATGAGCCGCCTAATAGTGAGCTTCAAAGAATTTTTGTCAATAGTATACTATCCATCATCAAGTGGCTCTCAATACTTATCAATCTTTTGACGAATTTTGTCATGTAGCTAAAGCCTTTGAAATCAAGCTTTTAGAGGCCAGTATGCCCTAAATATGAGTTCAATGCTCTAACTATGCTCTAACTATTTCAATTTACAAGGAAATTCATTCCTTCATTCTCAACAATAGCACCACCTTTGCATGTCATTGCAGCAAGTGGTAAGATTTTTCATTGGAGTAAGCAACACACTATTGTTCTCGGTTCATTAAAATGCAAACTTAGAAATGCACCAATGTTTACTCTTCCTAATTTGCGGCAACCATTCAAAGAAGAAACGGATGCGAGTATGCAATGGATGCAGTTTTATGGTCAGGAGGTAACCCTGTCAGTTATCATTCTGAAGTATTTTCTATAACTATAAGAAAATACCCCATTTATGACACACAAATGTATGCACGTTTACAAGCCATTAAGAGATGGAAGCATTATGTTTAGGAAAAGAAACAACTATTCACACTGATTATAATCCTCTTCAATATTTGCAAGCACAAAAGGAATAGCAGCAGCAACCAAGACACTACAAATAGATGGAATTTCTTTAACATTTCAAATTGGTAATCAAGTACAAGAAGGGAAGCACAGAAGTAGTGGCAGATATGCTATCTAGACCACCAGTTTCAAGCAAATTTGAGCTTTGGCAACAGCTCCTCAGCTTGAGTCTTTCACAAAATAGGCTTACAAGGAAGTATATGCTCAAGATGCATATTTTGAGGACAAAACAGCATTTGAAGATAGAGAGTTGATGTTGAAGATAAAAGTATTTATCTCAAAGATGGGCTGCTCTACAAGTTAGGAAAAACTATACGCGCCAAAGGAGGAAAAACTTCTACTCATGAGGAAAGCATATACTTCCAAAATTTCAGGTCATTTAGGTGTTGGCAAAACCATGGCTCATTTGCAAAAGTATGTGTATCGGCCCAAAGTGTAAGAAAAGGTCTCTAAATTCATTTGAGGATGTAAGCTATGTTGCACTGATAATCCTATTATAAGGAAAGAAGGGTTGTAGATGTCTATGCCAGTACCTACGAGACCACGGGAGAGAATTTCAATCAATTCACATGTGAGAGGTTTGCCTATGTCTAAAGTTTAAACATGGCCATGAATACTTATATGTTGTTGTCGATACATTTAGTTAGATGTGTGATGTAATTCCGTGTAAGAAGACGATAAAATAAAATTAAGTCGCAAACAAATGCCTAGAAAGTAAGTTAGGAATATTCATGGGAAAAGAATAGAGTATGTATGTGGAGGGTTTACATTATTAACTAGTATCTCACTACATATCACGCAACCATCAATATGAGCCTCTTTAAGGCAGTGAATGGATATGTAACTCCATCACCCGAGGATTGTATCATTGAAAATAGTTAAGTTCCACAAGCATTGGACACCATTCAAGAGATACAAATGATACCTGTCACTCAAAGGCCAATTTAACAATGAGTAATAACAACATGAAGCAACAATGAGACCCGCACACGATTGAATGTCAATTTGAAACGGGTATGGATATAAAATCTCTTTTCTGCAGCCATACAAGCAGTCGACCTTGAAACAAAAGGGAAAAACAAACTACAACCAAAGTACTATGGACCCTACTAGGCGAGAGTAAAGGATGGAAAAGTAGCCTATTCTTTGGACATCCCCAGCAAAGGCAAGTTGTGGAATGTATTCTTTGTTTTTTTCCTGTGGAAAAAGGTTGGCATGAAGACGATCACTCAGACAGAGTCTTGAGTTATGATGAAGGTAAAATGGATTTGGAATCTGAACGCATGATTAGAGAGGAGTGTCATAGCAAACACAAGCTCAAGATCAGGTGGAAGGGGCTCCTAAAGGAGGATGTTTTACTAGATTTGGAGACAAAGCTTTCAAAGGCGGAAGCCATCTTGTGTACCTAGATACAACATATTATTATTAGCGAGTCAATGAGATATTTTGTTCCCAGGCTTATTATATTTTAACTAATCCTAAATCTTATTAGTGTCATGTAACAATGTCACTTTTCTTCCCCATAGCCTAACCATTCTTATTTGAGTACGTAGGATTAGTATTAGTTGTTGAATAACATTGTGTGATTAAAATCCCACTCCCTCCCCAGGTATAAATTAATAGACATCCTATCTTTTGTGTCCATTCAATATTTTATCATTCAGATAATCAAAAGTTACTCTTTAATTCCAATTGTGTTTGCTGTGAATATAGGATTTGCACATGCAATCCAATTGAGTGTGCAGGTGCTTCCACTGCTTTTTGTTAAATCTTTATTTCCTTGATTTGCATTTTTAGATAGAATACCAGTATTTTGCAAGTATATAAATTTCCTGCATATTTACAACAGTAACCTAGATCCCACTTAAGAAAACTGTAATAAGCTTTTATGAATGGGGCAGTGTTAACTAATATATGAGAAACATATTACATGGCATGCCATGGCAGTTAATTTATGCTCATAGAGTGAAATATGCTTTAAAAGAGTTTGCATACAAAATGATGGAGGAGAAATAGATTGGCCTGTTTGGAGTCACACTTCCTATTTAAAAAGTAAAGCACTACCTTATGGACACATGGGAAGTGATGTGCATTACTTACTCAGTAGAGCATTGATGAAGGCTGATTTTCCCACATTAGCAGAGCCCTGCAACGAATTGCATCAAATGTGACAGCATAATAAACCTCCCAATACAGAAAAATAGAACACAGAAAATAGAGAACCGTCCTGCAATTTCAATCAACTATAAAGAAAATATAAAATTAAACAATGTTAACAAATATAAAATCCTACAAAGATGGAAGGGACCAATGGGCAGGGACTTAATATCATAGTTAAATAGTTTCAACAAATACGAGAAAGTGGGAGTTTGATGCTTCTCATGAATTTGAATTTCAATATTGTGTTGTGATCTGTAGTAGAATGCTAGACATTCCAAGTTTATTATAGGCTTGTATCTCTTCTGAGATGAAAAATATTTCTCAGAACTATTCTAGGTTCTAGACTTTTGAAATTGTGAACTGATTAATTTTTGGCTGCTTTAACATATTTGTTTTTCCAGCAAATATATAGTACTACATGTACAGTCAACCAATCAATCTGAACATAATTAGTACGTACACACCTCATGTTTCTAGTGGAAAAGCCATCATATCAGGGGCATTGAATTTATGCATGGTAAATGCATTAAAAGAGACATCGATAGAAATAAGGTACAAATGGGAGGTAAAAGTTAGGCATATTTAGTATGCCTTGATGTCATATTCATACATCGCCACAAGATGTTACATATGTAACGAACAAATCTAATCACTTTATTTAATTCTAATGACAAGTCACATATATTTAACAACACTATCCTAAATATTATGAACTAAGCATAATCTACAAACTCTAAATGGACATTATATTTTCAATATCCCCCATAATGTCCAGTTAGACGACATCATCACAAAATATATTTAGACTGCAAGCACATCAAAAACCCTTCAATCAAACACATATCATCATCTGTTTTGTTTCCTGTGTCTTTCCTATCTACAAAAGTTTTGGTAAAAACATTCCTAGTTTTTTGAGTTATTAGGATAGGGACTCCAGTAAAACCTTGCAATATCTCCCGGTTTAACACAACAGTAACGTATAAATTTACCATCATTCTCTCTGCTCGCATTCGGTTTTGACTTGTATTGCTATTTGCCCTTATATTATGTGTGCACTACAAGAAACTTCTCTTCTTCAAACTTAGTTCTTCTCTAATCTTCATCCACTGTTCCTTCTGCAGCAAAAACCCTAAACTCCTCTCAAGATCCCAGGTTGCTTCAGCAACTGACAAAGTTTCAACTGTTCCTTCATAAGCTACAGGCAGGTTATTTAACACAATGAATTTGAATTGTTTCTCGTCTATGTTTTCACCTACACCTGCAAGTTGACTTTTGCCGTCCTTCAATTTTTGTAAGTGATCACCCATTGATCTAGTTTCCTATAACTTCAAAGCATAAAGTTTGTTTTTCAAATATAGTATCCTAGGTTTTTGAGTCAGCATACAAAGAAGATAACTGTTTCCACAGAAAGCATTAACATTATCTATGTCAGCAATAGAGGGGGCAATATCATCACGGACAGAGTTGACAGTGTACCAAAGGCATTCAAATTAGATGTATCATATTTCGGTTGTGTGGCATCCCCATCTGGTGATCTTTTTCGTTTCATTAACAATGTCCCATACCTCTTTCACCCTAAAGAACACTTTAAATCTCCGACTCCAAATAGCATATTTGTCTTTTCTTGACTTTTGGAACTCGGCTAAAATAGGAACTGTTTGCACGTTTGAAGATTTAAACTTTCAATAAAATATTTCTGTTCAAGTTGAATCAATCAAAAGAACTGAAATCCTCCAGCCTATCATCCAATAAACAATTTTTTAATAGATCGAGCATCTCACCAAAAAGTAAATTTCAACAAAATCTCACCCCAAAATTTCTCCTGTCATTGAATATCTTCAACAACAAAATAAAGCCATGTTTTCCTTACACACTGTTCATTTAAAATCAAAATACAGGACCAAATTCCTCATCAAAGACTTCACTAGAACTCCATTAAATACATCACAAAAAGATTTTCCAAAAAAACTCTCTCTCTCACACACACACACCTAAATCTAACTCTCACTGACAACTACTTAATATTTTATAATTCATGTTCATATTGTTCAATTTCTACTCTATTCTGGCAGGTTTTCTAGACACATCTCAATATTTGGTCAGCCAGTTATTAAAAATGTTGATGATTTGAATAGACCGTCTCTAATCCTGTGGAGCCGCCTTGCACATAAAAACTTGGTGTTCAAACACATACACTATACAGTTACGTTGATCCAGATACATACCTGTTTCTTGGCCCTTGACAACATCTCAGACCTAGAAGGTTTATGCTCAGAAACCTCCATCACAGCTTCTGAACCCTCAGCACCTCCAGTTTCAGGTTGTTTAAAAAAGGGATAGACAAGCCAGTCTACTTTTTGCCCCGTCCCTCTCCTCTCGAAAAGACTCCATTTTTAGATTTTGTTTCAGGGAAAGAAACAGATAGGTCTTCTTCACTTTCAGTTTTATTTAACGACCACAATTTTGTTCAACTGCAAATCATTCCACTCGATCCACCCTTGCAAACAATTTTAGTATTTTCCCATCGAATATATTTCGTACAGCCCACTTCAGTAATATTTTTGTGCCTTTGATGTTGAAAATTAAGATGAATTAGATTTTTATTATTATTATTATCATTCTCCTATCCCCTTTCTATAATACTTTCTACCTTTTCTATTCTTTAAATATTCATGTCAAATATTAATATGTACAATCTTTGAATTTGAACTTTTCAAACATTGAAAGAATTTTTCTCCTTCCAAAGTCACTTCTCAAAGTTAAAAAAAAAAAAAAAGCGAACACCTATATTTTTAAAATATGAACTCTTGAAATCTGCTTTATCACTTATCTTGAAAGTATCAGCATGTTCTCTACTCCCAAAATTTATCTAGGTTTTCAGTAAATCTTGAATCTTACCCACATAACTCTGATACCATATCAAATTTATGCATTAGTAAAATATTAAGAGAGACAAAATAGAAAAGAGGTTCGAATAGGAGGTAAGAATGAGGTATCTTTGTTATAACTTGATGTCATATTTATACATCACCAAAAGATGTTAGGTATGTAACCATCAATATCTATACACTTTATATAAATTGAATGGCACCTCGCATTTATTTAATAACTCTGACCTAAATATTATTAACTACCAACTCTATAAGGACATTATATATCCAATAGGGGGGAGGAAGAAATTTGAAATACCAACTAAAATGTCTAAAGAAGAATGAGTCATTCAGATGGGAAGAACAAGAAAAAAATTCCAATAGTCTAAGCCATCATGCTGGCTTTGAGATGACCTTCATAAACAGCATATAAAAGAGTAGAATGGAGATAAGAATCATGGAAAATCAGTTTATGATATTCAATTTTGATGATTAAAGACAATCTAGCAGTGTGAAAAAAAAACCCAAGATATTAACCAAACTTGACAGAACTAACCCTTGAATTTTACCTTCTTAGATAAAATACCCTTTTCATAATCATTGTTATGCCTATTGTAATCCAACCAGAAAATGTGAAGTCTGTCTATTAATAATTGCAGTCCAAAATAATGTGGAGTGGATGCATTGGCTCTTGAATCCCTCTCAAAGATTTCATTCAGACTTATCCACCTGGCCATTGAATTTCTAAAGAATAGAGTTATTATTGAAGTTATTTCCTCAAAGTTCTGATTATGCATATTCTCAATTCTTTATTACTAGCAATAGTACACAAAATGTGCGATGGAAGCGTCGAAGGGATGCATCAAAGAAGTTAAACTTGATGGAGCGAAAGATCATAAGAGGAAGAGGGGTGACGAAGAAGGGGTTTGAGGGAGGATGAGTCCAGGGATGGGGAAAATGTGGGGCGAAACCAATGCAAAACTCTTCTTTCTTACGACCAAGCACATATGAACCACGCACCATTTTTTTCAATAAATTGAAGGAGAAAGGGGGTGCGGTGTGCATGTCATCAAAGCAATGTGCTTTGGAGATATCTTAGAAAGCAAGGCATCGTTGATGAATACTTCCAAGGAAACTTGCATATGTTTGAATCCCGAACTCTACATATGTTAGATGCGGAAACTCTACGTTAAGGGTCCCTTATGTCGTCAATTTCATGAACATTTATGATTAGGATTAAGGTAGAGATTATGGTATCCCTCATAAATAGTCCTAATGATGTCGTCACAATCGACAACTAGCACAAAACCTCAATCTTCCATTACCCCGATGCATGTCAAGAACAACCATCGAGACTCCAATTTGGAAACGCCTATCAACACAATTAATGTTTGAAGTATTGGCAAATGAGGAAAATTATTTTTGTGCACACCTAAGTCCTCCTTCGATCCTCTAGCTCATCCAAGGTTATAAATAGGGAATATTTAAGTTTGAAGATTATAATTCGGTTGATCGGTTGGAAGATTATAATTCAGTTGATCGATTTGAAGATTATAATCTATTGATGAGCCAACAATGTGCATGGAATCTGTTGAATGCATAGATGTCGGTCGAGGGCAGTTGGAAGAGATGCCAACCTGTATGTCAAGGCATGGGGACATGTGTAGCCTGCATCATCTAGCCATTTGGAGAGTCAACCAATACAATGTTTAACCACCGCATGCAAAGAAAAATATTACGCAAGTCAAGGGAACGTCGAGTGATCTCGTCGGTGGTGCAAGGAGTTGCCACATGTGAGCAAGTTCGAATCGCAATACTCAATAACGGATACGTGATGCAATACGATGTCAAGCTTGGAGGATCCTCAAAATAAAGACTTACACTGTTGAACCCAAAACTAAATGCAAATTCAATATAGATCGAACTTGAGGGATCAAGTCGAGCTCGATAAAAGCACAATCTTCGATGCAAGACATGAAGCCAAGTGAAGCGTAGGGGAGAGATGAGGCATTCACTTTATATGGATCGAAGAGGAGAACAAATTAGAAAATATAACAAAAAGGGAATTCCAAGGTGGAAAGAGGAACATGTGACCCTTCCATGGGACCTCCTATCCTAAATGAAAAGCTCTCTAAAATCATTTAGGAGAGAGCCTTGATAATGACCACTCAGTTTGGTGGAAGACAATGACACATACCGGTCGTGGACATTTAAATAAGAAAGGCTCTTCCCAACTCCCCGACAAATCTGCAAAGGGATGCATTTATCCTCCACCTTAAGTCGGGTGTTTAGTAGCCAATGAGTAGATAACACACAGACTAAGTCGGTGTCAATTGGTGGAATGGTAGGTCCTCGTCGCTCAAGTAACTTGTTTTTCATTCAAAACATTGGATGCAAGATTGTTGCTACATAAATGATTAGAGCACACGACTATGAGAAAAATTTGTGGGGCCCAGGAGAACCAAATTCACATGGACAACATTGATATGGCCATACGACAATGATCAAAAAGCCATATCCGTCCAACATTTCCGCCTTGTCGAAATTGCTTACATCGGTCTAGTTTGGAAAAATGGTTATCAACGTAATTACTTGTTAACATTAAAAATTCAACAACTAGTATCGTGCAGTATTGTTTGTGGATAGTTTGATGATGGCCTATTATTTTTGTGCATATGTAAGTGATGGTGTCTACTTTTATAATCTATATTTTGCGACACGATAGACTATTTGTGAATTGTGGGTTGTTTCTATTATTTTATGGCGAGTGGCAAAGTTACGTAGAACAAAAGATTGGGACCTAGGGTCTTTCCACCCCTAGCGCCGGAAACTACATCTACAAAATCCACCTTCCATTAAGCTTCGATGGTTTCCTTTCCCCTACTCCAAGCTCCCATCATGCGGACCAGCTCCAAGAGGATGGTGGCGGAGGTCAAAAAAGGGTCGGATGGAATCACATAACAAAACAACATGAAGTAGAGATACTATCTCACAAGATAGTTGGAGGACCTCAAATAGATCCACAAATGCTCCAAATGAACTCACCAACATTCCCAAACACATCAATGTGATTGCAGTAATCCCTATTCAAGTTGGCGACTATTAAGATAGATTTAATGTTCAACAAACATTGCACTAAAATGGACAATGTGGCGATGGTAAGAAAAAGTGACATGTGGTCCATATGTGACTTGTCAAAAAAAAAAAAAAAAGAGGTCTCCGTCTCATATGTTCCCTCCAATAGATTCCCCAACCAAGAGATTCTCCTCCCTCAATCCCCTTCTTCATCACAACTCTTCCCCCATCCAATGTTTCACCTTCAATCCTTCAACTTTAACTTCTTCATACCTCCCTATTAGCGGCTCCAATGCACCATCCGGGTGGAGTTGCTGAATTCTGATGAATAATTAGACTTACCTTTTCCATCATGGTACATTGGAGCAGAACATGTTTGCTTGGCATGAAATCCTTTGCTAAGTAAGCTTAGGACATCATAAACCATCATTTTCTTAATTGAAAAAGAATACAAAAGTAAGGAATTTTATTTTATTTTCTTCAAAGGTTTTTGGGTGTGTATCAACATCACCCAATCCCCCAAATAACATCAATTTTCGTCTTTGCATAATTTTGTGACTTAACAAAGATGTTCGGTTTTTCGTGGCAAAAAACATGATGAAAGGATTTATCTCCACTTCCCGCAAAAATTACTACTTTCGACCGTGTTCGAACAAGTTGCAATGCATACCATGCCACCCTCAATAGAGGCTCGGGATTTTGCAAGCTCACTGTTTTTCCTAGAGAGGACCAAACGAGCACTTTTTCACATAGCCAAGAAACGAGTTGTGCAAGGAAATGGTCGATAGCCTCCCAACGTTTGTGTACAAGCCACAAAATTTCAAAGATCATTTAACCTGCGTTGTTTCCTTGTGAAAATTCAAGGAGACACCATGTGGATGGCTGCGAAGAAAGGCATATATCAACGACCAAATGGATCAGTACCATTTGTTGCCCCAACGTATTTCAAATGAAATGACTTTCGATCCAACTTAGCAATGCCCTTGGTGTAAAAATACGTAGTCTCGCCCATGTTCTCTAGGGTGTTCTAAAATCTAACTAGTCTATGAGAAGCGAGTCATAATTGAAAAAATTTAAAACTTAAAATTTAAAAATTATTGAGATATTTTTTGATCTAATCAATATACCCTATTTTTGTTTGTATTATTAAAATAAATATAATTATATATGACTTGTTGCGAGGACATATTGGCATATTTACATGTACAAGGAACATTAGACTCTTTGATTCTTATACTTTAATTGTTTAATAAATGCCACATCTTCAAAAAAAAAAAATTAAAAACATTGGCAATTTATTTTAATAGTAAAACAATTCGCAGGTTAACACCTCCCTTAGGCCCTATCCAGAGAATTGAGAAATTAGGGCATTTATCTACTCAAGCAAGCAAACAAAAACTCATTTATGTTCCACAAAATAATTAAATGTCCAAGATGTCCAAATGATTCGATAAAATTGAAGGAAAGTGTAGTATAGCAGTCACAAATATTTTTTGATGGCGATCTGCCATTCAACATTGCTCTTCAGATTCCTACCCAAAAGAATCCTTCAGAAATTTCGATAGTACCGCAAAAAATAACCTTCAAAAATTTTGATGGTTCCGCAGAAAAATGTCAACCATGTCTTACGGTTACAAAACAATTAGAAAAATTCATTCGGTCGACGACCTATGATGACCAAGTGAAGAAAGTTGCTGAAAAGAATTACTGACAGCCGGCAGGCTTTTCGCATTTTACGTCGACACAGCACAACCTAAGCCTAGTTGAAAATAACCGCATTATCTCCTGAGACACACACTAACCTGCGCTATTTGCCTGTGCCAATTCGAAGAGACCATGTGCATGGCTATAGAGGAAGCCATACATCAACAACCAAACCCATCCACATCGTCCATTCCCTGGCGTGTGTCAGACGAAATGTCCTTGGATCCAACTAAATTGTTCGCATTATAATATTGAAGTTCTGATTACACATATTGTCAATTCTTTATTGTTACCTGCTAAATTGTTTGCATGGTATTATTGCAAATATCAGTAGACATTTCTTAGTAACAAATATAAACCCCAAATCCTCTCCTTGTTGAAATGCATACAATACTTGGATTTGATAATGATCTTTAGATGGAGATCAAATGCATAGTTGTTTTTCAACATATTCCATAATCAGCTTGGAATAACCCTCAGATTCATTCAAACGTAAGATGTGATAACTGGAACCTTGTCAAAATCAAATAGGAAACAAAAAATTATACGCTGAATTGTACACCATGATAGGCCTTATGGCCTAGCATACCAAGAACTTCCAGAACAATGCCCAAGTATATTTATTCAATTTTAAGGTAGAAAGATCCGGCATGTTGATGAATACTCATCGGAGGTTCATAATGGAACTTTACCAATAAAAAAGAAGTACACCATACGAAGTTCACTCACCAGAACATAAACATCACGCCCCTGCACAAGAAAAAAAATCGCAAGTTAATATTTACAATTGAAATAAAAACAAGATTATTTCTAAGCTATTTGTTGATGTATGATGATGAAATTCTTCTGCATTTCAGCACATCTATAAACCATTGACCTTGCTTGTTTGAAAATATTGTTTTCAACACAAATAAGTGATGCAACTAATTGAAAGAGACCTCAACTGCATCGCAATTCATCTAATAACAGGCTGCAAAGGAAATGACTTTTTTTTGTCAGAACAGGCTGTGCACTAACAGATTGACTTACAAATTATGCACTTACATGGAAACAGTATTACTATAAAAATATATGCTTTGCATTCAAAACTATTGAGTTTGGTTGTAAAACAAATTGCAGATCAGCTTGTAATGGTTGTACAAATATTGAGCAACCCACCAAGGGAGATGATAGACAAACTCAAGGGAAGGTAGGTTACGGTCAGGTGAGGATTTGGAACTTTGATCGTCTCGCAGTATCACAGCGTTACTCCAGATTGAGTTGTGTCCTCATCATTTGCTTCAGCGTTATCTCAAAGACATGAGGTCAAAATCAGAGAGCCTAATTTGTTGTATTTGATACTGCACAACTCTGACAGTGTCATCCCTGATTAACACACTTGTTCTGCAGTTTTTTTTTTTTAAATTAAAGAACGATAAATATGAACTAGTGCAAGAGGATTGGTTGCTTTTCTTGTAACTACCAAGCCGTCCCTTCATCTCCCTCAATTGTATATTAACATATAATATTTAATCAAATAGTTGGCTATTGAGTGCCGTTTTGGTTAACACCAGTGTTCCACGGAGACACGGTCCCCAAAATTTTGTCAGCCCAGAGACTCGGAGATGCCATGGGGACGTCCCCCAACCGTCCCTCCACCACCACCAGCCAACAGGAAACCTCCCGAAATGTTTCCACCAAATAGGGAACATTTCCAAAACGTTTCCATTTTTGGGGACTTCTAGGAATCTTCGAGGCGTCCCGGAGATGCTGGTGATAAAAGGAGCACGCAAGGATTTTGGAAGGAGCCGAACAAACGCAAGGGCGTGGCAAAGCATAAAGGACAAGGCCCGTGGTGATAAGATGTGGAAAAGCTGGTAGGAAAGGACGACCAATCACAGATCTGCATAGTCACGTGGTTGATAGTGACTAGTTGATGGAAAAGTCAATCAAAAGATCCAACCACCTGATGATGTGGCACGGCAGAGTGGTCAAATAAAGATAGGTGGATATGGGCATTAAAGAGCCCGAGTTCGAATTTGAATCTGGGCAGGAAAGTCAAAGGAGCCAGCGAAGAGAAGAGAGAAGTGGGACAGACCGGGCGCGTGCAACTATAAAAGAACATAAAGATCGCCATTTTGTAGAGTGGGAGATTGTTGGTTGGAAATTGGAGTCGCTGAGGGTTGAAGTAGTGGTCGTGGGACCGAGAGGAAGGTCAGGAATAGGCCTTCGGGCCAAATGCAAAGTAACAGCTTTGGTAGGTCCTTAGGATGCACCATCTTTTGTAAACCTCCATGAGAGGTGTGTCAAGCTCCATAGGAGAGCAACCTTGTAGATGTCGCATGGCACCCATCTTATTAATATGAAGTCTGCGCATCTTTGTTATGCAATCCGTTGCATGACTCAGTAGCGAGCTCAAGGAATCCCGGGAGCCCTCCATCGGGGGTATCAAAGCAGGTGCTTTGCTCCAAATGAAGCTAGTTAAACGCCGAACATGAGGCAACTAGAGCAGAGAAGTCGTGTTCTCCATTGTGAGAAGTGGGTAGAAGACGCAAGTAAAACCCAAAGTCCAACGGTCGGCAAGATGACGCCAAAGGGAAAGGATGTGTCGATGCAAAAAGTCGTGAAGAAGTGGAAGAGATGTTGGAGGAGCTTTTGGGACTCAAGGATGCGACGACTGAGACTAGAAGAAGACCACAAGGGAAGAAGGGATCTTGTGGCTCAAGGCATCTAGAGACGAGAGGAAAAGGACTCGGTGAAGAGTTGAGAGTGGAGAAAAGATTGCGCGCAAGAAGTGCCTGAGGAGCACCGAGAGAAAGAGGTGTACGTGGAGGCACCATCAAGGTTGTGCACGAAGAGCACAAAAGGAAAGAAAAAAACCAATGCGGGAGTAGCACGAGATAGAAAATGGTTTAGATGCAAGAGTACCGCATGAAAGATGTGCAAAAGGACGAGTATCGAGAAGGCTCAAAGATTGACCAGAGGGTGAAGGAAGAAGTCACCCAAAAGCAAATAAGCGGCAGACGCAAAGTATCAGTGTGCAAAGAAGGCTGCCAAAGAGGAGAAAATGGTTGTCGTAGACCATGAGCGCTTGAGAAGGAACACGCAGAACCGTGGAAGGAGGTAGTCTTAAAGGAGGAGCGAGAAGGCAAAAAGTGTGTTGAAAGAAAGGGGGTGCCACAGAATACATAGGATATGCATGGAAGAGCATCTCGGAGCGAGAGCAGAGACATGGTGCTAAGCCAAAAGCGATGGAGGAGAAAGGCTAGTAGGGATGAAACCGAGCATCGGAGATTGCACGAAGACTCCCGGTCGAGGAGTTGACAAGCGAAGAGAAATAGAGACACACAACAAGAAAGGCACCACTATAGAGGATACAGAGCAATCCAAAGAGATTACGAGAGTACGCATGAAAAGAGCGTATCAGTAAGGAGATCCAGGGTGATCTCGAGAGAAGGCGTGCGAAAAGGTGTGCAAAAGAAGAGTGCACAAGTCGAGGAGAGTGCGGCGACAAGTTTGAAAAAAATAGGAAGATGTGGAGGTCGCCACAGTGGGCACAATAGAGGAGAATGGGATTGAGAGAGGCCGGGAGCGGGTGATCCCAAAGGAAGTTGCCTCTAAGGCAACAAATGCGTAACAACTAAAAGAGAAAGTTGTTGGAGTGTGCGTGAAAAACGGTGCACCAAAGGAAGAGGCCTTCAAAGTCTCGGAGCAAAGGAGTGTGCGAGAAGGTGTGCGAGGAAAGGAGAGCACAAGGGAGAGTTGTGCCAAACAAAGGAAGGAGTTTCCCTCCGTGCAACAGAGAAAGGAGAGGTGCATTGTGAAAAGGATCCAAAATTTCTACGCAATTAAGGCACACAAGAAGAAAAGGAAAGTGGTGGAGACAAATTGCCACAACAAGAGGGAAAGAATAAGTAGCCCTTGAATCGAGAAGCAAAAGTGAAGCGCAAAGCCCGAGTGTTGACAATCGGAATGCGGTCTAACGAAACCAAGAGGAGAAGAAAAGGAGATGCCATCAAGAAGACCTCGTGCAAGGAAGAGATAGATGCGCAAAAATTGGCACACGACAAAGCATAGAAGGAAACCAACATGCTTATGGAGGAGATCCTAGACAAATAAGGGCAAAGATGAAGACTAGAAAGGTCGGAAGATGGACGATCAACAATGAGTCCAAACCCACGGGTGTGCGAAGAAGAGAACTTCGTAGGAAAAGGGAAAACAAGAAAAGACAACATCGGAGAACACGCGAAGGAGAAAAGGTGCGCCTGAGTAGCACTGACCTACGAGTGCGCAAGAGGAGAGCGCACGCACAAGAAGGGTCATAGTAGGAAGACGCAAGGCAACCAAGAAGAAGGTGCACGAGGCGAGCACCCAACAGAGCCCAAGAAAAGAAGAGCGAAAATGTGAAAGAGCGGCCACATGAAGCAAAGCGGACAAGAGAGAAGAAGCCGTAGAAAGAAGGTGACAAATGAAGAGGAGAAGACAAGGCGAAGTGCATGCATGAGAAGCACACAAGGAAAGGAAGCCCGGAGAGGCAAAGTGAGCAAAGAGAGGGAAAGCCCCAAAAGCTTTACAAGGTGGACAAAGCGAGGACAAGCGAGGACTCACAAAGACGGGAGGCGAAGGAGAGCACGAGACTCTCAATGCGAAGGCTCAACAAAAGAACCATAGAAGAATGGTTCAAGGCAAGCGAGAGACTTGCTTGGAAGAAGAGAGGAAGAGACTCAGAGGATCTAAGAGGAAGACCCATAAAGGAGGTCGATTATGGTGGGCAAAAGCTTGCAAGAGTGCACGAGAATAGCGTAGAAAGTCACAAGAAGGTAACCAAGGAATGGAAGAGATGCCCCAAGCGGGGAAGAAGAGTGGAAACCGAGAAGCGGGTTTGTTGGATGAAGAAGCCAAGACTATTAGCCGACAATCTAAAGGGTGGGTTTACTAAGCACCTAGTCTACTTGAGGTGGAACTCAAGTTTTCAAGTACCCTGGATGTTTGATGCGGGAGCATCCCGAATTAAGGCAATCCTACACAAAGGAGGATGTGCGAAATTTGAAAGGTGTGTCGGAGAAAAGCCGGAGGCATAAGGATGTGCGCGGTAAAGTAGATTTGCTACAAGAAGGAGAAGGGTGGCTAGAAGCCACGAAAGGAGAAGCGTGCGAGAAGGAATGCGCAACAGGAAGAGGGAAGTGTGCAAAAGATTGGGATGCACCAAGGAAGAAAAGTGTGAAAGCGAAGGGCGCAAGAGTTTAGCGCGAGGATTGGAAAGCACAATGCGCAAAATAATAACAACGCCACGAGAAAAAATGGAAGATGCAAACAAGAAGTGGCGAGTGAAGCCGAAGACAAAGGCGTGTGAAGAGGTGCGAGGCAAATGAAAGCACAAGGTGATAAAAGGAGCACGCAAGATTTTGGAAGGAGCCAAGCGAAGGAAAGGGCGCGGTAAAGCATAAAGGACAAGGCCTGAGGTGATAAGATGCATGAAGTGGCAGAAAGGATGACCAATGACGAGTTTGCATAGTCACATGGTGATAGTGACTAGTTGATGGAAAATTCGATCATAAGATTCAATCACCTAATGATGTGCGCAACAGGAGTGGTCGAATAAAGATAGGTGAATACAGTATTAAAGATCCTAAGTTCAAATTTGAATCTAAGCGAGAAAGTCAAAGGAGCCGCCGCAGAGGAGAGAGAAGCAGACAGATCAAAGTGCGTGCTATAAAAGAACATAGAGATTGCCATTTTGTAGAGTGGGAGATTGCGGCTAGAAAATTGGAGCCGCTAAGGGTTGAAGTAGTGGTTGTGGGACCGAGAGGAAGGTCGAGAGTAGGCCTTCGGGTTGAATGCAAAGTAATGGTCAGGTAGGTCCTTAGGATGCACCAACTTTTGTAAACCTCCATAAGAGGTATGTCAAGCTCCATAGAGAGAGCAGGCTTGTAGATGTTGTATGGCACCCATCTTATTAATATGAAGTTTGCATCTTTATTCTGCAACCCATTGCGTGACTCTAAAGACGGGCTCGGAGAGTACCCGGTGCCCTCCGTCACTTTACCACCAACAACGTAAGTACTGGTTTGTCCCTTATGATTGGTGCGATTTCAAACACCGTGCAAAGTACTTTTGGCCAATGGTTGTTGAATATTAGGAATGATAGGGCTGAGATGAGTGATGGATATGTCCTCTAATGAGTGAGATGCCTCATATAGCTTGACCTTGGTCACATTAATATCATAAATGCAAAGCCAAGATGGAAGATATTGGTGAAAGACATTAAGCCCTATTACTTGGAGAACAGTGTAAGGCTGATATCTAATTGTATTTAGCCTATGATGTTTTTTTGTGCAACCTTTCTTTATCCAGGTGAATCCAAACATGACAGGTTGCCTAAACCAGAATAAACAATGATTGCAGATCAGTTGTATAAAAACAAGCATCGCAGAAATAAGGGATAACAAATCTATCTAAAATGGCTGATGAAACCGAGAGACGAATCTCCAATACCAAAGACTAGTATGGAGACGTCTCCCAATACCTAGAGTTTTTGTTCCTCGTCTCCCATGCAATCCCCTTATTTGAACAGCAGTCTCCTGTTAAAACATGATTTAACAATTTAGAAAATAAAGAAACAAGCCAATGTGGCCACTATCACTACTACTAACCTAATCAATTAACCCCACGGCCTAATTTCATTTGTGTGTATTAGAAGTTTAATTTTTATACATTTTATGCCTTTCTAGGTAGTTTACACAATGTATACTAATATTTTTTATTTTTTTAATATGCAGATACTCTTTAGATATTTTTTTGTTTCTGCCATCTCCCAATACTCCCGAACAGCTCCTAATCTCCTAATTACTGAGTGAACAAAAGTGAAAGGTACTTCTAGATTTAATTTTCTCTTTGTCGGTTAGGGCGACTAGGTCATCTGATATTCCTATATGGCTGATGAAGTATCAGGCCAGGCTTCCCAAGAAGTGGTCTATATATGGGCAGACAACTTGGCGAATAGATTGCTTGCATTTATCGGTAGGAGGCACAAGAGTTTTTCCATGTTACAGCATGCTATTGGGCTGTTGTTGGATGTGGCCTGCACAGCTAAGGCCAACCTCACAAGCATGTTTCTGATTTCAATTGGGAGAAGAATTGCCCAACCTTGTTTGTGTGGAAGTACCTGTGTTGATGTTTCTTGTCAAAGGGAAACAATCAAGTTTATTCCAGGTGACGATTCCTCCCTGACCAAGTCTCTACCAACGGAGAAGACATTCACTCCAACACTTGTTGCAAGCAATTCTAAGGGCCAAGGGCTAGAGAAATCTGTAGTGGTGGATCTTGTAGATGAGGACAAATACCAAAGTTCCTTGTACTCAGAGGAGAGTTCAGATGTGGATGAGTATTCAGATGAAGAAGAATGGCACGTGACAATCTGACAACCACTACAGTCCCAACAATAAACTGGTAATTAAGGAGTCTCTCTCCTCAAGGAATGGTCCCTTTCATTTCAGTTTCTTCAGACGATACTAGCTATGTAACTGTAGGCTATTTGGGTGATGGGTTAGCTACTAGCTCAGTTGACTTGCCCTTAGACTTATCTCCTCTTCTTGAGTTGCAACCACTAGAATTGCCTTATTCCATGGACACGCTAGATGGATCTATAGGTGTAAAATGTACTATTGTAGCTTACTTGGCAGATATATCCTTGTTAGTGCAGTTTTTGTTCGATTGGTTGCAAGGATAATTTTGGTTCTTTTCTGATTAGTGCACGCATGCCCTCAGAACCAATTATGGTTGATGAGGTTACAGTTGCTACATCTAGAATACTATAATAGCTGATTTGGATATTCTAAAGGAGGAAACTGGCCAATAGGTTACGAGTTATATACGGGTTTCAATGTCAAACATTTTGCCCATTGACACAATCGACATTCCTGACATAGAGATGACCCCAGCCATACAAGAGTTGGGTACAAAGCAAGTTTAGGTTATGCCATAGTTACCAGGGGATGGGTACAAGTACCGATACCAATACCAATACGAGGAGACAGGGACGGGTACACCATTTTGCAGAAAAATGGGAAACTGGTTTTCAAAGACAGCAATGTATATAATTTTTATAAATATATTTAAATAAAAAAGTAAATTTTAGAGAAAACAATACTATACAGCCTAATATTGCCTAAGTAAAACATTAATAACTAAAGATATTTGATGTTGGCAAAAGATAACAGTAATTATATTGATATTATCTTTCATATCTTATCATATACAGGGTAAAGAGTAAAAAAATTATATTTAAAAACAAATGCAATTCTCCGCAATGAGTACCAACAAGTGCTAGTCTCTAAGGCGAGTACCAGTTTCCAAAATGCCTTTTTGGTGAGAGACAAGTCTCCGTGCATGACTGGGTTGTGCCAAAGAAGGTTGCCCAAGATGATTAAGAATGAGGATTTACTTTAAAGTGTGTAAGTGATTCCAAGCACACAAAGTAGAATTCAAAGGCATGGAGGAGGATGAGCCCATTGGCAAGGAGGATGACAAGGAGGGCAGAGAATAGAGCCAAATCCATGAGGTAAAGTGAGGAGGAGTTAAAGGATGAGGATTAAATTCATATTTATTCCTAGGGCCAATAGCAAATGCTAACATGATAATTCCAAACGAGGAGTTGAAGGAAAACGAGACCTTGTCAAAGATACTTCCCGATAGTTGAAGGACATGGCTCCCAGCCATGGCTGGTCCTAGACTACTTGAGGGATCCCTAAGCAGTCCCCATCTCCCTCAAGTACGTTTGTAGCCATAGAAAGATCAAAATTGGGGGAGGTCGACGAAGACAAGAGGGTGTATTCCTAGAGGAGTCAATCTAGGGATCGTTCTCCGCAAACCTTCCTTCCACTTGACTATGCAGATTTGAAAACGACTTGTTTGCTGCAAAGAAGGATTTTGATGAGGAGTCCATGTAGTTGTTCCTTTCAATACCACAAAATGGGTTGAATCTTCTTCGCAGCTCATTTCAGCTCGAAATGCCCTAACTACTAAACTTAAACATGTTCCTATGTTCCACCAAGTTTCCGAGACAAGGACGGCAAGGGACGGGGGGACGTGTTTCGGGACGGATTTTTTTAGGCCTTTTTTTAGGGGACGGCTATTAAAAAATAAGGGAAAATTTTAAAAATATAGGAAATTTCAAATATTCATATGATAACATTGCTAAAGCATTCATCACACACATTATAGAACCTTAATACATAAAATTAGAGTTGAATTGAGATTTCACATAAGATTTAACCTTTAAAATATAGGAAATTTCAAATATTTATATGAATAATGATAAGTATAGCACATTGATAAACTTAAACTTAAAGCATTCATCAGACACATCATAAAAATTTAATACATAAAACTGGAGTTGAATTGAGATTGCAGATAAGATTCAAGTTTCAATTACAATGAAATGCCCAAGGGCCCAAAATGTCTGAAACATAGAAAATAAAAATAAAAATATATGGCTGCCCCTAATCAAACTCCACTAAAGTGGCATCAAAATCAGACTCTAAGTCTGAGTCACCGGAACTATGAGGGGCTGCCTCATCTAATAGAACCCCAACCAATCCCACTTGTGCCTCCTCATCAATCATGGCAAAGATCTTCGGGATCAACATCCCAACATGTGGCTGGAGTCTGACAATACTCAAGAGTCCTGCCGATCCTCAAGTCTCAAGGCACTACTTGTGTGGATGAGGCCATATGTGGACCAATTCCTCTTTGCAGCAGAGGAACTAGCAACCTGTGAAAGGAGGCGAGTGGCAAGAATCCTCAAGTTTGGTGCATCCTTGCCATGCCATGTCCACCATCCAATAGGGTCTACTTGAGCTAATGTAGCTCTATTTGTCCTCGCCTCTGGCTTGCTAAATGTTGGTCCACGGAGATTGACAAAGGATAGCCATTGGGTCCGCAATAAAGTGGACTCCTCATCAGTGTACATCTTTCGAAAGGCCTTCATGAGCCCTTCTTTCACCTCTTCATCATTAGATGGAGGCACTCTCCCAAGTTGTGTTGCATACCATTTGGGATTTAGAGCATAGGCTACCATATGAAGTGGGGTGTTCATTGTGTTCCACTGTCGTGCCACAATGGGCCTAATATGCTCCTCATAAAATCCCAAAGTAGGATCCCTGCTATGAATGGCTTGCTTCATCTGTCCAAGCATGCTATCAAATGTCTCATAAATCTCTCCAAGACTAAGAGAGTCTGTATCAGCATATCTTATGACCCCCACTACAGGTGAGATGAAGAAGCAAAGATATCTGCAAACAATTTACAAAAAAATTAGAAAACATTAAGATTCAAGAATGAAAAACTAAACTAATTTACAAGTTATAAACATGGATAAAAATATTTGAAAATTAAAAACTAAACTTACATATATAAAATCAGCAATAGCTTACCTCACTGTGGCCCACCAATCATCGTCGAGGATCTTTTGTTTCACACCTTTTCCTTCAAAATTGTTTGCCTCTGGCCATCTACCCCACTCCTGATTAACCATCATTAATTGCAAAGCCTCCTACACCTCAAGCATCCTCTCTAGCAAAATGAAATAGTTGGCATATCTAGTGTCCACGGGCTTGAGGAATTCCTTCCTTGAAAAAGACCTGAATAGAGAAAGTGAGGTGTGATAGTTGCAAATGAACATCTGTACGTGTCTAGCCTCTGCCACCACTACCTTCACCCAATCTATTTTTCCAATGTCTTTCAATGCGTAGTTCGAACACAACATGGAGTCTAAAAATGTGCTTGTAAGCACCCTCAACCATCATGCCAAATAACTTACATACGCGGGTTGAATCAGTCACCACTTGTACAACATTAGAGGGCCCAATCTCCTCAATGACATCCTTCAAAATTTGAAATTGGAAGGTTGCATCCTTCCTCTTCCCTATACAATCAATAGCTCTAAGAAAATAAGGGTCAACAGGACATGTGACAATGATATTGATGAGTGACCGATGTTTAATTTCGGTCCACCCATCCATGATGATAGAACAACCCACCCATATCCAAGTTTGCCTCATCTCCTCCATCACCACACTCACCTTAGAATATTCTTTATCAAGGAGGTTGGTTCATAGTTTGTGTTCTCCAAGAGGGACATATGAGGAACCAGCAGCAATTACATCTTTGAACATTTGTTTGAAGAAAGGGGAACGTGACACATGAAATGGTATAGCATTGGCAAAGAAGAATTTGGCAATAGAAGAGTCAGCTACTTCCCTTGATTGCACATTAAACATACCACAGTAGAAGCCTTTCTCTTTCCCTCGCGTAATCCTCTCTCCTCTTTGACTTTCAACATCCACGCATTGGGTGGGCACTTTTGTACTATGTGTAGTCTCCAATGGCATCCCTTTTTCGTTGCCTCACCCTCCATGTGCAACCTAGTCACCTCGGTCTTCTCCGCTAATGATATTCTTTCACAACCTCTTACCCCTTGTCCAGTTATGCCCAAAAGATGTGAATAAACCCGAGTGTAGCTGCCCCTAAATTCTTTGTTGCAAATATGGCATAACCACACTCTACTCCACCCTGAATTTTTATTTTTTTGTCAATGGTTGTTACAAATTGTGAAAGAGGCTTTTTACCATTGAATGGCCCCTTTGCATAGATTTTGAGGAGTTGTGAAGGGCAATCAAACGGATTATTTGAACCCACTATTGGTACAACACTCTCACTCCTGGAGAAACCCTATTTCTAGTTCTACCTCTATGTTGCATTGCCAATTGAATCTCTTCACTCTCACTACCCTCACTGCTGCTCATTGTTTTGTATTGGAAATGCAACAACCCTGCAACTGCAAGTGAAAACAAAAAAAAAAAAAAATAAACTTCCCTAAGTTTGTGAAGCTTGAAACTTTGATAAAAAAAAATGAAACAATGAAGAAATAGTTTGTGCAAATTTGTAAAATGAACAAAGGATGATAAACATAACTCTAACGGAGTAGAATCACTTCTCTTGCCTTCTTATCACTTTGCTGCTCTCTATGCTCCTTTCTTTCTCTGTCTTCTCCTTCACAAAATGAGAAATGAGTCAAATGAGCTTCTTTTTTTGTTTTCATGTTTGTTTTAGGTTTAGGGCACTTAGAAATGAAAGTGGGGGTCCTTGTGGGGCCCCACATTGCTTTAATTTTAATTAAAAGTGTCTTTTTTTAAAAAGAAACTAAAAAGGCGTGTTTTAAGGTTGTTTGCGTAGGGACGCCAGGACGATTGGGCGTCCCAGTATGGTCGAGGACTTTTGAAGTCCCCAATGTACCAGGGACGCGTCCAACCGTCCTCTCGCCATCCCTTTTTTTTTTTTTAAGGCGTCCCCAGGACGTTTCTTAAAATTAGCGAGTTTGGGGATGGGAAGGGGACGTTTCCTACCCATCCCTAAGGTTTTGAAACGTCCCCAGTACGGGGACGAGCTAAAGAACATAGGGGATACATCCCCTGTGGAACATAGTGTTCTTGGTGTCTTTCTGCAGTAACCCCTTGCTAGAAGAGAATAAGGAACATTCTACAAAGGACGACATTGTAGAATCACCAAATAACAATGCCCTAACTATCGTCTCCTCAGTTTGCAACCACTTAGGGAGTAAATGGTGTGCATTTTGTTAGCAACCCTACTTTTAATGTGGCCAATAATTTGGATGCGGTCTTGTGCTGCTATCCTCAAGAGGAGTTGTTGATTATGGCTAAGTTTTTGCGAAAATGCCCACACATGAATATGATACATGTCGATAAAGGACAAATTTATTTGTTAGAGGATTCCCCACACCAAGCAACGATTCTTTTCGGTTTCCTAGTGATTCCAACCTTAAAGCCGAAAGAGCAAGATTAGAGCAAAGGGTGTACTGCAACTTATCCTGCACTCCCATCGATGCACGGCATGAGAAAGTTGAAGCTCCTCCTTCCTCATATCGTTATGTCCCCGATCTTGTGCCCGAACAAGAAAATTTCAATTTCTTCCTTGTTGTGACAATAAGGAATATTTTGAAAGTCATATGCTCTTGGAATCAAGGGGCATGATTTTCCGTAAAAGATGTCGATAAAAAGGCATTTAATAGCCGGTGTGTGTGTTGAATTGGGAAGTCAAAGGGATTTCACCGAACTCTTTTTGGGGACTAGGCTCGAAATATGTTTCTTCCGTTTAATTCGAGATATTTCCACCGCCATGTTCTTCAAGATTTAAACTTGGAATTTTTCGGCAACCTAGCGTATGTCCAAATGTGGAGAGAATATTTAAGTTCAAGGATTGTGGCTAGGCTCATTACCCCCTTTGGCTTGAATTTCGTACTTTTCCGACTAATTTGCATCCCTTTGTTGACCTCTTTACTCATCGTTTTGGGAAAGTACTCATTCCGATGGTTACTGAGAATTTGTTTAGGTCGAATCCTCAGTTTTGTGTGGAGGTTGATCTAAAACGGAAACTTTCATTGTTCATTTGTGTGCACTATCGACAGTATTCGACAATAAAAAGTTATCTAAATCTCCCAAACACCACCTTTGCTTGTCGGGCCCAGGATCACTTGATCAAAGATTGCTCCCTTCGTAAACCCGAGCTAGATGGGGAAGTGAATAAGGACATAAATGCATCTATCTCTTCTTTTAAAGAGGTGGGATCGAGGTAGGTCATTAGCTTCAAACTCGACATTTGGAGAGATGCCATGTCCTTGCATGCAAGATCTTCCTTAGGCGTTGATATTCCGTGCTCTACTAATATAGGAGGCTTAGGTGCCTCAAGTAATGATGGTAAATATCCGAGATGGTTCAATCATTAGTAGGAGCGGTGTGTTCAAACCCCGTAATGGGATTATGGCTCAACCTCAACACGGCGCAGCTTTGCTAGGTTCAAAGCCTTTCTAAACTCCTCAAAGTCAACGATCAGCTAATATGAAGACAGAGCCTCGTTGGTGCATTAAAAGAAACATGTGAAAGATAGCTTGTTATCCCGGTCGAACGGATAGACCCAAGGGGGATCATAGACCTATGCCTTGAGCAAAATCTTACAAGGATGTGATGATTCATTCTCCCGATCGTTGCCCTCCTAGTTTGATGTGTTTTGAGATGACAAATAGTTTTGGCAGCCTAGGAATCCAGCATCCCTTGGAATGAAGCTCTCTTTTCAGTCATGGAATGTTCGAGGGATGACGATCTCAAGTCGTAACTATTTTGTTTGTTGGCTTTTACAAATGTGCAAACCAGATGTGGTTTTTCTCCAAGAGGTTTAAGTCAGCAAGTTTTGAGCTTTAAAATAGAATGAAGTTATGAACTACTCTCGGAATGGACCTTTTTGGACCTTAGAGCACTCTCAAGGGAGTGGAGGGGTTGTGCTTGCCCTTTCTTGTAATGTCCCCAATGGGATAATTTCTAACCCCAAACGGTACACCTTCAAATCTGATCAATAACAACAATTTATAGAAGATATATTTGATAAAAAAGAATGC
The DNA here is from genome assembly GCA_018340775.1 of Taxus wallichiana var. yunnanensis. NCBI lineage: Eukaryota > Viridiplantae > Streptophyta > Pinopsida > Cupressales > Taxaceae > Taxus > Taxus wallichiana. The sequence goes on along the minus strand of CM031243.1, from coordinate 726,402,289 downwards.
AGATCTGAATTTATACAAGAAAATGCGACTTGCTCAAGATATTGTTAATCCACAAAACTAGTGTAAACCTGATCAAATATTTGCCCAAATTAATCATAAAGTGTTATATATGCATGAACACCAAAAAAATACCAATTTCCTGACCAAGAAGAAGGCTGGAATTTTATTTTAAGTTTGTAGAAAAACAACTTACAGACCTGGCTGCAATTGCAGTTTCCCAAGCCCAAAATATATGTAACCAGTTGGAAATGACCTCTAAAAATCTGATAATGAAGCTAAAAATCAGATCTGAGCCAGCCGTGCCCTAGAGTGCTCAGAAACCTCCCACAAGTGGGTCACACCACTATGAAATGGCTGGAAATACAAGGTAGAAATCAGCTACAATCTTCCACCTTCAAACCCTAGCTGGAGACAATACAAATCTGCAACTTTGGTCTTCAAACACAGCTGGAATTCAGAATTAATCCTTGAAACTCAATGGAAACCCTTGAATAGAGCTTCCTCTCATAAAGGATGAAGAGTTTTCGTTCTTCAACCTTGGCAAGAGAGGGTTTTCATCCTCTAATGCAAAAACATCAAAGGGTTTTCATCCTTCAATGTAAAATTGGAAAGCAATCAACTTAAACCAAATTTCAGATATCAAAAAATGTAAAAAGCTATGTTCCACCAAGTTTCCAGGGACGGGGACGTGTTTCCGGACGGATTTTGTTTTAGGCCTTTTTTAGGGTACGGCAGGGAATGCTATTAGAAAATTTTAAAAATATACGAAATTTCAAATATTCATATGATAACATTGCTAAAGCAAACCTTAATACATAAAATTAAAGTTGAATTCAGATTTCACATAAGATTTATCATTTAACCTTAAAATATAGGAAATTTCAAATATTCATATGATAAGTATAACACATTGATAAACTTAAACTTAAATCATTCCTCACTGTCTTCTTGCATGAAAACTCCCCATTCGTGTAGGAAAAAATTGGTTTGTAACAAGAATATGATATACCAAGATCAAAGACCAAAAGGTCTGGCATTTTGTGGCGTATTTCTATGGAAAGAAAAGCGCTACAATATATTTTCTTGTAGACATCCATAAAGTAAATGTTGATAGAACTGTTTGAATTGTGTGGTGGCATATAAATTTATTAAGGATGGATGATAAACAACATGCAGGCTTCAAAATTCAAAATTGAAATCACAAGATAAGAATCCTATCAATGTCATGTAATCTAAAGAGACTACAAGTATAAGCTCCATACTTTATAATAGAACTATTTTATTCATTTCTCTCACAACTTATAGATTATACCAATGGATGATAACTAAGACTAACCACACATGACTTCTTAAAGGTCTGTTGACCATTTGAACGAAGCCAGCATGCAGCTTTGATTGAAGATATCCAAAACAAAGGGGTGACATTTAATAGCATATAAAGTATTTCTCTCAATTATAATAGCGGAATATACCAACCCATTTCATCTTCAATCTCCTCAATTATCTAATCAATGCAGACCATTGATTTAAATATAAACATTGTTTTGGTAACCAACTATTTTCTGTTATTGTTAATCTCTTGTTGGCTTTTAGTAGTGTCTTATCGACTCTTTTGTTATGTTTAGTTGTAGTTGACAGTTGTGTTTTAACCAAAAACCATTGGATCTTTGATTCTTTTGTCATATAAATAGAATGATTCATTTCAGGGGAAGGGCACTGATGTGACAGTTCCTCCCTGTACCAAGTGATTGTATTGAAGTTTGAACACTACCTTATGCAATAAATTTGTTATTCAGAAATGAGCTTCTTTTTTGTTTTGATGTTTGTTTTAGGTTTAGGGCACTTAGAAATGAAAGTGGGGGTCCTTGTGGGCCCCCACATTGCTTTACTTTTAATTAAAAGTGTGTTTTAAAAAAAATGTGTTTTTAAGGTTGTTTGCTTAGGGGACGGCAGGGGACGGTTGGACGTCCCCGGTACGTTTAGGGGACTTCTAGCCGTCCCCTAAACGTACTTGTGACATCCTGTCGTCCCTTGTTTTTTTAACGCCCCGAACGCTTTCCTAAAATTTGCAAAGTTTGGGGACGGGAAGGGGACGTTTCCTACCCGTCCCTAAGGTTCCGAAACATCCCCGGTACGGGACGAGCTAAAAAACATAGGGGATGCATCCCCATGGAACATACGTAAATGATGTCTTCTCCAAGTGTGGCAACTTCCTTTTATAATTTCTCTTGGCATATTTGCCCACACAAAGGCCCAATCAGCTCCCTTCACTTTATTTAATATTTTCCCCTTGCTTTACTTTATTTAATATTTTTATCCCCTCCCTATATGGGTTGCATTTTCTCACTAAGGGGAAATAAAAATAAAGTGACTTTTTCTTTTATTATTTTATCACTAATAAATTAAAGTGCTTATAAAAATTCATTATGCACTAAATTACTTTATTAGGATAAGTTTCCTTATGTTCTACCCTTTAGCCGTCGGAAACAAAATAGGCTAAGGGTCTTCGACCTGTTAATTTTGAGAAGGGGATATTTCATTTTTCATACCTTCAAAATTTTATTTTTGCCTCTAGGGTTGATCCAAAGGATTGGTGGTTTTGGGTCATTCTCTTGATTCAAGATCGTGTGGTAGGCCTTTGTTCTCTTTATGCTCCTAATTTCAGCTCAAAATGGAGTAGCTTAATGGCTTGATGGCTTCATCTCTTCCCACAAATGAGTGGACCCTTGGTGGGAACTTTAACATGATGGAATGGGAAGGAGACATATGTGGTGTGTTGGGTTCAATTATCATTGGCTCAATTAAGAAAGTTTGGCTCAAGACTAAAGACTCTCTTCAACTTTTTGACCCCAATTGGAAGTAGAAGAGCTTAGCTAAGGGTGGTTAGTTTCCTTGGTCCAACCTTCAGCAAGGGAATCGTAGGATCCAAGCCTAGTAGGACCGCTTTTATGGTCCCCGTGAGGACTTGTCCTTTGCTAGTCATTAACAAGTTGTGGATGTTCTTATGGATGTGACTAGCTCGGATCATTTGCAAGTTCGGACGATGGTCAGTTGTGGACATTCTACTGACTCTCCTCTTTCTTTAGTGTTTAAGTTGAATGTCTCCCATTTGAAGTCTAAGGATCTTTGTGCCCTACTGCATAGAATTTGGAATCTCTCCCCTTACCCTATTGGTGATCAAGGTTGGATTCTTTGGTGGGAGGTTGTTGACCACCGTATGTTAAAGTTTATAAGAGGCGAAAGTAAAACGACTTGCGAGTTGCTCGGTTGTTACTTGATGAGGTTCACAATTCTGCAGTGTTACGCGGGGACAAGTCCAGCCCAAATTCCGGGGGTCTCGGACGTTGCGGGATGCCAAAACGTGGACGAAAGATTTCCCCACATTTCCAAAGTGTTGAATTGCAAAGGAAACGTCCCGGGGACATTTGACAAAACCAGAAATGTCCCGAGTACATTTGGGATGGAAGGGGGACGTTTGGGACGCTTGGAAGTCCCAGGGATCAAGGACATCTCTTTAAAAAAACAATTTTTTAATTGTAAAGTAATAATAACATGAAATAAACATAATAACCTAGCCTTAACCCTAAAAGTGACATTCTAAGCTATAAAATGACTATATGGCCTTGTTTCATATCACATTCAATGTTCACACTTGAGCAAAGTGACCAAAGAGAAGAAGAAAGAGCAAGAGGAAGAAGGCCAAGAGCAAGAGCAAGAGCAAGCAAGAGGTATTTATAATTTTATTTGCTTACAATGCTTGATAATAGTCTCTAGTTTTTAAAATTTAGATTCTATTTGCATTTTTTAGGGTTGTTTTTAAGTTTTTGTATCTACATTCACAATGTAATCATGTTTATAGTTTGTAGGATTTTACAAAATGCATATTGCATAGGGTTTGGTTGTTATTGGTTAGGTTTTTTTTTTTAAATAAAAAATAGATCTTAAAACATAAAACTCTTGATTGTTGATTCAATGATTCATTGAATAGGTTTGGCTAGGTTTAACTTTACCATGATAGTATGATACACATTCCTAGAAACAATAACATTAGGAATACAAAAACTTTGATACACATGAATGTAGATACAAAAATGAAAAACTTGATACTCCTACAACTATGTTCGATGTTTTAGTTTTTACGTTTTTGTTTATTAATATTTTTGCATATAGTTATGGGCCTAATAGCCTATGGTTTTTTAAATCATTGTGATTGCAATTTGCATGTAGTTATAACTTACGGCTCTTTTTTTAAATTTGTATTCATGGCACAATGCATATGGTTATGAAAGTTTTACTTTTTCTTAATCATTGCATATACTATATAGATATTGGTGTTTTTTTAATTCATTGAATAATACATTTAGTTATCATTTATGGTTTTGCTTTTTTACAAATTGAAATTATAATCATTGCCTAGGCCCTATAGTTATAGTTATCATTTTTTTTAATTCATTGCATATAGTTATGGTTGTTTTTTAATTCATTACAGCCCCAACAATCATCATCATGAGTTCTTCTTCTGAGTATGGTTATGAATCAAAAGCGCAGAGGGTTGAACTTGAGATAGGTGGAAGTGTTGGTGATGACATAATTGGGGGAGGTGGAGAAGAGAGACAAAATGTAGTGCCAACGGCAACCTGGTAGTGCTACCAATTGTCCCTCTCAAATGTTGTCCAAATTTGCCATTGGACCATTTGATAAGAAGAAGCCATTGCAACAATTTGTTGAGATACTTAAGAACCCCAAGTCTGGAGGGGGAGTAAACTATGGAAGTGCAACATATGTGCACTGACATGGCATGGCAACATCACCAGGACCAATGCACACTTGTTGCACCTTGCAGAAGGGGGTTGGTCTTTGTAAGGTTCTTTCACTAGAGCAAAGAGCAAAGATGGTGAGACTTTTTAATGCAAATACAATGGACAACATTCCAGAAGTTCGTGGCACTAGCAATGCAACTAACACTCCTTTGAGCTCTCATAGGACTGGCAAGAATACTTTGGCTAGTTCTAGTTTTGGAATGACAAAAGTGGAAAGCAGAGGGAAGAGAAAGATCGTGGGGAAGCCCCAATCCAGTTGTAGACATGTTTGATTCAAAGGCAAGGGAAGAGGCGATGATGCTATAGGGAAATGTTTCTATGTTGTTGGGGTCCCATTTCATGTCGCTCACTCTCCTTATTACAAGGAGGCTATGGCCAAGGTAGCAAAAGCAAGTACAAGTTATGTGCCTCCTAGAGACACCAAACTTAGGACAACAATCTTAGATAGAAACTATTCCAAGATTAGATTGTTGATGGAGGAGATGAAGGTCACATGGGTGTCACATGGATGCAACATTATCCTGGATGGGTGGACGGATATTGAACACCGTCCTCTCAAAGAATATCATCGTCTCTCAAAGATGGATCGTATTTCTTGAGAGGGTACTTTGTCTTTGTCAAGAGAATGGCTCACTTGTTGAAGATCCAACGAGATTAGAGGTCTTTTCAATCAACACTTTGAAAATATTTTTGGTCCTTATCATAGCTAGGGACACTTGTTTTAAAAACATCCCTCGCAAAAATTCTAATTGTGATAGAGACAAATTAGAGAGAGACCTCACCAAGGAGTTGCATTTCGTCTTTTTCTCCATGCAAAACGATAAGTCTCCAATCCTGGATGGACTCCCTTATGAATTCTTCAAGTCCATGTGGAATAAAATTGGTGATGATCTTTGCTCTCTAGCTTTTGAGGATTTTGCTTCAAGGTGTCTCACCGAGTTTCTCAATCAAGTTTTGTTCAAGCTTATTTCTAAGAATGCAGCCGAGACACTATTGAGGGTCAAGACCCATCACATTAATCATTGTTGCTTACAAAATTTTAGTTAAGGCCCTAGCCCTAAGGATTTAGGTGGTTACTAAATACGCAGTGAGATAAGAGCAGACTAGATTTGTTCAGGGAAGGTTCATCCTGATCTTGTTGTTTCTTCTTGGTAGGCTATGAAGTGAGCTAGAGAAACTATTTAGTAGACTCTTGTGGAGAAAATTGAATTTGACAAGGCATATGATTGGATTGATTGGACATTTATTTCAGAGATGTTGACATGTCTGGGCTTTGGCCCTCGTTGTGTTGTTATGGTATCTACCCTCTTCTTGAATTCTTCAACCTTTCTCTTTGTCAATAACACCCTTTCTCCACGGATTTTTCTCCACTACTCCACTCGCTAGGGTTGTCCCTTAGCCCCCATCCGTATGTGTTGACAACAGACACATTGGGCTATTTGTAATAAGTTTCCCGTGTGGCGCGATAGATTCATGACATTCATTGCTTGATAGCTCAAAAATGATTAATAATCACTTTGTGGATGATTCTCTTCTTTTGTTGGAGCTAATTGTGATTCTATCGATGGAACGATTGTTTGTTTGGCTATATTTTGCTTTGCTTCTAGCATTGTGGTTAGTTCCCACAAAACAGATTTTTGGTTGGTCGGATTAGATACTCATCCGAACTGGATTCCCCCAACATGGACTTTTATTCAAGCAGGGGCTATTGCACGCTACTTGGGTATTACTTTTGATCCCAGTTTGTCTCTAGTTGCCATGTGGGACGAGAGTATCTAGAGACTCTAACATAAGTCGCATGTCTCGTATCATAAGGTCCTTCCTCCGGCTAGAAGCTTACAATTGTTGGCCACATCCTGTAGCCTTCTCACATTTACTATGTCTCTTGTTGGTTCCCGAGTAGAGCTCAGTTTTGGTGTCTTGAGCAAATTGTGAAGGCTTGTTTGTGGTCTAAATTCCCGAGGAGAGAGGTCTTCCTCTAGTGCCTTGGAATGTGTGCAACAATGTCCAAGAGTGAGGGTGGGTTGGGTTCAATTGATGTTGCCACATAGGGGAGCATTCTTTCGGCTAAGTGGGTAGTCTGCTGTATTGAGGGCTCACCTCCCTTGCAAATTTTTTTCACTATTGAATGATGAATGTTGAGCATTCTAGCTGAGTTCTAGGGACTTTTAGATTATGCGATATTCTTTTGTCACCTCATATTTTCCTTGTGATGGGCTCTCTCATTTTCAAGAGTATTTGATCTGCTTGGAAAACAGCTGTTGATTTGATTCACTGGCTCTGGGAGGGTAGCAAAGTAGAATGGTACGTTATGTGTCATCCTATTTGGAGTTGGAGAGAGAAGGTATCTTGTATTGCTGAGTTGTCTCGCTTTCAAACTCACTGATTGAGTAGGAAGGCTATTTTTTTAGGAGATCCATGGGATTCCACTTCTCATACTTGGAATAAGTGGCATCCTCTTTCCTTGGATTTTGGTCTTCTGGCCTTGGATCGCCCCTCGATTGCTGATTTGAAGATATTTACTCTGGAAGAAGAGTTCTTCAAGACGAATATTGGTATGACAGGCCCTCTTTGGAGGGACTAGAGATTGTGTTTTGATCATCCACTCCTTCATTATGATTCCAGGTGTATGTACTCTCTCCTTCACCAGTAACATTCACTATTTCCAGTTCTGAATGTTCACTGGCTTTCCAATGATCCCGAGGAGAAGTGGACCCATCGGCTTCATAGTGTTTAGTCTTTTCAGCTTTCCTACAAGCTAAGAGTGTTCACTAAGCTTGTGATCTATCAAGGATCTTTTCCAAGGCCAGACTTACCAAGAGTGGACTTTCAAATGGTCTTTGGTGTGTCTACTACCGTTCTAAAACGGTAAAGCAGTTTTTTGGGAGCATCCTTTTTCTAGGCAATGCTGGAGACTCCTTGAAGATCATATATCCGGGTTGCTTCAGGGCGGGATTCACTGGAATTCTGCGCTTCTGGAAGAGTGTTTCTCCCAAACTAGCTCTATGTTTTTGGGACGTTGGTATTGTGTAAGGATTTTCACGTTGTTCACTCTTTGGAAGATTAGGTGTAAATCTAAATTTGCCAAAGAGGACAGCTCACCATCCTATGTTTACTCTATGTGGAAGGACGAATTGTGTCATCAGATATTTGCCAAAGGGCCCCTTTTGATCAAGGATGCTCGGCGTCTAGACCCCATGTTGTACTCTGATTTCGCTGCTGCTCTTCTTGTTCTCAGGATGAGGATTTGATCGTCATTGTTTATACCCATTCTTTTCTGTATTGTTTTCTGTAAATATTATCTGTTAAAATATGAAGTATCTTTCAAAATTAAAAGAAAATTAAAAACTGCCAACATGATACAGATAGTACCAATTTGTTGTGCTTTACTTGAGGCGAGTGAAGATCTAGACTGGTTCGAGTGGAAGGAGAGAGCAAATAGACTGATGGCAGAGATTAGCAAACCTACCACGGAGAAGAAAGAGGCCTACTTTTGTAATATATTTGGAGTAGACTAGGCAGCAGAGTTGGGTCAGAACACAGTAGTGGAGTTTTCCACCACCTTGAAATGAGCATCCTTCCATTCAGCTAACCATGTACCAACTGGTACTCAAAGAGCCTCTCTCCTCAAGGGACAGTCTCTCCTATTCCAGTTTCTTTAGATGATAGTAGCTATGTTAATTGTAGGCTACTTGGGTGGTGGGCCAGTTACCAGCTCGGTTGATTTGCCGCTAGAGTTGCCACCTCTATAAGTACCTTATTTCATGGACATACTAGCTGGATCTATATGTGTGCAATCTACTATTATAGCTTCCCTAACAGATCTATCCTCACCTGTTAGTAGAATTTCTGTTCAATTGGTTGCAAGTATAGTTCCCAGTTCTTCTCTAATTACTACTCTCTAGGGGGCTATGGCTATATAGGGCACCCTTTCCCTCAGAACCAATTGACACAGTTGACATGATGACATCCCTAACATAGAGATGACCCCAACCATCCAAGAGTTGGGTGCGGAGTAAGTTTAAGTTGCGCAACAGAAGGCTGCCCAGGATGATTCAAAACAGGGAGATTGTTTAGAGCAAGCAAAGTTGAATTTAGAGGCTTTACATGAGCCCACTGACGAGGAGGATGTCAAGGAGGGAAGAGAGTAAAGCCCATGCCATAAGGTAGAGTGAGGAGTCAGAGGATGAGAAATACACTCATATTTATACTCCTCAGGCCTACAGGAAATGCCCACATTATACATTGCACAAGCTTTTGCGCAGATAATATCAGTTTTTCATGCTTTACTTGAGGTGGGCGAAGATTTATTGGGAATATACTGGTTCGAGTCAAAGGAAAGAGCAGAGGGTCTGATGGCAGATATTAGCACACCTACCAGTTTTCCACAGTGGAGAGTGGCCCACTTTTATAATATATTTGGAAGAACATATTCAGCAGTCAGAGTTGGGCCCGAACATGGAAACAATGGAATGCTCCACCTCCTCGACATGCACATTTTTCCACTCAGCTGACAATGAATCAACTGCATTACATAGACATGGAATTTCATAGTTGGAAAATATAAGCCTGGGGTGCGGAGGAAAACTCACACAAATTCATGTTGGCTGGAATCAGGCATGTGTTTAGTTGACAACACAGGATTTTCTGAGAGGGTAGAAAGCATTAGAAGAAAGAGAGAAACTGCTGGCAAAGAAACAGATCTGGCAGCATTTGAAAGAGACATTTTTGGCTGAGCAACAATGGTTGAAGGATGAGCTCTAGAAAATAAAAATCAAGAATGTCGAAGAAGTGCCTTGTTAGAAGCAAAAAAAGTAGATTTTGAGAAACAATGAAGGGAGCTATAACAGCTCAAGAGGCAGATAGAGGTTCGGCAGCAGTGTAGCAAGACTGAGTTGGCATAGCTTCACTAAAGACCAAGTGCACTACAGAAGTGGCCTTGCAAGTAAATCCAGAAGGTGTGCATAAGGATAAAGACTTGAAATGCAAACAAAGTGAAGTGCTGCACTTGCAAGCAGAGCTCAAGAGACTAAAGACTTTGGTGGAAGGTTCACCTCGATCCACCACACAATCAGTGGTTTGTCCTTCCCAACAAATCAACCAAAGCAGTCTTCTAGAGCCGATTCCAGATTTGACCAAGGGGCACACCTCTTCTCACCCCCATGTCTTCTTAGATGTTGGCAAGGATGCTAACCAGTTTTATGAGTGAGGGAGCAGGCAACGACATGGTAGATGAAGGTGTCTATTTTGTACATAGGCATTTGCTTTGTAGCAGACTTGCATTTTTATTAAGCCGGCTACAGTCACAAATAAAGTATTGATAGGATGTTTATGTTTGGCAAAGAATAAAATGTCTAAGTTGTGTTTTATGTTTAGACAAGGTATGGAACACTCTAATTTTTATCTGGTCTGTTCAGAGATTTGCAGTTACAACCACCCCACGCAATTATACTTATGGACCATGGTCAAGTCTTGGACAGAACACGGAACTTTTAAAAATCAAAGGAAGAAAGAAAACCTTCCAAGAAGCCATTGCAAGAATGTAACAAGATTTTACCCCACAACGACTAAGAAATCGCGTGTTTGAAGAATCATACCCATGTTTTGTTCACGAAAGTCAAAAAAGTGAATAAGGATCAAAAGTTGCAACATGTAACTAAGATGCAATTCATCAAAAATATGCACCTGCAAATGCGATTGAGTATGCAGACATCTGTCACTTCTGATAAAGTAGACATTGAGCCATACCATCATCCTAATCATGGATTTCATCATAGTTATTCAGTTTAGAATATAGGTTTGTTTTCAGAAAGAATCAAAATTTTGTCCTTTTCAAGATGATGTCTCTAAAGATTGCTCTGGGAAGGATTAATCCTAATCAAGGAGATATTTTCATTATTTACGATAATCATATCTTCTTGTATCTTCATGTGCCTGAAGGAAGAACCAATCTTTTGTGAACACTTTTTCAATGGAAACATGGTAGTCAGATCATCATCGCCAGTCTAAGGTTTTGTTGATGCTTTAATGTTCAGATTTTCCAAGAAAGGGGATTTATAATGAACCTAGTTTGTCCCTTACATTATTATCATATCATATCAGAACCTTAAATATTAGGCAGGCTAAATTTGTCACGTCTCTAAGGTTCTACCCATTCAACATTATAAATATCCAACGGCCATTGTGTGGATCACATCCTCACCTTTTCTATCACATGTTTCATGTTAAATCCTTTATGCATTTCACAATTACTAGACCTCTTGGTATACTACATCTAATATTACATGAAAATGTGAGATCAATGCACTGACAAGTTACTTGGATTAGTTCTTGCTTAACTATCAGCTAAATCTGAACTTGTATAGCTGTTAAAAAATTAAGAAATAAAACCATTGTGAATGGTTGGTGCTATTTTCCGGTAGTCTCTTACAATGCTTCCAAGCCATATGCGTGAGTTCACTTCAGACAATAAAATGGCCGTTATTCCATCATCATGCTTGTGAAATCTTAGTTACTACTGGAAGACATTGTAACACCTATGTTGTGATTATTGAAGCATAAAAATATAATTAGTGTTTGAAACTAGAAAATATCAATGTGTAACTAACTTGATCATCATCTCCATATGAACACAAAAATTAGTGCACATATTTGATGGGCAGCCTTGAATTAATTCCATATATATTCACTGAAATATATACACTTAGCTACTCTTTAAGGCAATGTATCCTTCAAACTAACTTTCCCGTGAAGCTTAAATATTCAACAGAAAACAATTCCAGTAGCAAACATTATGAGTCAGACACGTCCAAAATGCTGCTCACAGGCAACACAGAAAGATTCCAGAGTAGTAATAAGACAAAAGCGCCACAAAAATGTAATCTAGTGGACATGTGCAATGGACAGCCTTGAATTAATCCCATATATATTCTTTGAAATAAATATTCTTAGCTACTTTTGAAGGCAAAGTATCCTTTAAACAAACTTTCTCCTGAAGCTTAAATATTCAGCAGAAAACAATTGCAGTAGCAAACATTCTGAGTCACAAACATCTAAGGTGCTGCTCACAGGCAATGCAGAAAGACTCCAGAGTAGTGATAAGACACAAGTGCTACTTATACCCAAGCAAATAGAAATATGGAAATATTCAATTCCATGGGCAATTAACAAAATGCATATTGTAATCTGAAATCAATGAAATATTTACATTCACTGCTCTTAAAAGTTTAAAAAAGTCACGGGTGTGTGGTCTATCAGCAAGCAGCGAGGTGATTGGGCTTGTATTAACGTAGAGACCCGGGTTCAAACCCAACATGGGCACAGATGTAAATAATTCTTGTATATATATGAAGCATCTAATCGAAAAAACTAAAAGGCTCCAACCTTTTTTGTTGTTGAATTTCTGATGCAACTCCAATGAATCCCGACAATGATTTAGAACTTGTCAAGTGAATAGTGTGAACACTGCATTTGACATTAAAATTGTTTGTTCTTTAGCTTCTACAATAAACTGAACCTGTAAACAAATGATTATTATGAGGAAAGAGGAGACTAGAATTCTGACACAATCAATAACAATTATATTTTTACGGTATTAAATGGGTGACATGGAAAAGAAGTACGCCAGTTTAAATATACTTTTGGTGTGAAATTTGCAACTTGTTCAAAGAAAGGGCAAAAGAAAAGGTTTTCAATTCAGAGTTAAATAGATAGAATAATATAAACTAACGCCAGTTATACTGGCATATTAAGAATATCTGTCCAGAATTCAAAAGGTATTAAAAGAGCTCAATTCACTGGGTAGAAAAACATAAGAACATAAAATAATAATCTTTGACATGAATAAAACTGTCTAAACCAAAAGTACGAACTTTAAGACAGAGAATGCTTCATATGCGTCTGCAGTTTCATTCAAAATAATTTAACCACTTCCAGGCTCAGCTATTAAAACACCCCACAAGCTAATGTTCTGTCACTAATAGTTGTAAAACATGAAGCAACACTGAGATGTAATGTTTTGGCTGATTTCACTCATTTTAGGTCAGAAATGTTTCAAAAACATCACAGAGACTTTCTCATAATTTTTGTCAAGCAATGTGTCCAACATGCTGCTAGATATATCTAAAATATCAAAATTGGCTTTTCAAATAGCTGCATGCAAGGTTGAAAAGTTTCTAGCAGCCATTTCTTATTCAATGTTTTTTTCCAGTTCTAAAACACTATAGTTAATTATTCTCAACCTTCATTAATTTATTCCCCTTGTTCTTTATGCTGTGGGAAAGGACTGCCTGTAACTTTCCATATTCAGAGCTAGCATATATGCTATTCCACTGATGGTTTCAACCCTGATTAATTGAAACAACAAGTTTCATCAGATCACAAAGTCCACTTTACTTCATGAGGGTAAACAATAGTATTAAAATCATCTGCAAGGCCTAACTGGTTCCCAAGTTGTTCGTCCTTCATTATTACGTGCCATAGAATAAGGACAGACCCAAATTTCTTATGTTTCAAGGGAAAATCTTGTGACAAAATTAGCTGCTTTCTTCTTTTTGGCATGATGTTATAACATGAATCTCTCAGAGGAGGCACTTAACGAGTCAATATTATGAAACTGCTTATGATGAGGCTCGGCAGTCTTCCACTCCTCACATTCACACCCAATTTCCATATCCTACTCTCAGTGAGGATGTCAGCTTGATTCAAGAAGGCCAAGGATTTTTCTAACTCAACTTTTCCACCACCTATTTCATCCAACAATTCCTTTGGGAATTAACTGCTTCACCTGGTTATCAACATTATTTGTCTAGTTATTTGCATGATTTTCTGATTCCAATGGAGGTGTTTCTGAAACCCTGGACTTTGAAGCATCATAATCCTATATATTATCCATGGTACTAGAAGACTGTTGCAACCCTTGATACTGATTACAATGAACAATTGACTAAGTGTTATCCATAGAAGTCTGAATATTATAATGTTTACAGCTTTCACCCTCGTCCTGCCTTGAGAAGGCTTATCCCCAATGAAAGGGGGTGGAGATTGTGATGTCTATTGAGAAAACTAGTGTGCCAGTCGTGTAACAAGAACAAGTGTATGCCCCACCTGTCACAAGATAGGAAGATCCCTGACTAAATCGCCCAAGGAGATCAGATCTATATGGCGAGGGAACACCGGTTTAATTGAATTGAAGTCGTCGATCGATCCATAGAATAGATAGGGGATGGCTTGTATAGATATATGCCCGTCAATTCATGCCAGGTAGATCCCCTCTAAATTGAAAGGAGGGGGTGTCAATTTAGCATAGTCCTGGGTGAAACTCGAATGAAACATTCTAACTTCTTGAAATCCATCTGTTGCTTCCAAATATAATCCGTGAAAAGGTGCTGAATGGTTTCGGCTCTTCTGGATCCAGGTTAACACAGATGCCTGCATCGGTAGAAATTATCACAGGCGAATTGCACCACATCAACATAATATGTGGAAATGGATTGACACCACTAGAGTAGCACAGCTTTTCCCCAAGATAAGAGTTATGCCACATGCATAAGTAACTCAATTCAAACTAATGGTAAAATTATAAGCCTCCACATAGTCACCAAGCATACCTCCAATAGATTTGGAGGTGGATTTATTCTAAAATCCAAAGGAAAGATCAAAAAGCCACCTAGCTTGAACTGAAGATGGATATTCTTCAGTAGGGCCAAAATCCAAATTCCAGTACTCCATAAAAGTTCCACTCCCGTGATTAAAACATGACCCTCAGGCCAAAAGAAAAAAAAAAAAAAAAGTTCACCTTTCCACCTCCTTTGCAAATAAAACATATTAAATAATCAAAGGATCCCATCACAATATCAATATCAATTTAAACCTTCCAGTGCTTGTAATCCCAGACAATTTAGTGTTTGGGAAAAAGACCACAAACCCGTTTACCTACAAATAAAGGCATGCTCCATCAAACACCAAACTGAAATCTTCAGTTTTTAGCATTCAACAAGCACATTTGGCATCATTTGCATCCTCAAATGGCAATTGTTTGCTAGCCTCTTTGGAGGATCACAAAATTTTGAAGTTTTTCTTTGCATAGAGGAAAGAATTCATTTCGGCTTATACCTATACTTGGTCGCAATGTCATGCTCAACAACATTCTACTATGGACTTGGTAAGAAAGGAGATCACCCTTCCCCTACAAAAGTTATCATGATTGTGCTTGAACAAGCGAAACCCGCAAATTTGCCCAACATCCTCCAAAAGTCAATGACACTTGAAACTCTCACAAACTCTTGAATTTATTATGGATCTCTCCTACTTAGGATACCTACATACAACAGAAAACTACAAGATAACACACACAGTTATTCTAATACCTGCACTTAACCCGCACAATGTCAGACACTGAAAGCCAAACATGTCTAGGAAGGATGAAGACCATCGTCAAACCGCATCTGAAGATAGTTGTCCCTTGATATTCATCACCATGGAGCATCAATTATCTAGGACTCCCAACAAACTCATACCAACTCTAGCCCCAAAACAGCAAGAACCCTCAGCTGGGGATCAACAAATGTATGGCCCACAAGTAATCTTAACTGCACCTTCCATCAAACAATAACTCATGCATAGACTCAATTAAGCCTCAATGATCTACAGCCCATATGTAATCTCAATTAAGCTTCTCATCATTTACTGACCCATAAATAATCTCAACTAAGCCCTCACCCATTCAGTGGCCTGTAAATAAATCTCAACCGAACCCTCAATCATACAAGACCCCATAAGCATCCTCAATTAATCCCTTGGTCATTAAGTGGACCATGAGTACCCCCTCAACTGGGGCCTTAATCATTCAGTTGCCCATGATTAACCTCAACTTAGCCCTCGGTCATCCAATGAGGAATGAGTAAACTCAAATCAACCTCAGTCATTCAGTGGCCCCTGAGTAATCTCAACTAAGCCTTGGATCATTCAATGTCTCATGAGTAACCTCAATCAAACCTTCAGTCCAGTCCCTGCCAGAACCATAGGTTCTCAGCAAGAACCATAAACGAGCTGGCCCGAACTATAACCCTACGTGACGAGAACTGTCAGAAGACGCCAATACCGTATAGTTCCTGAAATGCATGAAAATACTCCCACCACTATCCCAAACATTTTTTTAACTTATATCCCCCATGAGTATTCTCGACTGAGGATCTTATAACTCAGAAGTATAAAAGCAATCATCAACAAAAATCTCATCCATTATAGTCACCTAACCTAAGTTAAGTCAACCTTGTCAAAACGTCAATCAATCAGCCAACATTTCAGTCAAACAGAGTACAGCAATCAATGCATTAGTCGACTTTTCAGTCAAGCAAAGTACAGCAATCAGTATATCAGACAACTTTTGAGTTAAACAAAGTACAAGGATCATTGTATCAGTTAAGTTATTAGTGGAACAAAGTAAAAAAAGTCAAAGAATCTATAGTTAAATTCATAGTTACCAGGTTCGGAAATCCGATTAAGTTTGGAAGGGTAAGAAAATCCAGAAATCTGAAGTTCAAAAAATTCGGAAAAATCCGGTTCGGAATATATATACTTATATTATTATATATTTATATTATTGTATACTTATATTATTATATATAGACAAATACACACACATAACATAAATCATACAAAAAGTATCCATCTACCATCATCATCATCATCATCATCATAAGAACATAAAATTAAAGTTTGTAGAATTGAGAAATGCAAAAGAGTTTGAAATTTTAATAAGATTAAAAGAGAGGCATGGTTTCGAGCCTAAGCTCCACACTGAAATGAAACTTAAAAGTTTCAAACATTTGCAACATCAAAACCTGCTTCAACATCAAAGCCTTCTTCAAAATCAAAACTAGCACTAGCACCATCATCTAATCCATGTTCATCATCACTATCAATGATTTCTTGAATTTCTTCAAAGGATGATTCTCCAAAGTGAGACTCGCCATCTTCTTTTGCAAGATTGTTCTCAAGCAAATGCAAATTGTTGTGGACAAACACAAGATCTGAGAGTTTTTTAGCTCCTAGTCGATTCCTCTTGTTGGTGTGGATCAAATCATGTGTACTCCAATTTCTTTCGCATGCTGAAGCACTGGCACACTGGTTGTGGATACGCATGGCAAGCTTTTGAAGCTCTGAAGTAGAACCATAAGTCTGCCACCATAAATGGGGATCCATGCAGTGGATGTCTTCTTGTGCCTCCTTACGAGAAAACATGCCCTCTTGGTTCTTGAATATAGTGAGTTGCCTTCTCACCTTAGCCTTCTCATCATCATCACGAACCAACTTGTTTATAGTTTCCAATACACCATTCTTTACCTCCTCATCTGCATCATGATCCACCTCTATAAGCTTAGGATTTAAATAGCACCTGCTTTGCATGGATAGGGCGATGTAGCATGTCCCAACGTATGTCCACAATGTCCCATATTCGTTGAACTTCAGAATCATCTACAAGTACTTTTTTATTTGTTCATTTGCTTGCTCCATGCCCTCATACACAAAGCTAATGCAAGGTTTCATGCCATCAGCCAATCTCAACAGTTGGACAAGTGGCTCAAACACCTTTAAGGCCTTCTCAACACTCTCCCAAAATGAACTTCCTAAGATGATTCTCTCAACATCTTTTGCAAGGCTTTCCTTAGAAAGCTTAGATTGTGCCCATTCTTCACTCACCACAACTTTTCTCATAGTTGTCCTCTCCTCCACCTCTCTCTGCAAAGTGATAAAATTAGATGCAAATCTTGTTTCAACAGGGGAAAGAAGTTCACGCTTTGCAAATGACGATACAAACTCAAGGTCAAGTGGTGATTAAGTATGAATTTGGAAATTTGTTTCCCTTCTCTAACAACATTATTTACCCACTCTAACTTTGCTAGATCTTCAAGCAAAAGATCTAAAACATGAGTTGCACATGGGGTCCAAAACAGATGAGGAAACCTAGCCATAAGAAGTTCACCTGTTGCTTTACAATTTGTTGCATTATCTGTAATAACCTGGACTACATATTCTTCTCCAATCTCTAGAATGGCAAATTCAATGCATTTGAAAATGAAATTTGCAGTCTTTACCTCCTTGCTTGTATCAATTGATTTGATAAACATAACACCTTTTGGACATTGTGTCAGAATGTTTAGGAGGGGCCTTCGTTTTGTATCAGACCACCCATCACTTACTACAGTGCACCCTGATTTTCTCCAATTCTTTTTCATATTATCTAGTTCGCTAGATATTGATGACACCTCCTCTTCTAGCAGAGTAGTTCTAAGGATTTCAAAAGATGGCATTGTATAACCTTTCCAAAACTCGCAATCCCCTCTACCATGGCTTTTGTATGGGGATTTCAAACAACATTGAAAGGGATGGCATTTGCATAAAAAAATCGAGCCACCAATTTGTCAACATCATGCTTTTCTTGTGGCTTCCACAATGATTTCAATGAACCTTGAGACATCCCTGCACACTTTTACTTCCTTGGGCAAATGTTGATGAAGGAGCTGAGCTACTAAAAGAGCCAATCTGTGACATATTACTTTGGATTTTGGCTTTTTTGAAGTTGTTGATGTTGTTGCAAGTGTCTTCAATTCATATTTGCTTCGAATTCGATTAACGAATTCAGCATACTTCCCTTCCTCTTTTGTTATTGGGCAAGTCTTCACATCTCGCCCCCAATATAATGATTATGAACCCTTGTTAGAGTTCCCGTGATATTTGAATTACATAGAGTGCATCTCATATTTTTGGGATTATCATCTCGTTGGACAATGTATTTCATCTCCATTGCCTTACCATGGCGTTGTTGATAAGGTACCCTTCCTGCAAAAAAAAACATTTTCAATACATATATTGCTTATTAATTAAAAGATTAAAAATAAAATAAAGAGAACATGTTAATTAATATTTAATAATAAAATGTAAAAAATAAAAATAAATACTTTATTTTAAATAAATAAAATTTACTTGTAACATGTAATAAAATATAAATAAAAAATTATAAATTGTAAAAAATGATGTAAATTGATAACTGAAAAATAAAAAAATAATATGTAGTTAATGTTATAAAAATAATATTAATAACTACTTTTATATTTAGTTATTAATAGTTAATATTATGAAAAAATTATAAAAGAATAATATTATAAAATTAATAGTTAATTATTAATTGTTAATATTATAAAAATAAACAAATTGAATACAATAAATTATTAGTTATTAATAATCATTATAATATTTTAAATAAAACCCTAATTTTTAAATTAATAGATACTAAAAATTAGGAATCACAAACATTACAATAAATAATAAACAAAATAATTTAAAAATAAATAACACGAAAAACATTATAATAAATAATAAACTATATAAAATTAAAAACCTTAAAAAAACCTAATCCAATCAAATAAAAACATAAAAGAAAGGAAAACAAAGGAGAAATGACATACCCGATTATGTCATCGCCACTACACTTCTACTCCTCTTCGACCTTTGCCCCTAACTTCAACTCTTAGTACCATTACAAAGTGCAAACCAACTGCAAATGACTTCGTGGGGAGAACTATGACCAACCTCTAAGCACTTAACGACTTATTACAACCACGACTAATAACGACCAACTTCTAAGCATGCGTGGTGAGCCTCTAAGACATCTACGACCACGAATGGCTCAATACTTTCTACGACCACTATAAACCTCTAACTGACCTCAAACAAATGCTCAACCAAATCAAAATGAGACTTTTGTGTTTTAACAACCAAAATGCAACTTTATAAATTTTTTTGCCATCAACGCGTCTAGGGTTAACACATTTAGGTTTAGGGTTTTTTTGTTTTTTGTGAAAATATTTGACTAAACCGTGCGTTTATCCGGCCCTTTAAAAATTCGGTTCAAACGGATTTCCGCCAAATCCGATCGAACCTAGTAACTATGGTTAAATTACCTATATATAGAAGTTTATGTACCTTTAAATGGCCAAATAGCACAGGTGACACGCCAATGCTTTGCGCTTTCTAGTCAATTTTATAAAGTTTTGATCTACAAAATGGATTTCATGTCAATGAAATAGAATCTTGTTCAATGCAGCAGATTTGGTCAACATAGTGAAGCATTCCATCAACTAAAGGTCAATATGTCAATTCGCCAACTTTGCTCCCGCGTTACGTGATCTAACTAAACATCTCTTTAACATCAACCATACACATATTATGTCGGAGCTCCCCTTTTTGTTTATTTTCTAAGGGTCGAGGGAGATCGATCTTCTAGTGGTGCGATTACATATAAATGAAAGAAGGGGGCACATCGCCAAATTTTTACCACCTTGTGGGGACTTGGAGACAACTGGGAAACATATTCAAAACTTGCTCTTCCATCATTGTGACCCCTCGTCGTTGAGAAATTTAGAATACATGTGCATTTTATAAAATTTATTAATAAGTATTTTTGTGCATTGGATAAGTTTGCCTCTAAATAGAGAAGTTGAACATGAGATTCAATTGTTGTCCACATCTCCCATACCTAGTATAGGATTGTACAAGCAATTGCTTTTAGAGAATAATGAAGTGAAGAAGCAACTTCGAGAATTGTTGGAACAAGGGGTCAATGATTTGTAAATTTTTACTTTTCTTATTTTAGAGGTTACAAAATCACAACAATTCAGTCCTATTTCAAAGTAGGCTTGAAATGACAGTTCATTGCTCCTAGTGAATGAGATTCTCAACATTAGAATTGCTTGCAAAAACAGTATTAATAAAAATAAATTACACACACACAAAATCATCAAATCATTCAGACTATAACATGAGTTTGATTACCGGAAAATCCCCAATGTGAGGGCAAAACCAGTAGGGAAGGACAATACCCCTCTTTCCTAGATTCTTATTGGCCAAATAATTAAATAAAGATAAGAAGAAGCTCTGGAACAAGATACAGAGTGTTGTTCATGTTGGAACATGTAATATTTTGTAATGCCCCTTTGTGTTGAGCTAAAAGAAAAAAAAGAAATAGCACCAACCCAAATCAAGGCAAACTGAAATTTATAACAGCAAGCTACAGCAGTCTGAAATCTTATGACAGCAAGAGTGAAATTGCAATTATTCACATAGTTACCTAAGACTCCGGGAAGGTGGGACGGCGGGACGCGGGGACGGAGTTTCTGGCACGGCGAAAAATTTCCAAAATTTAGGGACAGCGGGGGACGGCTATTAAAATAATATATAAAATTATAAATATTAAAAATATACAGATAAAATTTAAAACATTATGAATAGTAATTCATATTTATATATCAGTCCACCATGTGCATGTAGTCCACATTCAGACGTCCATATTAAAAACTCGCAACATACATATAGCTATACTAATGTTATATGTCGATATAGCTTTTAATATTAATATGTATGTTGTTGGTTTTCATAGCATGTTGTTACAGTTCATGTGCATTCATGCTCGAAAATTTTTGTATTCATATATCACTCTTGTTTCTTAATATGTCTTTGTAATACAATACAGTCGGGTTATGGTTAACTAAACATTTATAAAGAGAAAACAATTAACAAATTAATTTTATTTTATTTTTAAATTTAAAATTTAAAAAGAAAACAGAAGTCCCCGAAACATTTCGGGGACGTCGAGAACGATCCCCACGTCCCCGAGACGTCCCCCTTGCTCGCTAACGCCCAGGGACGTTTCCCTAGCTTTAGCCTCTTCGAAACGTGGGGAAAGTTCCCCCTAGTCTTGTCGTCCCAAGCGCCTAGGACATCCCGAACTTCACATTTTTGGGGACGCGTCCCCGTAACAAGATTATTCACCACCAATACCACGTTTACACCATCCAAAGCATGTAGGAAATAATTATTATTATTTTAGAGCAAGTACCAACCAAGAACTGAATTTTTGAACCCCTAGCTGAAGTATAATAATTAATTTTGCAACAGCAACAAACCCACTTACAAAAATGGCCGGAAATAATGATTCCAAGGCCTAAATACAATTCCGGAAAGTACAATCAGCCTCCAAAAATATGAAGAATCCAAATATAGGAGGAAAGTGAGTTTTCGTGCCCTAGAAACCAATGAACTCCTCCCAAGGAGGGGTCGCTACCCTAGGAGAGGGTCTAAAATTGGCCAAACAGCTGGTTCGAAACCCTTGCAAGCTCAAACACGGACTTTTGTGGCTATCCTATACTCAAAACCATGCAAATCTGATCTGCCCTAGCTGCAAATGATGCCCTAGCACTGATAAATCTGCCTTGAACCTTTGTAAATCTTTGTAGCACAAGTGTGACCTCTGTATGAGATCACCAATGAAGATGTGAGGATTTTTGTCCACAAATCTAAGTGCTATTGACCGATTTTGTCTTCAATAAATGTCCATGGAGGGTTTTTGTCCTCAATGGATGAGAGACAAAGGAAAACGTGCTCCAACTCTTCTAAAGAAAACCAAATCATATGCGAAACTACCTCCACCCCAAGACTCCCTTTAAATACTTGAGGATGGCGTCAAATGCCAAAGGAACCCAAGGAGACCGGCCTCCTTTTAGGGATGTTATGATTCACCTTTAACTCCATTACCTTCTTTATTTTAAGTCGGCAGTTGCACTTTTTGACCTCTTTCTTTTCACTTCCTCAAAGCTACTTAAAAAATTAAATTAATAATAATCCTAAGTGCGCAAAATAACTATTTTTGCACTTAATCAAATTATTAATTTGATATTATTATTTTCTTTTTATTTTTAAATAAAAACTTGGAAAAGGGGACATTACGGTCCTCCCTTCCCAAAATTGTTTGCCCTCAAGCAATTGCAAGTCCCTTTTGCAAATACTAGGATCCAAGACACAATCTTAGGAATTTGCAATCCCATATTTTGAATAAATTCTTCCTTACTATTACCTCATAGAATCTGAAATTGAATTGTAAAACAAACTCTTAGGAGGGAGTGACTCGCCAAATTCTTCCATCAAAGACTTTCCCTTATTTTGTGCAAGCTCGTAAATGTCCCTAGCTGATAACGACAGTCCTTTACCCATTATTTTTATGACTGGCAACATGAAAAAGGTACAGCAGGTACCAAATTGAATCTTTTTGCAAAAATCAACAATGCGAGCAATGTAGTGGTGAGAACAACCTCGTGTAATGACTGGAAATATCATATTAGCAATCACTAACTAAAAAGAACTCCTCCCGACTAAAGGCACTTGTAAACCCCTACGCATTACCTTTGTTGTTATGTTATCATCTTGTTTCACCTTGTTCCCTTGCTTCTCATATATGTGAACATGTTGGTCTGAATCACACTTATGCTTTTTCTTCTCCATTCATAGAGCAAACACATTAAGGAAACAAGAGCTCTCAACATTACTTCTTCATGCCTCATAGATATGTGAACTAGCTACCTTCCCTTGCTTGCATTTTGTAATATCCCCTTTCGGGTTATTATCCAGTTATGCAAAATAATTCATTGAATCGACTCTAGAATGACTAAACCCTCCTAATTCGACCTCAAATAATCTAATGTTAGCTTCAATACAACCCAAATAGGGTTGGACTGAGCCAAGGTGGTGGATTAGATGGGAGAACATAAAAAAATTAATTACTTCAAATCTGAAATTAATTACAGCAGTAATTAATTAATAAATGCACTAGACTGCTGCAAACTTCAAAAATTAATAACTTGCTCAATACTTCGTCTTTTGCCGTGAAATAAAGTGCAGACTAATCTATAATTCAAGAGCTTTCCAAAGATATTAAAATCTGAATTTTTAGATCACCGAAAACCCTCCAAAACAACCCCCAAAATCTGCCTCCAAGTCGCTAGGGTTAGAATAAATGCTATAAATTAATTTCAGCTCATACAACCCTTCCAAAACACTCAAACAATCAGCCCTTGATCTGAAATAATTGATTAGACACAGCAGCAAATAGATCTAGCATAAACAACCTCAAAACATGATAGATCAAACCCCAAACCAAGTCGATTTGCCTCTAATAAATTGCAGCAATAATAACAGTCACAAAGTACCACAAACCCTTCACAAAAATGCAGATTTATGCTTCAAATAAATGCGCCAAAACCCAAGACCAAGTCGCCAATATTAGAAGGAGAATCACCAACAAGTATATTTGCAAATCTCATGAAAATACTTCAATTGAATATCAAACTAGCACAATAACTCCCACGCAAGAGAGAGAACATTAATGGGCATGCATCCCAACTCCAAGCATGGAGTAAAAATCAAATGATCAATTCAACATCCCCTCTAAAGAAATGCGACCTCCCTTTTATAGAACTAAGGGGTGCAATATCCAATAAAGACCGACCTTTCCCTTTTGGAGGGAAAACATAAACTCTCATTAAAATATTTAATACTAAGACTATGTGCACTTTATTTATTTTTAATTAAATAAATAAAAGTAACTAACCTATGTGCACATTAAACTAACTAAAGAGACTCCCACTTGTAGCGCTAGGCATGCCAAGGGGTTACAATGCAAATGAAAAATAAATATTAATAATGTCTCGAAAAAGGGGACATTACACATTTTCCTTAAAGTTCCCCTTCATATGATGGACTCTCGAAGGTCCATTCATGTTGCCCCAAGCATGGTTGTAACCTTTCATTCCTCACAATTAGAATGATAATGGTTGGGATCCACCTTATGACAACTGCAAATGTTTCAACATTGGTGGTAGGTTGGAGATCCTTCCACCATGTGACCAGAAACTCTTTTATGACTGTCATAAATGTGTGAAGGGGGCTGGAACTGTTGTTGGCAGCGGATAAACAAATGGTACAACAGCTGCCATACTGAGAATACTTCGCAAAAATCAGTAATGTTAGCAACATAGGGGCTGGAAATAACCATACAATGACAGAAAATGCTTCATTAGCAGCAACAAACGGAAAATCATTCAATTTTATGATCGAAAGCACTTGTATGGTTGTAAATGATGCAATGTAACAGTTGGAAGTAGTGATGATTTTAGCCTTCAAATTGAAACTCTAGGGCATGATTGTCCCCACTGTGTTCTCCTTTTCCTTGGGAGGTAGTAGATCATCACTCCTATTGTCATGCAAAATGAGTAGCCTAAGAATTTGAAAATTTCAAGCATGACAACTAAGCCTACACTGCAACATTTTGTCTCCCGATCACATTGAAACCTCCTCCCGGCCAACCTGTCTCCATGGTACCATCACCCTAGCCCCAAAGAGGGTCTTAATGACGCTTTCAAGCATGCCTCGGTGTGCAAAGAAAGATGATGAAGTTGATGGATGAGTTCAGTAAGATTCAGTGAAAGACAAGTCTTCTCGGAGGCCTAAAAAGGCCATTTTTGGTCATTTTGAAGCCGTATGAACCCTTTAGAAAAGTTCAAGAAATATCTAAAACATCTAAAAGTGATATCGGGGAGTCTTGAAGGTGTTGGAAGCAATTTAGGAAGATTTAGGAAAGAATTGATCATTCAAGAACAATCTTGCTCAAAAGTGGGTTTTCTAGGTGTAAGGAATGAACACCCTAAAAGTGAAACTTGACTTCTCCTGGATGATTCCGGGAGCTCCGTAAAGAGTTAAGAGGCAAATAAGTAGGCACCGAAAAGCTATGAGAATTATCTACAAGGTGGGAACATCAATTTGGTTCTAAGGTTCAAAGGTTTCTTGAAACATTCCAAAACATGCAGCAGCCCTCTCAATTCCAGAAAAAATGGGCTTGAATTTTAAATTTTAAGCAGATTCAAGTTCTGAAAGTTGTTCCATTGATCTTAGAATGTGTTTTGGAGTCAAAATCATATAATATTTGACCCCAAAACATCATCTTAAGCCTCCGGAATGAAAAAAGCAAGTTTCTAGCTATTTCTAGACATCTAGTGCAAATCTGGCTTTCCTTTTATAGCCCAAACGTACTTTTGACACCCTTGTGTTCCCTCTTGTCCCCTTAGGAACAAGGGGGACATGAGGGACACAAAAGTGCAACCTCATCCTCCTCCCCAGAGTCGCACTTTGGACACCCAAGTGTCTCGTGTGTCCCCATTGTCCCTTTCATCCCCACGGTGCAAGGGGACAAAGGGGACAAAAAGTGCGACCTCACCCCTCTCTCAAGTTGCACTTTTGTGTCCCTTGTGTCCCCCATGTCCCAAGGGGGACAAGGGGGACAAGGGGGACAAGAATGCGATTCAAGCCAAGATGGAGCTCCTGGACCCTCACATGACCTCACACAGCTCCGCAGATTGATTTTTCAAGCCCCCAACCTTCATGTTCGGCCCCCTCATCTCATTCGCACCTCTCCACATGCTGCCACTTGTCATAATCCTGCTCCAAGTCACACTTCTCTGCCCCCATTGTCCCAATTGCACTTGAAATTCAAAACCCACATGTAAACTCCATTTCAACCTGAACGGTTGAAGTAGTACAAATAGCAAAATGAGTTAAAGCCTCTAAAAACTTATTTGTAACTCATTCTCACTACACAAGTCACCATTTTCACACAAGTTGCTGCTGAAATACCCTCAAAAACTCCATTTTTCACCAGAGGTGCTGCCAAAATTTTCTCAGACATCCATAGCCACCAAAAACGAAGATTTGCACATATATTTCCACTCAGAAGTCCGATCACTGTGAAACTTTGCCAAAATCTTCCTCTCCAAAACCTTTGGGAAGATTGCAGCAACAAACTCATTGATGCCTAGATTTTTGCAACAGCAAAAAACTAAAATTCCAAACCCTAAAACCTGTTTTTTCAATTTCATAGAGATTCAGTGACGATGAAAATGATAAAATTCGAGCTGAAGATCCCAGTGCAAAACAAAACATTTTGATGGTGGTTTCATTGCTATCCGACACCGGTAAGTACGGTTTCCAAAAATAGCATGTGTTCTAAACAATAGATTGCTAAAAATAGTAAATTTCCCAATGTGATGAATTCTAAGCATTCAATATCCTGGAAAAGTAAGAAACATCATAAAAGGGTATTTCAGGAAACTTTATAAAATAGCAATATTAGGGTTTTGGGCATCTAAAAATAAAGAACTTTTCTAAAATAGTAAATTCTCATCAATTGCATGATCCAAATGAGATAAGAACATCAGAGAACAAAAATAGTGGTAACATGCTAAAAATAATAGTTCTGACCCTACCTACTAAAAATAGAAAGTTCTAGATTTGAGTGCAGAAAGTTGGTGTTGTTTTTGCTCATTTTTGCTCATTTTGTTGCTACTCGGTATTGAGCCTATTTCAACCCTAGTCACAGTATCCAGTGTGGGAGACAATGATGTCACTCACATGGATCTTAAGGACCTAAAAATAGGATGCTCGAAGGACCTAGGGAGCCAATGGAAGAGAAACTCTTTTGAGTGGATTGTTTTTAGCAAGAGGCCATCCATTATCCGTTCAAAGTACATAATTGGTCCTAGCATGTGCATAGCATTATGAACCTGACTCCATAATAGTGCGGGCAAGATGACAACTTAGTTCTTGCAGTTCTTACTCCTAAGGGTATCTCTCAGTGTTTGCAAATTCCAACCAGTGGTAGTATGGTCATCATCACCAAAGAGTTTGCATCACATGAATGGGCGAAAACTGAATCATACCTCCAAGGCCTCGCACTTGGGTCATGGCTCAAACAAGGAAGAAACCTTCTTGTGTGCCTAAAACCTTGTCAAGAAGTGAGTTCCACGAAGGCTACTCAAATGCTATCATCCTATTGAGAAGGGTAATGATGGGTGAAGAGACGACAAAGGATTTTTAGGACTGGATGGCCCAATTCATCCTCATTGCCATTGAAGGGAACCAGGTAGTGGATTGAGGATAATATTATAAGTGACAATATTCATCGACAGTTTCCTCCATTTGCCTTCTACCAAAGTTCACTATGACCTCGTATCTAGTATACGCTCTCGCCTACACAAGACCTTTCAAAGGCCTAATTGTTTCCCTCAATGTCTCTCAAAGAGCACCGGCCTATGAAAAGTATCCTCAACTCACGCACAAGGAGAGTAACCATCACTTTTCGAGTGAATGATGCATTCACTATGTTTGATATCGACTTCTAGAAGGAAACCTAGAGCTGAGGATATCCTCTCAAGTTGCTTACATTGATCGAGAAATATGGGAGCTTCTTCACTCAGTTCTCAACTTTCACCTACATCAGGGTTTCGGGCTTTGATCTCACTCCTCGCAAACTTCCCAGGTACCCTAGTGATAAAATAGTAATGTTTGAATTGTGTAGGCAGCTTGCTCAAGTTCATAATAGATGTAGAACAATAAGAAAAGGGTGTATCCTTCCCCATATCTCTTGGAATCTATTCATGCAAAAGTGTTGCAATGCATCAAATATTGAAGCCTCCTTTTCTTCCCTTAGCCTCTATTCATATACATCCAGGCCTGATTTTGACATCCGGAAAAATCATGAAACCTTCACTCTCCTAGATTGCACCATAGTCCCCAAATTGAGGATTATTGGATCAATTGCCTAGATGACTTTGAAGTAAGGAAAAGAGATCATATGTGAATGATTGTTGATCAAATGAGGAGTTTCAGCTTTGATTGGTTCATTGAAGGAGTGGGGATGATGGATCTGATTTGTTTGATCCAAAGTACCAAGCAGTAAAATCTACACCTCTTCCACCTATCTCATGGAACATAAGGGAGCAGGTGACATCAATGAGAGGAATCGCAAAAATGATTCGAAATCAAGGAGTGGTTTAGGAAAAAGAGGATTTCTCTCATCGAGTCCGGTGGCCTCCTAACTCTCTCGAGAAAGCATCTCACATCTCATCCTTGAAGGTATATGAGAAAACCACGAGCTCCGCTCACTCAGGGGAGCCCATAAAGAGAAAAAATGGAAGAAGAAAACACTTGAAGGATCTCAACCTGGGGACTTCATAAGAAAACTAGAGTCACTGAGAACCCCATTGAAGATCTTGAGCAAGGTGAGATTGATCCTTCTCAACATCCAGTTCTGCATCGGTCCCCAAGTGTTTCCTCTTCAATCCAAGTCATCTCATCAAGTACAAGATATGATCCCTCATCATGAACCTGAAAGTGCCATCATGCCTAATGTTGAGCACCCAAAGCAACTAAAAATTTTCCTTGGATCCAAGAGCTGATTAGGAGTGAGCCAAGGAAAGTGCAACAAGCATCGACACAAGATTTCCAAGCTATCTCAAGGATTGTGAAGACCAAACAAGGTAAGAAATCCCAAGTTACTTCTCACTTTTTCAGTGGTGTTTCTAGTAATCAATATGTAGAAGTTGCCTACGGCCAAAAGTTGTGAAACCCATAGAGGAGATGACTTAGGCTGGACTATGAAATGACAACAATCTCTTTGGGTCAAGCAACACATGAGGGTGATACACATTTGTTCAAGGAGTTTGTTCCCGTATGCTTTCTAGGAAAGAGAGTACAAAAAAATTTATTGAGTTGAAGAGAGCATGTGAGAACTCTCACTGCTTATGTGCTAGTCATTCATGGATCCTAGTGCAATTCCATCTCTTCCTATGCCGAGGTTTTTACTCCTATCAACAGCTTCAACCCCGCGACAATCAAGAAGGCTCAAGGTCACACAATGCAGGGAAGGTCAATGACAGGTGGGTTGAGAAGATTATGGAGAAAGGAAAACATTGTTTCTTGAAATCCTTTCATTGTTCTGAGTTTGCTCTCGCCACCGCTGCAAAAGTAAAGATGACTAAGGAGGAAATTGAGAAGGAAAAGGATCATTGGGACATTGTGTTTCCACTAGTGTCAGAGATGAGTACTTTTGACTCTTTCATATTGATGGGTAAAAATGTATTCACCTCCATAACTAAGAACTTGTACCCTATTTTGTCTCGCACATTAAGCATTGCCAGCTACGATGAAATGTTGAATGAGGCTATCTCCAAGCTTGACTCTTGTGAAGAGCTCGCATCAAAAAAATTGTAAAGTATAAGCAACGGTGTGTAGAACACTTGGATCTCCTCTAATCAGTGAAAGTTCATCAGTGGAAGAGCTTTTGAAACCATTTGAGGAATTGGTCAAGAAAGAAGCAGGGGATCCCTTCTTGTTCAATGAAGAAACCTTGGAATCCCTCATGGAAATCAAATGCACAATTTCCAACATTGTCAAGGATCATTGAGTTTGGTTCAATCATGCAAGAGCATCAGCAATACTTCTAAGACCTAGATCCGTGCCTTGAGCTTCGTTCACATTCCTCGAGCACAAAAAGGTAGCACTGCACAAGCCGCTTTAATCAGCGGAATTCAAAGGTGGAGAGATTTTTCCAGTGTACACCCACATGGTTCATCGGCAGCTGGTTCTTCATCGATAGAAGCTTCCTCTCCTCCATCGGAGTGATCTCCCTCTCTTCTTCTTTCCTCCTCTCTCATGTTCTAATTCTTCATTAAGGAGGTACTTTTCACTTTTTTCGTCTTATTCACTTAAGTGACCTATAGTCTAATATTGTAATGAGTTCCTTTTAATTAATGAAAAAGGGCTCACTTTTGTTTCCTAGGAATATGAAAGGTCACAAGTGATAAGGGGATGTGAAAAGTCATGTGGGGGTAGATGAAAAGACTCTTTGTAAAGCTATATATTTGGATGATCTCTTCATTTCAAGGGGTTGTCAATTGTAAGTTTCTAAGTAGATAGCTTTGCACTACTAAGATACAAGCAAGAGATGGCATTCTTCTATTTTCCTCTTTCTCTATGTTTCCTCTATTTCCTCACATGTTCAACTTTGTGCATATGATGATCTTGTAAAACCAAGGTGTTAGTGCCTTTGATTAATGATCAATAGAATTTTGTGTCTATGATTTGTTAGTCTTATCATTGTTAGCGAATTTGTTTTCTTCTAATTGAGTGTGGATTAATTTTGGTTAATGTTGTGAAACTTTGCTAGTGCCTATTCACAAAATTAACCCTCCTTCCCTAAATTCTTACTCCCCTTTACCTCACCTCCTAAGAAAATTCCTCCCTTGCACTAAGTGCAAGCAATTTGCCACAGGTCTAGTGGAGTAGTCATGTGTGATCCCCGGCTTCACGGCCACCCACATATTTGTTTTTTCTGCATTCAATAAATGGGAGCCTCCCCATTACGAAGAGGAGGGACTTAGTCCCAAGTGTTGGTGAAAATCCACTAATTTGTCCTCGCATTTCGCCAACTCCTTCTTGGGAGGTTTCCCTTGACCAGAAAAGAGTTTGTTCCCACCGGTTACGGGTTTGAAACAAATCATCACATTCTCCACCAAAACCAGATCTGACGTCTTTGCCCCCTCTAGGAGGTGGAGACCGAGGAGCACTTCATTTTTAAATGCCCCATTTATTATGAGATCCGGGAAGATATCATTGCCTCTATAGAGACTCAAACAACACTCTAGCTACTTTCTTCAAATATACAGACCAGCGGTGCCTGGCTCTTTATCTTCGCGAGGTTGTTACCCTCCAATGCAGGTCTAGCCCATTCAGGTGATTGGCAGCACTAAGCGTCTTTTGGACACCAGTACATCACACATCAGAGTTGATAGATCAGTTACGCAACGCTTCTCTTAGTGCATCACTACTACTCAAACTACTCAGATCTCCAAGCCTATTATCTCTTGACATCGTGGCTTTGCTCCGTCCCTTGAGCGTGGCTCTGCCTACCTCCAGCAACATGGATCTACAACTTACCAACTGCCCCCAAACCACAGGGGCAAACTAATATTACAAACTTCTTTTCTACTACGGGAGTTACACCGGCCTTGGATGTTAGGAGAGATTCTAGAGGAAGTTTCTTGCTTCCTCCTAGGATCCCCAACCTAGGTCCTCCGACCCTGTATACTCACCAAACAACATTATCAAATCTCTCACAGTGATCGATAATGGCTCAGATGATTCCTCCACTTTAGGCACAGACAGAGACATTCGATGAGATTTTCCTCCAGTCTTCATTGGCACATGCTCTTGGGGTTTTGTTCGCCCCTCACTACTATTTGTATTGGTTTCTTTGCCACTTGTGTTAGTGGCACACTGCTCTATTTTCTCTTTGTACTTTATTTCATTGGTTCGCCTCTAGGATTCTCTCTTCCTAGAACTTTTGATTGTTAATGGTTGTATCCTTCAGTCCCATTGACCTACTTTTAGTCATTTATGGACATTAATAAATTTCTTTTCATTTCATTTCTTCAAGGTTTATGCTTACTGTTCACTTTGATTTACATTCATTTTCCAGTTCTGCGAGTATTGTTTACATTCCTAACAGCACAGCACACTGAATTCTACGTTCACTAGCATTCCAAACTGTTGGTTTGAAATGAATTCAGAGTAGAACAGCAATGTTGTAATTCTGCAAAATCTATTGAGTCATAGAGCTAAGAGTTTACGGATAACATTCTAACTTTTACAAATCAAATCATAGTTGCAGATCAAACACTCCAGAAAATGTTTTTGAAATGTAACCTTCATTGCTCAGTAATGATCAATAACTTACTTGAGCTTCTTTCGCATGGTGGCCTCAACAAGCCAATCACCAACAAGATTTAGATCTGTCCCTTTTGGTAGAAGATCAACCTTGAAAACAAATAAATAACAATGCAACAAGGATATTAAATTGGAGAACAATGAAAATGCACAGGTACATAGAATACTCAATAGCATCAGAACCAATACATAGATTACTAACCTTTGTTGCAACCATTATAATTGGGTTTGCACCTACAAGATCCCGTACCCTTGTGAGGAAACTCCCATTGAAGTCAACAATGTCCACCTACAAACCATATTACTAAGTTCCATGTCAATTAGATAGGAAACCATTACACCTCAAGCATTTAATACCAACAACATATGATAACAACTATAAAGCAAACACGACACAAGTGACAATATATTAAAATGAAAAATCTAAAAAGGTGATTGAGGAAAACTTTGTGAGGGACTTGAAGGCCACTCTCAAGGGGAGATAAGTACCAGTGCTGTGTTATATTGTGAAAAAGGATCATTTTCCATCCCTTTTCCAAAATGATTTGCTGCCAAGTTCCTTTAAACATTTAAGAGGGATTTTTCTATTTTTATTTTCTTTCTGATAATAGGATGGATATTTTTTTCTGAAGCTAGTTTTGCACATCTAAACACAAAAATACAACAAAGTTGCAGGCCATGACCGGAATCTCTCTAGGTGCATGAGTGGCAAAAATTGTTGACATGTGCAATGCATCTGGCTCTCACCATTACTTTTATAAGGGCTCCAGCCCACTTCATTGTGGATAGAATATCAAATTGGCACTTATCAATACTCTCTGCAATTTCACTTGGCTCAATTTCAGGTCTGTTCACCACCAACGCCGAAATAACTTCATAAGGATCAAAATAAGATAGATACAACCAACAAGATTTATAAACTTTGCTTTATTTTAGATGAATTAGAAAATCACATTGAGGTTCTGTCTACAATGAGGTTTACAG
Source organism: Taxus wallichiana var. yunnanensis (assembly GCA_018340775.1). Lineage (NCBI taxonomy): Eukaryota > Viridiplantae > Streptophyta > Pinopsida > Cupressales > Taxaceae > Taxus > Taxus wallichiana. The sequence goes on along the minus strand of CM031243.1, from coordinate 726,369,038 downwards.
TGGATACTACTACTTACACAGAGACTCTAACATAACCTCCAAACAATATCAAGCACACACTTAAACAGTTAGAGATAGGCATAGCTATGCCACCCAAACTATCGCTCAGTTAATTGCGCATGACCACATAACACCTAGAAAACACATTTAAACATCCTATTTATTCAAGTAGCTTTGCACAAGACCACAAAATGCCTAGAAAACACAGTTAAACATCCTATTTATTCATGTAGCTCACAAAGAAAGGGAATAATTCATATCAGCACCCTCCTAACCGTATCCTTCGTTCACAACTTAATTTAGACATTACTGCTTGCTGAGGTAAAGTCCAAGTTATGACAATAATGGAGATACTGTTACAAGGTCTAACAGATTCATGATATTATTGTAAAATAAGTTTTTATAGGAATTGTTTTTGCTTTGCTTTCTCCTCAATTTTCTGCCAAATCTGAAGTGGGCATGGACAAAGAAATGATATTTTAGAGTTACTTATATACAATACGGTTGTATGACCTTGATTCTGGTAGTAATGCCCTCCATTACTTACAGTGAATGCAGTATAATCATCACTCAATGAAGCCAATCCAATATTCAATTACCACATCAGCAAATGCACCTAATATACTAAAACAATAGGTTTTGGCATACAATAGTCTTAATCTTCACAAAACAAACAATAAGTTTTCACTTCAGAAAGAAATAGGTACTGAAAATGAAAAGAAATTAAGTGTATTATATTTATATTTCAAAAATGTTGCAATGATGATAATGCTGAATATGGCAAAATGCTCAAGTTTTGAAGTCTTCTAAATGTAGCAAAGAATAAACAAATATAACCTACCATCTCTTTATATTGCACACATGTTACAATTATTTGTATATAGATTCTATTTTTTTCTTTTCCATAACTATAAGGAATCACATACAGGGACCAAGGTATGTCTAGAACTAATATTGTCTTAGACTCCTAGAACTGTAAGCAAGCTATGTGCATTTAGCAGAGGACCAATAAACTAAGAAATTAAGTAAAGGGAAAACGAATTAGCATAATCAAACGGACACTTGGAAATTCAAGTTAACATGCAGAAAATTGGCAATTCAAATAGTTACATGCTGAAAATTAGCAGAAGAAAATCACCCAAAAGATCGTAAACGCTAAATTATGACAGTATGGATCACAAAACACAGGACCAAAGAATCAAAATTGTAATAAAGCAATGGAAAAGGGTGGTTTATGAAATTTGTCAATAAAATCACAAGAACGAACAGAGTTATTTTCAATATTGAGCCACAATTCTAAACAAGAGCGTAATCATACCCAGTCAGAATTTCAAAAAATAGAAAACTGCAAACAGCTAAAATAGAAATTTCAAACAGCTTAAACTTTACACAACATGAATTGGTATTCTGAAAAACATAACAATTGTGAAATGCAAAAGACAGCAGGAATCAGATTCACGACACTTTTCTCCTTGGCCCTGGGCTGATACATTTCTCTAAAGCTACTTCAGATATGTTTATCGCATATTTCACCATGAATTGATTTAAAACATGGCAATATTTTAGTGCAGTTAAACAAAAACATTTAACAAGTATAATCAGCAAGGCAAAATATGGAAACATCTGTCCTCTCCCATATATTCATTTAATGAAGTTCAGAAAAGAAAAAGTATGAAGTTTTGTTGAAATAAAAAAATTGACACAGATTGCAACCTGAATAAAAACCTTTGACACGAATTACAACCTGAATAAAAGCATTTGACATGAATTGCAACCTAATCTTAAAAGTAGAAACATACAAGTTTTAAGTTTTCAGAACTATAATGGAATGATATGTTGAATAAAAATATAGAGCAATTTACGTGCTGGATTAATGTTGGCATAGCTGAAAAAGAATCATATCAGTATTTAGTCAAGAGAATAGCTAAAGCTTTATGCAACATGAACTGGAATTCCGAAAAACATAAGAAGGATTGCATCTATCAATTTGTGAAATGCAAAAAGCAGCAGGAATCAGATCCACGACACATTTTTCCTTTGCCCTGGGATGAATCATTGTTCTGAAGCCACTTCAGATATATTTATCGCATATTTCACCATGAATTGATTTAAAATTCAGCAACATTATAGATAAACAAAAATATTTAACAAGCATAATCAGCAAGGCAGAATATGGAAACATCAGTCCTCTCCCATATATTCATATAGTTAAGTGCAGAAAATAAAAAGTACAAGATTTGTTAAAATCAAAAATATCTTGACACAGATTGCAACCTCAATAAAAACGTTGGACAGGAATTGCAACCTAAATAAAGACATTTGACATGAATTACAACCCAATGTTATAAAATAGAAACATACAACTATTAAGTTCTCGGAATATAATGGAATGATATGTTGAATAAAAATACAGAACAATTTACATGTTGGATCAATATTGGCATGGCTGAAAAGAATAATAGCAGTATTAAATCTAGCACATTAAATTTCTGCTTCAGACCTGGACCTTATCTTGGTCACGGCCCTTCTTAAAAATAAATTGGCATGGATAACTCACTGAGTTCACCAAAATAACTAAATGAATACTTGCAAGCCATCTTTTAAAAGAAAAAGCAAGAAATTTATTACTATCAACTTGGCAATTTGGTTCTTGCTTACCAGTTTAACAATTAACGCTTTCTCAAGGCGGAGATGAGACAACTTTTCACGAAGTTGTTCAGCAGAAATGAACTGTTTTCCACCAGAATAGCCCCCGTGTCCACCAACAGCAGTGAGCATGTGTCCATGCGATAATAGTCGACATCTTCCGCAGAGAACAGACCGCAACTGGCGATGTTTCTTTTTCTGCACCCAACATTTAAGGCCTCTAAGGTTAAATCATATCAAAAATCTCGAATTGGATTTAGAAACAAACTACCTGATCTGATCTTCTTCAATCAAATACTAGGCGATATTAATAAAAACAAATCCTCTGAATTTCAAGATGACTCTAAAGAAGAGCAAACTGAGCTAATTTCCACTTAATTTTTATGGTTTCCACACATGCAAAGAATAGGAAAGGTCGAGAACTGCAGAAGACTTTGATATAAACGAGCAAAAAGGACATGACAGCACACATTTGATTTGTTCTTGAGAAGATTGTTAACTTTCAATATTACATGAAGATTGTACACTTAGATATCACAGATCGGAAAAAGGCAAGCTCAGATTTACTTGGCCATGCCTATGAATATGAAATAGTAATACTATAGAACATAACCACAGATTCTGAGACACTTTTTATTACATGACTTGTGCTACTTTTATTTCCTGCCATCTCAACATCATACAAGCATCTTTAGATAGTTATGTATAACGAAAAGACAATCGAATTTTTCGTTAGAAATTAAAATTTATACATTTAACCATGCATGATTCAAGAGCAAAGCGAAAATTAAAATTTAGAAAATTTAAGTTCAAAGAAGGAATAAAAATTTATATATTTGAGTCCGAAATAGGAATTAAGGTTTTCCTATTTAATTGCAAATGAGGAATTAAAAATTTATGATTAAGTGCAGATAAGAAAGAAAATTTTGCATATATAACTGCAAAGAAGGAACAATATTTGTATATTCATGAAGCAATTACAATAAAATATGTTTGCAAGGAGAAAATGAAGAAAAGAGAAGGATGAGAAAACAAACTTCTATATTGCAGAAATTACATCAGTGAGCTTCTCTGCAGTCCATGACACAGGATAGTAGAGTACAGGAATTGAAATATGTACATTTAAAATGCAAATCAGGAATTAAAATTTATATATTTTATGCAAAGCAGAAATTAAAATGTCATATTTAAGTGCAAAGCAGGTCCAACAGCAAGATCAAAATTTCAGTATTTGAAGAATTAATTTATACATGTAGGAACAAAGCAGGAAAAAAATGAACATTTATGCAAAAGAAGAGAAATAAAAATATATATGTGTGTGCAAAGCGGGAAAGAAAATTGTATATCTTTAAGAGCAAAATACTTTAGAGAAAAGAAGAGACCTAGATTTCCATGTAGAACTCAAATTTATATATTTTAAGAACAAAAAGGATCTGAAATTTACAGATTTATGCTCAGGGAATGAACTAATATTTCAAAATTTAAGTGCAAAACGTGAGATAAAGATTGCATATTTAACCTGAAAGCATTATTTACACTTTTGTGTATTTAAGTGCACAGCAAGATTTAAATTCATGGTGTCTTATAAGTGCAAAGCAGGAGTTAATATAATTAAGTGCACGGCAGGAATCAAAACTTGCATTTTCAAGCCAAAGAAGTTTTTTTAATTATTAGTAAAACGAGGGTTGTATGGGTCCCTCACCCTTCATATTAGCCTAAAAACTGAAATAAATTTCAAGACAATCATATATAGCTGGCAGTACAAAATGCCAGGACTGCCAACAAGACAAAAAACCAAGGCCACTGCCATCAAGGCCTACTACAGGCAAGAATTCATGAAATATTTGAAAGGAAACTATGGTTGGGGTATTGGACGAGGGAGATCCCCATCCAACAATCCCTTGACCCATCCCACCTATTAATGACATTATCAATAATCAGATTTCAATCTTGGTCAATACCAGCATTAGCTAAACAATCAGCCATACTATTTTCCTATCGAAAACAGTGACAATTCAACCAGAAGCTGAATCGCTGAAGAAGTTTCCAAGCTTGTTTGAGTATGTTTTCCAGATTACAGCATTGCGAAAATCAGTTCATCAATGCTCTAGTTTTTATTATTGAACCCCCTTTGGTAATCAAATTATGGATCCCACAATTTGCCGCCACTTTAAGGCCCAGCACTAGGGCCTGAGCTTCGCTTCATTATTTGAGCCATCCATCAATTTCAAGGAAGCACCTCTGATGAAGGAGCAAGCACAGTCTCGGATGACACATCTAGCTCTAGAAGCACTAGGATTGTACACAATTATTCAACCTCCGAAGAGTCTTATTTGCAGCAGACGGAATGCTTGATAGGGGGCAGACTTAAGAGCCTCCAATTTTAAAGGAGTCTGAGGTCCCAACCGACAAGTTTTGTTTTGGAAGATTTTGTGTGGGTCATCACAACCTTTGAGATACTCACATCAATCTTTTTGATGACTAATTCCACTGAACCCTCTTCCCCTTGAAGAGCCACCTATTTCTTTCCAAGCACGGGTCCCAAATAAGAACTGAGTGGATCACTCTCCATATGGCAGCAAACCCTGCCTTTGGATAGAGTGTAGGCTAGACTGCACGGATACGGGTACGGTATGCTGATACAGCAAATTTTTAAAAATCTTGGGTACGGTACGCTTTTGGGTACGTTTTATATATATATATATATTATAAATTTAAAGAAGCATTTGCATACTTATTGAAATTTAATTCTCATACATTGCATACTTATTGAAATTTAATACTCATAGAGTCATACAACTTAAAATCATTCATAGAGTCTAAATTTATTTATGTTTGTTTTAGATGTTATTCTATAACGAACTATCCTTTTACAAAAACAATACCTGTTTACAAATTAATTAAATCTAACACTAAGATTTTTAAAACTATTAAAGTTATCCATTTAACATCACACTTCAAAAGCTACTTATAGGAAACATCAAAGATTAAACATATATTTATCATAATCCTTCACAAACATTTTTTAATAGGCCACGCAAAATTATCCTTTTCATCTTTTACTCTCTTGAGAGAACAATTCATCCTATTTAAAAAACTTAAATAAGAACATTTCATGGAAAACTTGGAAGCAGCATGTGAGGGAGCAGGGAGATCGCTCTGATTTTTCCAAATAGTGGGCATTAAAGGTAGGAGTGAATTATTGAATTGAACCGTATCAAAATTTTCAACGCTGCACTCATGGGACACATTTTCTGCAGAGATTCGATTCCATTTTGAAATTTAAAAGCAACGACTTTTTCATTGGTGGGAATAAATGAGCACGTTAAACCTAAGTAGTTGCCATGATGGAGCAAATGCGGTGGAATCCTTTTTCACACATTTTACGCTGACAACCACAGTCTACAATGTTATATCATTTTACGCTGACAACCAAAGACGTTTTTTAAAGCGGGTATGTCCGGAAACGTACCCACAGCGCACCCAGCCACGTACCAGTACCTGGTACGTTTCCAGGCTGGTACGGGGACCTTCAGGACGTTTCCGTGCAGTCTAGAGTGTAGGTCAAGATTGGAAAACCACTATCAATGAGGTGGGAGTGGCCCAATGCCAATTCAAGTTTCCACATAACCACTCCCAGCATTTTATGGCAAAGGGGCTGTTAAAGAGTAAATGATCCGTTGCTTCTATCAGATTTGGCATATCTGTTAGAGATTGGCCATTTCAAGAATCCTCCCAAAAGTCAGCTTTATCCCCATGTTCGATTTCCCAGAAGGCGTGATTTGCTATGATTGGTCTACTTTTGATAATGAAATTCCACAAATGTGAACCTCGTGGTAAGATTATCATGGTTAGAATTCGCTCTGCAATGATAGAGTCTAGGTACTTACATTGTTGCAAACAACACCACTTGGATTGGGCCTAAGTATACATGTTTCAAATAAGTTTTGCACCCAAGGCAAGATTTTGAATTTCCAAGTTTCTGATGCACTCTCCCCCTTCTGACTTGGATGAGCAAACTTATCCCAGTTGAGAAGGGATTCTTCTTTTTTCTTCTGTTCCTTGTCGCGATAAATCTCTCATGATTTTGTTCAACCAATAACACTTACAGTTGCTCTTAATGCAGACATCGTATGGATAGGAAGAGCATTTAGAGCTGACATAATTAAAAATGCTACCAACAACTGTCAACCATTTGCCTTTCCAAGAGAAGAGTTCAGTTTGGAAGGAGTCGATTGATGTTTTCCACATGCCCACTATCCCAGCCACAACAAACAAAGGAATACCCAAATACTTGTTTGGCAGAGTTCCAATCTTATAGCCAACAATTCCAGCTACTCTATTTTGGATAAGGGGAAGAGTGTTTAGGAAGAAGATTTCTTATTTCTTTTCATTAATTTCTTAACCAGAGGATTTAGTGAAGGTTTCAAGAATAGATTTGAATCCTCTAGCCTCCCTCTTTCTGGCCATTCCAACAGAATTGTGTCATCCACAAATTGTTGGTGGGTAAATGCTTTCATGCCCTCAGTAGCTTTTATTTTCTGAATAATGTTGTACCAAAAATCCACAGCAATAGATCTTCCAAATGCTTCTGCCACTATTATGAAGAGATGCAGAGAAAGGGGATCACCCTGCCTCATGCCCCTGGTTGATTCATTAACTAAGACTGAAAATCATGGGCTTGAAATGCAACTGAAAATCCACTCCTGCCATTCTTTCCCAACACCAAATTTTTCAACAACTTTCATATGGAACCGCCACTTGACTCAGTCATAGGCCTTCCTAATATCTAACTTGACAATCATGCCCTTTCTCTGGTTGACAGATAGAGAATGGATGATTTCATGAGTGGTGACAATCCCTTTGGTAATTAGCTTCCCAGAAACAAAACCTTCTTGCTTGAAAGAAATGATATTGGAGAGAAGGGAATTTAATCTGAGCACTAAAGCCTTTGAATGATTCTGTAAATCGTGTTAGATAGGGAGATTGAAATGATTGGTCTGAAATCCCCAAAGGAAGCAGGCTGCTCAGATTTAAATATAACGGAGATAAATGTGCAATTAAAGTCTGAAATTACCTTTTTTATTGTCTTGATTCCTCAATGTCCATGCACATATCCTGTCCTACAATGTGCAAGGACTGAAAAAATGTTGTGGGGAGACCATCCAGTCCATGGGGCTTAACCTTTCTCCGTGAAAAACAAAGCACTTCTGATTCCATCCTCAGGAAAGGGACCATTAGCTGATCATTTTGCTATTCGGTGACGAGTCTCGGAATGTTGTTCAGAAGGAAATTTTGTCTTATTACATTAAAAGCCTCTCTGTTAGCCAACAGTCTTCAAAGAAATCTTTTACTTCCCTTCTGATTTCGGAGCTATGTTCCAGATTTCTCCCGTCCCTAGCCTTCATTGAAGAGGATTTGTTTCCATTCCTATGGGCTCTAAATAAATTATAGAAAAAAGAAAACTGAAGGTATTCTTATCTCCTTCCTTAAACCAGCATTCCCTGGACTTCTGTCTCCAACGAATTTCTTCCACCAAGAGTGATTTTCTTTGTTATAGGATTCCACATCCATTCCTACACCGAATATTTCCTTATTTAAATCTTCCCAATCAGCTTCTACTTAAAGTTTTTCAGCAAAAATATCATTAAACTTGCACTTATTCCATTCTTTAAGACATAATTTGATATGAAAGAGTTTCCTAGCCAGCTGAATATCTTTGATCCTTCTACTTCTGGAGCAGCCTTTAACCATTCTTCAATTTTTTTCCAATAGATTTGGACCTCTTAGCCACTTCAATTCAAATTTAAAAGCACATCTAAGAGGAGGGTTATCTGCCACAAAAGTCGATTCTTCAGGAAAATGGTCAGACGCAAGCACATGAAATATCTGTCTTTCGAGAAACCAATCATTATCCAGCCAAGTCAGAGAGATTAGAAACCTATCCAGTCTTTCAGAAATGTTACTGAAGCCTGTCCTTTGATTTGTCCAAGAGAGCCAACCAGACTTTGGTTCCAGATCCATCAATTTATTGGAGATAACAAATTCGCAGAGTCCAGTTGAGACTGACAAGCTCTACTCACTACTTTTTTGTCTTTCCCTGAAAGAATTGCATTGAAATCACCTCCTAAAACAATTTTGTTATACGAATTTTGGTTTAGGACCCCCAATAATTCCATTCAACGTCTCCATTTGAGATGGGGCTGTTAGGGTCGTCGATATTAAACAACAAAAAGACATATATCAGACATGAGTGACTTGACCTTACAAAGCTGCCGGTATTGCCCATGTTCAATGCATGTCACACAAACTGTTTTTAGTTCCAAAGGACACTGAGGCCACCTGAGACTCAAAATCAACCTTTCCAGTTTGACCAGCTTCTATTTAATAATGATTTTACGTCAGTTTTACTCATTTTTGTTTCTTGGAGTAAGAACGCCTCAACTTTTTATTTGTTAATCGGCACTTTACCAAGCACCCTTTTTAGGGGCATTAAGGCCCCTAACACTCCAAGAAGTGGTCCTCGTGATGATGGAGGGGGATTCCCACCCCCCACTTTCTAGGACAAAAAATTTTGATAGTGTTATCCTTACCCACAATGATGGCAGCTTGAAATACAATCTCTGCCTGATTTCCTACCTCTTTTGCCTTTAGGTCCACAATTGGCTTGTTTGATCTGACTTTCTTTTTGTGAAATTTTTAGCTCCTTCAGATTCAAAGTATCATCCCCATCTTCAAAAGAAGCCACACTCAAGGGATCTTTTCAATTATCATTCTCAATTCCCTTTTTCTAGGAATCATTGCATGTCCTTCCTCCCAATTTTCATCCTCATCTTGCTTTTCCCGGGAATCAATATCCTGTCCTTTTAAAACCCTAGCACATGGAATTGCCATTATCATTGGATTCCTCATCAATACTTTCACTTTCCCTCAACATTGTCTCTGTGGGGTTAGAGTTGTCTGCTTCCCAATCATATCTTTCACACCAATAGGTGGTGAAGCCGCATGGGAATCCACATATAACTCTTCACCTTCCGACCATTCAAGAATGCGGGTTCCAAATGGGCGTAGTAATCTAGTATATATGAAAATGTAACATATGCCCTACGGTCGCCACTTGTCATGGTGTTGTGTGGTGCAAAGTGTCCACATGGCCGGTCTATCGTTGAAGGTCTTGTACAAGCACCGTGCTATGTGGTATGTCTAAAGGTGTTGCGCACGATGCCGAGACTACACAGAGGTTGCGTGCACGGCATGGTGGAGCGTAAAGCAATGTGTTTTACGAAGAGTGCGCAGGTGCACATCTACGAGTTGAGTACCATGGTTCCTTGCACCGTGCAAAGTGCAAAGGGAGCAAAGGGTTACGAGCAAAAGCTTGAAGCACAACATAGGTCTTCGAATCTAAGAAGCAAAGTTTCTTGTGTTGTGCAAAGTACGAAGGGCGCAAAGGGTTATGCACAAGATCTAAAGTGTAGACTTGCGCAAAAATGCACAAGTTGAAGAGGGCACAAGGTGAAAGTGCACAGTCCATGGCGCACACGAATGAATTGACCTTCCATGAAAAGCAATTGTCCCAATTGCATTAAGTCTTGGACTAGGTGAGGAATTTGTGCAACATGGCTCGAGTGTGGAATCACTTCAAGAATCTAGTACCTCTGTGACCAATTGAGATGACGATGCTCTAAGGACTGGTTGTGTACACATCATTGTGGCCATGCATTTACATGTGCCCAAGGATGATATCACATCAATTGGTGCTACATCACAAACTAGCTCCTCTCTAAAAGGATGGGTAGCATATGTGAAGAAGTAATGTTGCACGATGTAGATGCCCTTGGTGTCATTGGAACCGATCCATCCCAAACGGTATGGATGTAGATGAGGCATGGTTGGAAGGTTATTCACTTAACAGCTTGATTAGGAGATGAGATTCTTCATGCTCCCGCCATTGAACAAATAATCTAATGATTGCCCTTGCACCCACACCTACAAATGGTATAGGTGTTATGGTTCGTCGTCGTGCATTGTTGGTGTGGTGGTTGTGCCAAAACACACAAACTTTAGGATTTGTGCTCTTCACTTCCATGAGTAGCTTGTCTTTAGGGTCCTCGGTTCCCTACCGTATGCAAGCAAGTTCTTTTGTGCATGACACTTTGCATTGGAGCAATTACAACTTCTATGTTTTTCGCACCATTTGCTTTCTTGACGGTTGGCTCTTATCCAAATTAGGTGTCTTCCTTTGCGCAACGCAACGATGTGTCTCGCTTGCTCTTCATCTTTCGAATATTGTCAATGGTCACCATAAAGCAATAGGCTTCTCCCAACATCTTGACACGTGCCGAGCTTCGGCTTTGAATCAAGTAACGGTCATAGGCCACCTGCAGTTCTTAAGAGCTATGTGCTCCTTAGAATCAAAGGAACTCACTTCACATAGAGGTTGTGGAAGGCATCGGTGTAGGCTTGGATAGATTGGTCATGTCCTTTCTAGAGTTGTTACCACCGAATATAACAGCTTTTCATCTAAGTCACAAGGTTCGGCGAACTTTTAGCTTCGAGTTCGAAATTCGCCGAACTTTTGACACGGGGAATAAATTCGCCCAAATTCGTCCAAATTCGCCTTGAAAATCGCGACTGAATTGGTGGGAAAAAAAAGCGGGTAAAATTAGCGGGAAAGGGGGCAAAACGTCCTATTAAAACCCTACTTCGAGTTTGCAGAACACGCATTCTTCTGCTGTAGATTTCTAGAGTTCGCAAGGGCATAGGCATCGGAAATCTGCGTGAGAGGAAACAAAGCTCCTACCATAGTCGTGAGGAGAGAGAAACAAATCTGTGTGAGTCTAAGGAAAGATCTGCGTGAGCCCGTGGAGAGTTGCGTGAGCCTGTGGAGAGTGCAAGCTACGGCTGCCATAAACATGTCAGTGTAGAGAACCAAGCATCTCTGCTGCCGCATCGACCAAAGATCCACCATCAAACCAAAGATCTGCATCATTTGCATTTGAACCAAGATATTTGGAGTTCTTTGCATCGACCAAAGCATTAACCATCAAACCAACATCGACCAAAGATCGACGGAGAGCTCCAGGTAGGGTTCTTCTAAAGTTTCAATGTTTTAATTTTTATTGTGCTTTTTTTATTATATGCTTTTTGTTTTTATTTATGTAAGCTTAGATTTTTCTTCTTACGTTTGTTTTAATTGTTTTTAAAACTATGTTTTTATATTTACTTCACTACGTAAATATGTAGTTAAAAGTTTTATTAATTTTTTGTTTTATTAGATTTATCATATTCTACGTTAGTGAAGTAAATATTTAGTTAAAAGTTTTTAATAATTTTTTGTTTTATTAGATTTATTAATATTTGTAAATGTTTTTGTTTTATTAGATTTATTAATATTTTTAAATGTTTTTTGTTTAAATATAAACTATTATTATATAGTAATTTTTATAGTTTTAATGTTTTTTTATTATGTTAAATTTATTAAAATTTTAAATGTCTTTTTTAAATATAAATTATTATTATATTTTTAATAAATTTTAATGATTTTTATTTTTAAGATTTTTTGTTAAATACAATTTTTACGTTTTTTAAATTTTAAATATAAATTATTAAATATTAATTATAATGTTTTTATATAGATATTTGAAATTGAGTTTAAGTCTTTTTATTTTAATTATTTTCATTAAATGTTAAGTGTTTAGGATTGTAATGTTTACTTTGTTATTTTTACTTGCTTATTTATATTTATATTGGTTAATTTTTATTTTTCATGTATGAAAAGTTTATTTTTTATTTTAATAATTTCTTTTATTAAAAAAATATTTTTATTGTTACTTTTTTATAATTATTGAACACGTGTATATATATATATATATATATAATAAAATAAATATTAATATAAAAATAAACAAACAAATATATATATATATATATTTGTTTGTTTATTTTTATATTAATATTTATTTTATTTTATTTTCATATATGCAAAGTTTTTTTTTTTTTTTTTATCTTTTATAAAAAATATATTTATTTTTATTGTTTACTTTTTGATAATTGTGAAGCATATAGATATTTGTTTATTTTTATTTTCATGTATAAATAGTTTATTTTTAATATTTTATAATTTCCTTTATAAAAGCATTTTTATTTTTATTATTTTTTTATAATTGTGAAGCATATATATTTGAATTTTGAGCATGTTTTAAAAAATATATTACTTTTCGAAGTGATTTCATGGCTCCTCAAACGTCGAAAGTTGAGGGATGGAAGCATGTGACATGCACAGGGACTGGAAATGAAATCAAATGTAATTTATGTAGCAAAGTTTTTACCAAAGCAGATAACCAAGGCGTGGACCACCTACTTGGCAGAGCGGGTGGACTTGGTGGAGGTGTTAAAGCTTGTCCTAATGTCACGCCAGAAATCATAGCAAGATTGGAGAGAGGAACAACAATCACTTGTTGGAAAACACATAGCAACACAAAAAAAACAGAGAGAATTGAAGAAGCTATTTCCAGAAACACATCAAAGGGCTTTTCCACAAGCATGTCATCATCATGTATGCAATCAAACACATGTGGTAGTGGAACACTTCTTGGCATATGGAAGCCGATGCAAAAACAAGATGTAGATGATGCATTAGCAGATTTGTTTTATTCAAGTGCCATTCCATTTAATGTGGCAAGGAGTCCTTTTTTAAAAATGCAATCAAAAAAATATCTGAATTTGGCAAAGGATATATTCCACCTAGTTCAGAAAGGCTCAAAACTACTCTTTTGGAAAGGTCAAAAGAGAGGGTAACTGGAAACATGGTAGACATCAAGGCCTCTTGGAGTGTAACAGGTTGCACTATATTGAGTGATGGTTGGTCTGACATGTGTCAAAGACCCTTAATTAATGTCTTGGTGTATTGCCCCCAGGGAATATCTTTTCTGAAAGTGGTTGACACCATGAACCACAAGAAGACTTCAGAGTTTATTTTCAAAATATTGGATGAAGCAATTCAAGAAGTGGGTGAGGAAAATGTAGTTCACATTGTCACTGATAATGCCACTAATTGTGTAGCGCTGGAAAAATGATAATGGACAAGTATCCTCTAATCTATTGGAGCCCTTGTGCAGCTCATTGCTTGAATTTGCTACTTCAGGACTTGGCCAAATTTCCATGGGTTCATGAAGCAATTCAAAGGGGAGGACAATTGCAAACTTCATAAGGAACCACCGCCTTACATTGAGCATTTATAGACAACATGCATCTAAGGAGTTATTGAGGCCTTGTGAAACAAGGTTTGCCTCTTTTTATATCACTTTAAAAAGAGTAGTTGAAGAGAAAGCTGCAATAAGGTCAGTGATTTGTTGCAATGAGTGGGAAAGATCTACCCTTTCAACAAGCTCTAAGGGAAAGCATGCAGAACAAATTATTCTAAACAGCAATTTTTGGGAAAGTGCAAACAAAGTTCTAAAAATTTGTGAACCTATTGTGGAAGTGCTTCGCATGGTTGATGGTGACACTCCTTGTCTTGGCATGGTTTATGAGGCTATGGACCGTTGTAAGGAAACCATTCAGAAGGCATTCAATGATGTGGAGGCAAAGAAATATGGGATGTTATTGATGTAAGATGGAAAATGATGCACACACCCTTACATTCAGCAGCTTGTTATCTGGAGCCTAGGCTCTTTCATATAGATAGGAAAGTGATTCTAAAGTCATGGGTGGGCTTTATGAAGCCATTGACAAACTTGTTCCAGATCCTGAACTTGCAAGGATAATTAGGCACCAAACAAGGGCATTTAGGGCAGAAGAAGGAGTATTTTCAACACGAGGAGCCAAAGATGATAGGCCACTTCTTGAGGGATACAAATGGTGGAAATATTATGGATCAAGTGCAAAAGAACTACAACACTTTGCTCTTCGAATTTTGAGTCAAGGAGCAAGTGCATCAGCATGTGAAAGGAATTGGAGTTGTTTTGATCACATCCAATCTAAGAAAAGAAACAAGTTATTGTCGAGAAAGTTAGGAGATCTTGTTTATGTTCGTAGCAATTTACGGATGTGCATGAAAAATATGGAAAAAGAATCTTCTTCACAATCCCAACCTGTTGCAGAAGACTTGGAGGATGCAAATGATCCTGACTTCCTTTGTGATGAATCTAGTGATGATGATGATGTTGATGAGCCAAGTGCTCTTGATGATATGGAACTTTTTGATGTAGCAAGTAGCCTATAAGGCTATAGAGTATGTTCACTCTTTTATGATATGGAACTTTTTGATGTAAGCAGCCTATAAGGCTATAGAGTAGTTTGCTCTTTGATGATATGGAACTTTTTGATGTAAGCAACCTATAAGGCTATAGAGTATGTTCGCTCTTTGATGATATGGAACATTTTGATGTAACAAATAGCCTCTAAGGCTATGACATGGTTAGTATGAAGTCTAAAAACTTAATATTACATGTTTAAGATTGTGGTTTGACATAATTTCATATGTTTTTATGTTTTTCTATTTTTCGAACTTAAAGGCGGAATTTTTTTCGAACTTTTTCCATTGGTCGAACTTGAACCGAATTTTATCCTTGTCGAACTTGAACGCGAACTCGAACTCCGGTGACTTAGGTTTTCATAAACTTCTTTGAGATGGTATTCATCCTTGGCTTCTATGAATGTATCCCAAATTGGATTAAATCATTTTCCTATCAAGTCTCTTCCCCAAGGGTGTGCATTTGCCACTACTTCTTAACAGTAAAGAAACATTCAAAAGTGTGATCTTGATCTTCTCTTCATTTGAAAATTCATTAGTAGAATAATATGAATCTAACTAATCTAACCAATTGTCTACTACATCTACAATTATCTTTCCTTCAAACACAAAAATGTCTAGATTTACTTGATACCTAGGAAGGACTCATTGCCAAAATCTTTACTTGATGATGAAGTCGATGGAACCACTTGTTTGACTCGAGGCTCGATATTCGGACCACATTTGATGGCACATATAAGAGGAGCCGCTCGATACCAATAATCTATATCCCAAAGTGTGTCCGGGGATAACACTTTAAATGAGGACCTAGATGTGTTGTAAGCATATGCAAAAGCTTTAGTATTGAGTGAAACAAAGGAGAGAGATACAGATCTAGAACAGTGAATGTATTTATTTATTTGTGCATTATATACATGGCATACTCTTAAGAAAGATGTATGGTTGCTTATCTTCTACCTATCTACTTGCTATCTAAGGCTACATATGTGTACATATATACAAAGCCATGAAGACAAGAATCGTTATGGAAGATGAACCGCTCGGGATTCCACATGTGACTCACCTTCCAACCACTACAAAATGTGGGTTGCCAAGTGTGTGCAAGAGTCTAGCAAATGTACGGATGTAACACACACCCTAGAGTTGTTTGTCATGGCATGGCACAAAGTTTGAAGGTATTGAATAGGGCAGGCAGCGAGCTGCGAGGTAAATTTGGAAGTGCTTTGTGTGAGCTCGAGACATGCGCAGAGGTTGCACGCATGGCACGTGGTGTTCAAAGCAATTTGTTTTGCGAAGAGTGTACAGATGCACATTTGCAAGTTGGAGTCTCCTAAGCTAAGCAACATGGTTCCTTGCACAATGGACAAGGTGAAGGGCGCAAAAGGCTGCAGGTGGAAGCTTTCAACACAAAGGAGGTTTTCAAAGTTGAGCAACATAGTTCATTGCATTGTGCGAAGTGCAAAGGGTGCACAGCGTTGTGCGCATGAGCTTGAAGCGCAATCTTGTGCAAAGATACACAAGTTGAACTGGCACACATGGTGATAGTGCATGGGTGCGCAATCGCACACAAATCACCCATTCTAAAGGTATAAACCCACCCCTATCAGCCAAGGACCACCATTCAAAACCTCATTTTTTTCATGGAAATAGCGCTATGGAAAACCCTTGGGAAGGAATTTGAGTGTTACCTCTTTCCCCACGCCTCCTTTGACCATTTTTCGTCTATAGTTTTTGTCATCCATGCCCTTCCAAAATTCTCAATTAGAGCCAAATGGTTCGCTTAAATCGATATTCACTCTCTTTAATCCCTAGAAGTCCAAGAATGCGTCTATTCATGTTCAAACAAATTAAATTTCGAGTTTCTTTGTGAGCTTGGATTATTTTGTTGAAAATAAATCCTGCTTCATTTGATTGTTTGCACTAAAGCAAGATTCAATATGCCCCATTCACAAGATTAGCCCCTTTCTCCAATTGATTTCGGCACTCTACCTAACCCTAGCATTTCATGCTTCTACTTCCATTTACTCATTCCTCTGTCATTCCAATTTTTCACTTTCTCCCCGAACTCCAAAATTTACAAATCATTCTATCTAAGCTTGTCGTTTTTATCCTTTTATTTTACAACAGTTGAAAAAAATCCTATAAATTATAGAAAATAACCCAAAGAAGTTATTTGATATGTATGACTAAAGTCAAAAATAGAATTTGTAAAAAGATAAAGCATTTACACATCAATCAATAATTGTTGTGTGTTGAGAAAAATGGCAGTCTCTTCTAAGTGGGCCTAATGGTGTCAGCTTCCAAGTTCCCTATAGAAGATGGCAGCCCCATAGACGGTTTTAGGGCAATCCATTGTACACACACTTGGACGGCCAGGGTAGCCCAAGCGGAGGTACATATCACAGGGTATTGACATTTGTGGCTCAAATAGCCATCTTAGCTCTTACCCTGTGCAACATGTTTTGAGCAAGGGTCATCCTCTTTGTAAAATAATGGCAGTAGTCAGGCTGCAATTTTCCATTCCCGTAAGAGTGATTCTATGAGGTAGATCCTCTATTATAGGGACATCTATATCAAAACACCCTTATGTTGTTTGCACTAAAGCTCATTTTACGGCTCCTCTCTCTCGTCCGTGGCCTCCCAAATTACTCAACAGTGTTTCGTTCAGGGCATGTAATGTCCCCATTTTTTGAAGACCCTTAGCCTATCTTTCCCCATGGGCTTTTGGGATGATGCAAGGGGAAAATTATGTTAAGTAATTAAATGATATTGCTTGAGAGTGATTTTAATCATTTGTCATTATAAAGCAATATTCATTTAATTATTTAATTATGGATGCTGAGTGGTTTTTCCACCACCTTGGAGTATTGCTCACAAAAGAATATTTATTGAGCAATTGATGTAATTTATTATTTAATTTAATTCCCAAAAATGCAAAATGAAAAGGGGAATTAATTAAATAATATTAGGGTGGCTTTTTAATGTCAAAATACCCTTAGAAAGGGGACACCACACATAGGGAGAATAAAATATTTTTAATTTGTGTTTTCCCTCCAAAAGGGAAAGGTCGGTCTTATTGGATATTGCACCCCTTAACTCTATAAAAGGAGGTCGCATTTCCTTTAGAGGGTTATGTTGATTGATCATTTGATTTCACTCCATGCTTGGAGTATTGGGATGTATGCCCATGGGATGTATGCCCTAGTTCTTGCATTGTGCTCTCTCTCATTTGGATCTATTATTGAAGAATATTGAAGACTCCATTGTTCTCTCCATTGAGCTCTCTTGTGTTGAATGTGTTTATGCATGGTATATTCATTCTTGCATTGGCGACTTGGTCTTGGGTATTGGCGTATTTATTTGGAGAATAAATCTGCATTTTTGTGAAGGGTTTGTGGTGCTTTGTGACTGTTTTTATTGCTGCAATTTATTAGAGGCAAATCGACTTGGTTTGGGGTTTGATCTATCATGTTTTGAGGTTGTTTATGCTAGATCTATTTGTTGTTGTGTCTAATTAATTATTTCAGATGCAAGGGCTGATTATTTGAGTATTTTGGAAGGGTTTTGTGAGCTGGAAATTATTTAATTAATTTTCCCTAACCCTAGCGACTGGTTTTCAGATTTTGGGGGCAGATTTGAGTGGGTTTCAGTGGGCTAAAAATTCAGTTTGTTAGTTCATTGGAAAGCTCTTTATTTCTACTTTATTGTGCAATTTATTTCATGCAAAAACTCCAAGTATTGAGTAAGATATTAATTTTTGAAGTTTCAGCTGTTCTGGGTGCATTTTAATTGATTAACTGCTGTTATAAAATTCAGATCTGCAGTTTGGGATCAATTTAATATTGAATGTGGTAGTAGAAATTAGGAGAAATAAGGAGAAGGTGATTTCATAATTTTTGGAGTGGATTTGATGCCCTAAATGTGTTGGGCGACCTACTTTTTAGGGCAAAATTAGGGTTTCGTGTTTGTTATGCGAAATCTGGTTTTAGAATATTATTCTTCATATTTTTGTGGCCCAAAATCCGAAGTTTGAAGATTTTTGCTTGGATGGTTAAGCGGGAAATAATTTTGGAAGATTGCAGCAGTTGGGGTTTGAATTAGTAATTATTTTTCAGCTGTTAAAAATCAGATCTGGATGATATTAGCACTCTAATTAGTCTTCCCATCTAACCCACCACTTTGGCATACTCCAACCCCATTTTGGGTTGTATTATCACCAACATTGGGTTATTTGAGGTCGAACTAAGAAGATTTAATCTTCCTAGGGTTAATTTGCAAATTTTAATAATATCCCAAAAGGGGATATTACAAGGCACCACTACTTATCTTTGGTCCCAAATATTGGGACAACTTTCTCAAGCTCAATCCTGGGTGCTTGCCCTCCCTAGGTGGGCCACCATATTGGAATTAAGCTTTTCCTCGGTTAGTATCATCAATCAACCACATTGCCCTTAATTCTAGCTCTAGGAAAGTATGGTCTCTCATACTGCAGACTATGGCTCTTGAAGGATTTTCTCCCGTGGGACAAATCCCCTTTTAGTCCGATTTCACTTTCCCAACTCAATCAAAGTTTCCATACTTTATCCATATTGTCTTCTTATGAGCCTACCGTATCTACTAGTGGTCCAATCAGTTTTGCCTTAGCTTCTGTAGGCACAAGTCCTGCCCCTATAGATTCGCAGGGCTGCAATGGACTCAAGAGATGGAGTGGACTCTTAGGCACTTCTATTTCCATATTAAATGGTACCCCAAATTCATGCAACCACTTCTCTAATCGCTGCTCATCTTCCATCTGAAACCATCCTTTCCCGTATCACTTGTGTTCGAGGAAAGTAACTCATAGTAGGTCAGAAGATAAAGTCCCTCGGTATTTCCTTCCTCCTCATTACCAGTCTCCAACCTATCATATTCTTCCTTAGAAACATGTTGTTCCATTGTTACTTTTATTTTCTTTGTTGTGGCTCTACACTCATTTTGCTCTTCCAAGGAATACCCAAGTTATTCCGAACACTATGTCCATGAATAACCCTATGACATGTTGGGTCGTGTAGAGCCCCTTACTTGACAAGGAGAGGGACTCATAAAGCCTTGCAGATAATAACTCTGCCTGGTTATATATTTCACCTTTGTATAGTCCACACATGTACTCCATCATCCACCTAGGGATATCTAATGCCCTCGATGGTGCTAATAACCGACACCATATTGCATCTAGTATTTTGATAACAAGACTATCTATGATGGGGAAAGAAATGTTGTGTCAGTTCTGAGGAAGGATGGCACAAGAAGAGATTTGAGTCCTCTGAAAGAAGGTGGAGTAGTGAGACACCAAAGCCACTTAGTCTTGTTAAGTACAAGCAAAGAGGAAGCTGAGGATGATCTCATGAAAGAGAGTGATGAGTGATTAGAGCCAGAAGATCAGAGTGGATCAATTAAAGGTGTTGGAGGAAAGACAACAGAGCAGAAGGATGAATTTTGGGCATCCTTGGAGCAAGAGGAAGCTGTGGAGAGCACAATACAAGACTGATTAAGTTGACACAAAGCCTGCAAAGATCACTTTGAAGACCCTGCGAAATTGAGAAGAAGAAACATGTCACTTTGAGGGCATGAAAGCAGAGAAGATGGTGGAGCAAGAAGTGCAAACTTCTGCACTTGATGGATCTTGTGAAAAGAATGAACCGCAGGGTTGTACAACAGTGAATGATAAGAGGGTAATGATCACTAAGGAGACAACAAATTGCAAAGATAAGTCATGGAGCACGCTTGCCAGCATGCAAGGAGAGAAGGGCACATGTGAAGGGTCACTTGAGCACACTGATTTTTGTTTTAACCCTGTTTTGGAGTGTTTATGTGCAGACACAGGGTATGGAGAGAAAAAGATTCTACAAAAACTCTAACTCGTGAAGATATCACAGATGTAAAGCTGATCAAATTTTTAGGGTCACTTCAGCACCAAGTGGATGAACCAAGTCAGCTCAGAGGGCACAAAGACTTCCTTTCAGGGATCACAGATTTTGGGAGTGAAAGTCAGGGTGCACAAAGGCAGGGAAAAGGAAATCATTCAAACACTAATAAAAGGAAGAAGAAACAGAGAAGAATGAAGAAAAGAGACCCAAAAGTCTCTTGCATTGCAGAGCAGAGAGGAGAAAAGAGTGAAGAGCAAAGAAGAGACCCTTTGCAGGATTGTGCAGCCAAATGGAAGAAAAGACCAAGGGCAATGAGTTCAAGGCAAAGAATTGAGAGGAGGCATATAATCAGGGGCTTGTATTCATTTTATTACCCTAGGAGATTAATGCAGGAGCATCTGGGGACCCAACAGAGAGCTCAAAGCTTGAGGCAAGCTTTAATGGCAGTCATTGTGTTCATGAGTCCATCTAGCAGGCTTGGAGAGCTCAAAACAAAGCAAAACAAGCATGGGGAGCTCGGGCTAAGCCCATTGAGACACTGCAAAGACGAGAAAGGAGAAAAGACCATTTGCAGGTTTCAAAAGTGAGCACAATGGCAGAGATGCCGCCAAACGCAGGGACACAAACAGTAGGATTTATCCCACATGTGAGGAGACACAAAAGAGTAATTTATATAGAAAAATACTTGCACTGTATAGTGGACGTGAAGGGTCCATGTTGTTCAGGACAACACGGAATGGTTGGGTACAGGAATGTGAGGCCCATAGAGAAAGCGGGAAAAGGAAAGGGAATAAGATGCCAAGAGGGATACACGTGTCCCAAGTCGGAACACTGCTTTTTAAAGCACTTTCAAAGTACAAGGGGCATAAAGGAGTCATGTGGACAAGAGATGAGGGGACCCAAAAGCCACATAGGCACGAGAAGAAAAGTAAAGGGCCGTGCCAGAAATGGCCTGCAGAAATTCAGAAGCCCATAACTTTTGACTAGGGGCACCATAGGAAGTAAAATTGGACTCGCTGGAAAGCTCTTAACGAGAGCTTTTGAATGGAACTCAAATTGGAGTGAATGGTTGCTCATGGGAAAGAAATTGGTGTTTGGATCCCATGGGAGCTGTTTTAAGACGTAGGTGGCATGAGGTTAATTTGAATTTTGAATTAAAGGTCACCAATGGGGCATAGTGGTTGACAATCAATGTGGTTAGTAACCTCAAGCCCACAAGCAGTAAGAAGAGCCCAAAATCTCATTTAATGATATCATAGATCCATTAGAGGCTGTTGGAGCGGAGAGCACATTTCAATCCCTGTTGTGTACGCACATAAGTCATTTTTGGGCATTTGTAGAGGGTTGTTGACCCTTGGGGAGAAGGAGAGAGACTCTGTTGAGTGTAAGTGGGTGCAAAATTGAGCTGGAGCACATTTGTAACTAGAGCTTTGCAAAGACCATGAATTAGCACTGATATGATGCATGCGTTCGCTGCCCCCTCCCGTACCCCCTTTGATACATACCGGGTGCGGTATTGATACATCCCGTGAACATGTTGACATACCTAGGACGTACTGGCAGGGTTGCACGGTGGGGAAGCTCTAAAAAAGTTTTGTTTTTAATTTTGCCTTGCTCAATGACCAAAACCGACCCTGACTCATAAATTAGTTAAATAATAAACCTAAAACTCCTTAAAACTCCTCAAAAAGCTATAAAAAGGCTACTAAGAGTGGAGCTAGCACAAGTGGCATGCAAGAATTTGATTTTGAGGAAAATCTAGATGATATATTCTAGATTTGTTTGTATTCATGTTGACATGATATTCATATATCATATGTATGGCAGCCACATTATCAATGAAATGTAAAATCTTAAGTATATTGAATGTTTTGAACATTGATCCTACTATATTTTTCAAGTTTTGTTTGTATTCATGTTGACATGATATTCGTATATCATATGTATATATCACTTAAAATCTGCAAAATAAATGAAGATTTGCAGCAAATGAAAATTCTGAAATTTTTGGAAATGAACCAACTAGGGCAATGAACTGAAATTTATAGATATCTTGCAAAATACTTGCCCAAATCACACAAAATTTTATAGAGAGCTTGCTAAGGTGAAAACAAAGACTAGAAAAATATTTTTTTATTTTTCTGAGTAATATATAACTGCCAGTAATTTTCAGAAAGCCCTAAACTGCTGAAAACTTCAAAAATTCATAACTATGTGAATACAACTGATAAAAATATGATTTTCTCGGAAATAACATCTACTAAATATATAGAAATGATCCCAACCTCCAAATCTGAAAATGGACACCTGAAACCCTAAAAACACTGCTACAAATCAGGAACTGAGTAGATAAAACCCTAGAAAATAGTTGTTCCAAATCTGAACTGAAACCCTTGATGAAGAAGGGTTGTCCTCTTACTTTGAAACTGAATTTTTGATTACTCTCCAGATCTGATCCAAAAATCTGAATAAAACTCCAAAATAGCAAACTAGGGAGGATCTTTCACCACCAAAGAGTGCTTTGCTAGCTAGGTGTGGATCTTTCACCACCGAAGCTAGGGTTCCTGTGGGATCTTACTCCACAAGCAAAGAAAGTGCAAACAACAGTTGCTCCAATATCAAAATAGGTGAGTGTATGAATGAATGAATAACTCTCCTCAAGCACTCCTTTTATAACTTCACCATGCAACAAGAGGCCCAAAAAAAAGACCCCAATCGACCCCCTTGGGAAAACCACATAAATATAATATGATTTAAGTTACTTTATTTTCCCCCCATGCGCCAAAAGTAACTTAGGTGACCCCCAACGAAGAAATAGAATAATAAAGTGCCATATAGTCACCCAACGACAAAATATAACAATTATTACCACCAAGTCGCCCAACTTAATGTCAATGACAAAATATAACATAAAACAAGGTGGTAATCAAACATCCATACCCAATAGCCTCTAGCATCGTTAGCCCCTCGGGTATGACCAAGGCTAAGACGAATGAAAAGCCTCCTAGGCCATCTGCTCGGAATTGGGGACATTACAATCCTCCCCTCCCGAGAAATGCTTGACCCCAAGCATTATCCTGCCATGTTGTAGAAACTGAATACCACAAAGTAAGTTTCTCCACCTCACCCTGCAGTCAACTAATGATCGGTGTGATCCAAAGTAACCAAGACACCCCATGTAGTCATCATGACCTCCATGTCGTATAGAGAACAATGTTGCCCTGAAGTAGAATGATGCCCAAACCGACTCTCCACTGGTACCCACACCGAGACTGCCAATCTATCCAATCCTTGCCAATGAAGTTGTCATCATGTGATCACTCACAATCACTGCCTCTCTAGTCAACCCACGGTACGAAAGTCCACTCTGAATCCTATAACATCCCTGTATCAACCTGAAACATCATGTATAAGCACTAAGCGTGCCAACTCTCTCACATGACCCACACTCGTGTGAGAGCAAGGCTCCTCATAATGTGTCTCAATGTGTGGGGGAAAAGTCCCAAGCCTCCAGTAAACGGTCAACCGACAATATCAACTCTACATAGTCCACCTCTTGTGTTGAATGTGAACCTACTTGAATAACCAAGTAACTGAGTCAACTTCGTCCCTCTACTGACTAGCACATGGGTGAAGTGCTCACCGGGCATAGAAGCAGTAAAATACATAGGAGTGTTATCCCATGTCGGCTCAAAAAATGATGAACCTGTAAGCTCTGATTTGTCATAACGACAAACCGTACATCCCTGTATAAAGTTGAGGATATCCTCCCTCAACCCATGCCATCTGAACCTCTCCCATATGAACTTGTAGGTCTCATCGAAGCTCAAGTGTCTAGTCACGGAAGAACAATGCACATGTCGTAATATCTCCATCCTCAACCATGAATCTGACACAAGGTACAATCTTCCCTGATAGAAGATCATCTCATCCTCCAATTGTAGTTGTCATCCTGTATATGACCATCCAGAATCTCACAAGTGTGTCGGTTCTTGGAGTACTCAACAAGCAAATGAGATCTCCAATCTACTAAAACCTTCGATAACCAACATAATGATAGACTCAGGTGATCTGAACCTGTAACCCCAATCTCTGTAACTGTCTCATGTGCAACACTACTGGTCACACCCACATCCATGACTCCACTCACCCTCTCATCTGGAGTCAAAGTCTCCATCATACCTAACTCACTCCCCAACTCAACATCATCCGACTCGCTCTCCACATAAGTCATCATGGTGTGCTCTGTGTCTGCAGCAAACAATTCGTCGAAATAGGAGTCATCAAATATCCCACTTGTCTCACCCAACAAAGTGGATGAGCAAGCCTGCTCCTAAGATACTCCCAACTCTCACGGGGAAAGGAAGCAAACTGATCCTCATATCTTGTCTAATGATCATGTCACAAATTCTTCCCCAAAGGTGGCATCCCCAAGGTTTACTTCTGCTGCTCCGTATGCTGCTGTAATCTTTTTCTCTACTCCCAAGATGGCTAGTGACTATTTTCCTTGCATGTGCAACCCAATTCAATCCTTTCACATCATAATTAGCAAACTGATTTTTGATATCTACAGCTGTAATAACTTTTTTCCAATCAGTTGTTATGTGAAAGGGCATCCCACAATGTGGTACCTCAAAGTCCGCTTCAGATTTCACCCATTCCCTCTTGCCTTGAATTCTGATTTTTTTATTTTTACCACTTGAATTTCAGTTTGTCAACATGGTGAATGAAAACAATTTTCCCAAAAGATGGCAGCCAATGTATCCAATGAATGGTCCCCACTTCAAGTAACCCAATTGTACAAAAACATTCAAGTACCTCAAACCTCTTAAAGAAAATAAAGAAATAAGTTACCTTCTTTGTGCAAGGCATTTCTTTCCATGGACATAGGTCACTAGATTTCTTCTATGTTGGAAATATATATGGCTGCCCCCTTATCACACTTTATTCTCTCTCCCCATATTTTCATTTCATCGTAAATGCAAGAGAAAGGGAAATCAACATTAGAACTCATGCATCCATAAACTTTATCATAAGGAACTTCATACCTTTTGTTGTACCCATTGATTCCCATCATGAGAGAAGACAACACATCTGAAATAGCATAATTGGGGTTGTTCATCATACCTTTGCAACTCAAAATTTCTGATATAGGATCAACATCTTCATTCTCCTTCGATTTTTCAACACATGCATCATCTTCTTCCTTAACATCATGCAACCATTGCATCCCAAAAACAACCTTACCTCTAGCAAATTCAACCACAATAAATATACCACATACCTCATGTCCTTTCAATATCATGGGTTGCTGCATTATTTTCTTTGCCAACATATGCTCATTAGCTGAATCAAGAGCAATGTGAATGGAGGATGTGTTTATCCCATCTAGCATACCTTGAGACGTGATTATGAAATAGTCTTCCTCAATCATCCAAGCATGTACATGCTGTCCCAAATGATAGAAACATGGCAACAACATAGGAGAACTCAACAAACTAGGAAAATGGTAACCATTCTCATACCTTAGGATGCTAAAGTCATGAATGCCCCTTGAATTCAACTCCTCTTTTTTAACAGCAGATTGCACCTTGATTCTTTGAGCACTTTGAGGACCAAATGCCCCCACTAACCCTTCCAAGGGTTCCACCATGTAGCTGATATAAAAATCAGTCATGGGTTCTATTAACAAAGTTTTTTCTCCTCTCTTTATGATTGTTGTTATACACAGTCCAACAAGCTGAAGATGATTAAAAAATATTCTCTTACCCTTTTTAGCAATCAGAAAATCAGCACTAGTACCTTGAGAGGTTCTCTCCTTCTTGCACCAGAAGTCTCCAATGAAGAAACCCTTTTTGCCAACACTTGTAATCCCAAAAGACACATTTGAATTCCTTCTTTTCCTTATGAAATCAATCACAAAGTTTTCAAAATCAGAATTGATAGTTTTGGACGATTGCAACATATTACCAAGATCCCATACCTTATAATGCCCATGAACCCTTGTATCATGCAAGGTCTTCCATCTTTGCTTCTCTTGTATCTCCTCATAAAGAAGATCATCACTCTTTGTCTTCATGATGACTTGACTTTGATGTACCGAATCCTTAGCATTCTTATCCACAACAGGTTGAATACCATCATGATAAAATTGTTGTAATGATATAGGATGAAGATGATGAAATAAATCCATGCTACTACTAACCTCCTTATAAAGAATATCATCAAAAGGTTCACCTTCTATTGCTGATTTAGAAACCTCCAAAACAACACCATCCCTATTGTGATTCATGATTTTAGATGGAGAACAAGTGGAACAAGAATCAACACCTTTCACAAATTTATGCTCATTACTGCTTGGTAAATCCATCCCATATGATAATGACTTATTCTTTGGAGGATTGATAGGTACCTTTTGGACTGAAATATCTTTTTCAATTTTGCAACCAACCAGCCATGTTTGTTCCTCTTTGCCACAAATATTTTGCTCATCAAAAGTCATACCTTTTTCTCTAGAAGCTTCTTCTTTTTCGCTTGGTCTTCAATCATCTTTGGATCAACATTATCTCCATCAACTCCATCTGAAATTACCTCATGTGGGGTTGTTATTGGTTGTTCAAATGAGTTCTTTTGTAATTCAGGTACTGGCATATGATGATCTCGCTTGGGCTTGCTACCAATCTTCATCATGCAATAATATGGAAATGGCATATTATCTTTGAAACCCTTACTCAAAGATTGGTATTTCCTCCAACAAGAATCCTCATCAATCACCTCTACTAGCTGCCCTTTATTATTGTTCTCACCTTTTTCCCCATTATTCCCATAGATCTGATCTGATTCATGTTTTGTGAGCTGGCTCAAGTAGAAGTTGGTTGTCTCTTGTTGTTTCACCATGTTGATGAACATTTTCTTCATAAAACCCACATTGAGATCTTTCCGATCTGCCATATTTTGACCTTCTTTTCGCTACCCAATAGGCTGGAGGAAAGTCGGCTCTGATACCACTAAAATATCCCTAGTGGGATATCACTTAAAATCCACAAAATATATGAAGATTTGCAGCAAATGAAATTTCTGAAAATTTTCTGAAATGAACCAACTAGGGCAACGAACTGAAATTTATAGATATCTTGCAAAATACTTACCCAAATCACACAAAATTTTATAGAGAGCTTGCTAAGGTGAAAACAAAGACTAGAAAAATATTTTTGATTTTTCTGAGTAATATATAACTGCTAATAATTTTTAGAAAGCCCTAAACTGCTGAAAAACTTCAAAAATTCATAACTATGTGAATACAATGATAAAAATATGATTTTCTGGAAATAACATCTACTAAATATATAGAAATGATCCCAACCTTTGATCTAAAATGGACACACAGAAACCCTAAAAACACTTCTGCTATAAATCAGGAGCCCGAGTAGATAAAACCCTAGAAAATAGTTGTTCCAAATCTGAACTGAAACCCTTGATGAAGAAGGGTTGTCCTCTTACTCTGAAACTAAATTTTTGATTACTCTCTAGATCTGATCCAAAAATCTGAATAAAACTCCAAAATAGCAAACTAGGGAGGATCTTTCACCACCGAAGAGTGCTCTGCTAGCTAGGTGTGGATCTTTCACCACCGAAGCTAGGGTTCCTGTGGGATCTTACTCCACAAGCAAAGAAAATGCAAACAACAATTGCTCCAATATCAAAATAGGTGAGTGTATGAATGAATGAATAACTCTCCTCAAGCACTCCTTTATAACTTCACCATGCAACAAGAGGCCCAAAAAAGACCCCAATCAACCCCCTTGGGAAAACCACATAAATATAATATGATTTAAGTTACTTTTCCCCCATGCGCCAAAAGTAACTTAGGTGACCCCAACGAAGAAATAGAATAATAAAGTGCCATATAGTCACCCAATGACAAAATATAACAATTATTACCACCAAGTCGCCCAACTTAATGTCAATGACAAAATATAACATAAAAATCACCTAGGCCATCTGCTTTCGGAACCGGGGACATTCACCTAGGTATCCGCTTCGAATCTGGGACATTACACATGATCATTTGTAAAATCGTAAGTATATTGAAGGTTTTGAACATTGATCCTACTATATTTTTCAAGGTTTGTATTTCTTATAGACTAAAAATGAGTAAAATGAGTATATGTATATATATATATATATGTATGTATGTATGTATGTATGTATGTATCCAAGACATATCGTACCCAAGGGTTTTTTCAAATCGACATATCCGCGTATCGAACCTAAACCCGTACCGTATCCTAGCAACATATGTTAGCGAGAGATAGGGTGTCCAAGTGGACACATAGAGAGTATACATGTTGAAGAGTGTCGAGATTCTAGCAAAAGCCCTAAGAGGCTTAAAATGTGTTTGTAAGTGCTAAAAGTAGAAGAGAGAACTCGAGAGAATAGCTCATAGAGAGAAGACATAGGGTAGAACTATGTTGTAGTGGTAAACTTAATAAGTGTAATTAGAAGTTGACCAAGAGTAATGAGAAGTCTATTACTAAATTTGCAGGTGAAATGAGGATGTGTAGAGTGAAAAATTCAGAGTATGAGTTCTTAAGTTCCTTTTTCACTGTGTTGTGTGTGTGAGAGTGAGACTCTCGTGGAGCTGTGCATAGACACAAGTTTTGAACTTGTAAAAGAGTCTCGGGATGCAAGGTCCCTAACTTTGACTGCACCATATTGCCGTCATGGCATGTTCTCTCCTCTTCACCAATATCACCCCTTCGAGCAGCTGCGTCAAGTTTGGTTTTATGGAATCTGTGGTTGGAAAAGAACATGCACATTTTTAGGGATAAAGGTTTTCCTTGGGACCAATTGGTCTAGCACATTGAGGTAGCAATCTCAAGAAGGCTAGAGCGAAGGTGAGGAAGATTTCCATTGACCCGTCATGGAAGGAAAAGGCATTACTTCAGGCCTAGCCCCTTATCTACCTAACTTTCATGAATGGGATGAGTTTATTGTATGGACCGACCAATGTCAATGTAGAGGAGACTGGGAAACCATGGCATGACCAATAGGGGCTCTTCTCCGATCGTCCTCTGACAAGGCCTTTATGGCTACCTCTGCCTTCTTTCTTAGTCAGGGAACCAACAATGTGGTGAAACCTTAAGCACTCATGCATGATCTCAAGCTCGCAAGGTCCCAAGGAGTGCACAAATTGGTGGTTAAAGGTCACTTGTAGATTTTCATTAAACAAGCAAAAATCTTGACTAGAAATTGAACCACATTCTTAGAAAAGCTCGGGTATTGTGTCAAAACTTTCAATGTCTATCCTTTAATAAGTGTTTCTAAGAGGCTAATAGCCCAGCTGACCTGCTAGATAACACAGGGGTTGACTACAAGATTTTCTCAATTGAGAGCTTTGTGCCTTTGGAATGGTCTGGCTTGGAAGAGCTCATGTGTCTAAACTTACTAGACTTTTCTCGCCTTTAAAGTTTAAATTTCATACTTATTAGGAGATTGGTACTAGTACGAGGAGATGAGGACAGGTACACCATTTTTCAAAAAAATAGGAGATGGGTACTCGAAGACAGCAAAAATATAAATGTAAATTTTAGAGAAAATAATATCATACAGCCTAATCTAGCCTAAGAAAAACAGTACTACCTTTTTAAAGTTAAGATATTAGATGTTAACAAAAGATAAAACTTAAAAGTAATTATATTGATATTTATCTTTGATATCTCATCATATTTAAGGTCAAGAGTACAAAGTAAATATTTGTTTTAAAATACTGAAATGTAAGTCTCCGAGACACATTATTTTGGTAGGAAACGAGTCTTGTGCAACATTAAGTTTAATATTTTGAGAATTGCTTTTCTTCAAAATCAAGGAAATAATTGGACAGTTGAATTGACCATGCGTAATTATTGTTTATGCCTTTAAAATTTACAAGGATAGGTGGTAGATTATTTTGTGAGGATGGATTTTGGTGGCATAGAATACTTGGCACAAAGGGCATTCGATGATCAGTAGTTGTGAGTTGATCGTTAGGCTTTTTCTTAAGTTGTCACTTCTTTCGTCATTACATTTCATTTCGTCAGTGTTCCTTACTTCTTTGGTGCAATCCTAATTCTTTGTAATATCCCTCTTTTAAAATCTGAATTATATAAACTGAAAACTCCACAAAAATTGAATTCTAAAATGATGTCAAACTGCCAATACAAACAATAATGAACAGCAGACTGAAAATAGATTTTATTGATGCAAATAATCACTTTCCAAGATACCCACAAGGCCAAAAATGGCGATTTGGGGTCTAAGAACAACTTACAAGTGAAATCTGAATTTTTCTACACTTGTATGAATTTACAAAAATAAATCAAGGGCTGGAACAGTGTAGAAAATAACAGCAGTGATTATTATCAGAATTGTACCAAAAAGGGCTGGAAAATGATGTCAATATTGCCTTTAAATCATGCCAAAAGTCTTCAATCACCCACAGACTGAACAGCAATGAAATACCCTTCCAAAAGGGGTCGCACCACTCTCCTAGGTGGTCACTTTTGGCCAAAAAGTGCCCAGAACTGTTCCAGCTGCAAAATGGCTTGAAAATAACAAGGGTTTGGCTGATCCAAACCTCACAAACTCACAAATTCAGATCTGTATCGAAGCCCCAGCTGATATAGAATGAAAACAGCCCAAAAGTGTCCTAGATCTGAATTATAACCTTCCACTAACTGCAAATCTGAAGTGTAGCACAATGGTAAACCCCGGGTGGATTCACCTCACAAAGTTGAGGAGTTTTCGTTCCCCAACCTTCAAACCTTGGAGGTTTTCGTCCCCAAAGCTCTTCTCCTTAAGGGTTTTCGTCCTTAGAAGATTTGATGCAAGCAAAATAGCTTAACATGCAATGAGAGAAAATAGATTGGCAAAAGATGCTCCCTATGGCTCCCCACACCTTTGTTTATCTTTTTGTCACGTCATTTGCCACGTCGACCTGGTTGTTGGGATTCTCTAATCATTAAGTCATTGTCATCCGCCTTGATCAGACAGTTTTGACCACTTTTGTCGCTTATGTCAACCACCTACTTTGTCACGCAATTCTAAGTCTTTTCTCTTTACTAAGTCGGTTCACAATTTTCGCGCACATTCAAAGCTTTGAGTTGCACCTTCACCTTTCTTCCGCGCACTATCCTTAGGCTTCTAGGCCTTCCTCCAAAACATTTGCGTGTCCTTTGCATTTCAAGCCTCTACGCAATCTTTCTCATGCCTTTGCACCACTCGCGCACTCATCGTTACGCGATCTCCGCACACCTCCACTCTTCTCGACTAAGCCAAACTCCTTTTTTGTGCTCCCAAAATCCTAGGCACACTAATGCGCATTATTTCTCCACGCTTGCTCTATTTCACCTAACCTTTTGTAAGCCTACCTCATGCTCATCATGCGCTTTACTAAATGCTGCACTTTCCCACAAATTGCACCTTTGTTGAGTTCCATTGCAAAAGTGCTCGCACACACACACGCAAAGTTCCCCTTGTCCTACTACGCTTTCTCTTCCTTCTCACACACACCCTCAGGCCTGCGTGTGTACCCCACTTAACCAAAACTTGTGCAGGATTACATTGAACCTGGGATGCTCTTGCATAAAACACCCGAGGTACTTAAACTTGAGGTCCACCTCAAGTAGATTGAGTGAGTGGTAGAACCACCCTTCGAACCAATAAGGTTGATAGTTTTGGTGCTTCATCCTTTGAGGTTTACCATGGCCTTAGCACTTTTTTTTTTCCTCGGCATCTCTTCTAGTCCTTCGTCACTTTTTGTGACTCCTCCACGCTATCATGTGCGATTAAGCGAGCTGAAACTCACCATCGTCCAACCACCTCCTCCAAAAGGATCTTTCCTTTTGATCATTTACGATCTTCTCGTTGGTTCTGATCTTTCTCCTGTCAAGTCTCCACCTACCACAAATCGTCCCCTCCTCCTAAGGCTTCACTATTGATCCTGCCGCTTTGCGAGTCAATGCTTTCTCGACTTCCTTCATGCGAGTCCGCACTCACCTATGTCCATCCACCTCCACCTAAAGCCTTCAGGACTTTGGTTCCTTCTTGCCCACTTCATTTTCGGGCATCCTTTCTTCGCACTTTCTTTTCCCGCACATTTCTCCTCTTTTGTTTTCCTCTCCTTCACACCGCTTTTCTCTCCATGGGTTCTCGCTATGCACTCTATTTTCAAGCATCTTCCTTTTTGTCCTCTCCTCACGCATTTTCCTTTTGCGCACTCGCTAGCTACATTGTTCTCTGCCGCCCTTTCCTCTTTGTGCCATCTATTGCACTATATTCTCTTGCTTCTTTTCTTCCGCGCATTTATCTCTTCGCACACTTGTGGGGTTAGACCCATCATAGACCATCTCCTTGGTCTCCTTTGCCTTTGCCCTTCTCTGCTGGGGCTTCTCTTTCCCCGCACATCCGCTTCTTTGTGCACTTTGCCTTGCGCATTTTATTCGCACGGTCTTCATCTTCTTTCCAAATGTTTCTTGTGGGCATCTCCTTCACTTCTCCTTCTCTTGGCCTTTATTAGACCATACTCCATCTATACCTATGCACCTGCCAGACCGCTATCTTCTCACTCGAAAACTCCCTCTTCCACTTCCTCATGGCTACTTCGACATCTTCTCCTTTTCTCTGGTGTCTTTCCTCTTGGCATTGTTCATGTTTTTCTTTCTTTCATCATGCATCTCTATGAGTCCGTCCTTGGTCGTTTTCGTACTACACACGGAATGTCTGATTTCATCAGAAGCACCATTGGGGTCAAACAGGGCTGCCCCCTGTCTCCTACTCTCTTTGGCATTTACATTGATGAGTTGGAATCTTTTCTTCAGGATCACATTCAGGAAGGGGATGGGTGCCTTCTTCACCACGTCTTGATTTCTATTCTCCTATTTGCTGATGATATTGTTTTACTCGCCTCTTCTCCTGAGGGGCTTCAGAGACAACTTGATGCACTTGCTTTATTTTGTGATCTTCGGCATTTGACTATCAATTTGGGTAAGACCAAGGTCATGGTCTTCAACGGGTTGAAGACATCACACCTCCATTTCTTTTTCAGGGGGCAGGAGGTTGAAATCACTAATACATACACCTATCTGGGAGTCCAGTTCTCAGGGCCTAGATTCAGTATGAGGCATGCTCTTCAGCCAAGGGTGAATAAAGGGTATGGGTCTCTAGCCATTCTCGAGAGACAATGTTTTCGGCACCACTTTCAGGACATCTCCTCCAAGATGTCTCTTATGAACTCCCTCATCCGGCCCACTGTTCTCTATGGGTCAGTTGTCTGGGGACCCTCCCTCTCAGATACAGATTGGGCTTATGCTGAGAGGATTCAGACTCTCCTTCGCCGCTTCATCAAATGCAAGCAGACGGTTCCCCAACATATTATTTTGGCAGAGTTCGGGGCCCAACCTTTCCGTCTGGAGACCATATTTGACATATCGGCCTTTCTTCACTGTATCAGGAGGTTTGGTGATTTCTCCGATGAGCGTGACAGGTACCCGTATCTCGCTTATTGTTCCTCTATGAGTATTGCCCAGGCTATGGGCTGCTGCTGGTTTTCCGGGACTTCTGCTTTATTGGATTCGGTTGGTATCCAGATTGATCATCTCCCCCTTTTCAGTATTCCTTGAATGCTCCTAGTCATCTCTTGCCCACCAAGCAAGTGCTTGAACAGGTCCATCCAAGAGGATATCTATAGGTGCTTTATTCAGACTACTTGGGTGAATCCTCATGGGGGTTTGCGCCCTAAGATGTCCTTTTATGCAGAGCATTTTCTTGAGATCAGAGATGGACTCATCATCCGCCCTCAGTACACCTTTCGTCACTGGATGCATGCCCTCCGCATACCTCTGGGTCAATTTCGGGTTGGCTCCCACAAGCTTCGGTGCGAGACTGATCACCACATTGACCGGGATGACAAACTTTGTAGGCTTTGTAGCCTTCAGGAGGTGGAGACCGAGACTCATTTCATCTTCCACTTGCCCCATATACTATGAGATCAAAGGACGATTTCATTGCCTCTTCAGAGGGGTTCAGACCCTCCCAGTTTTCTTCAGATATATTAACCAGCGATGTCTTGCCCTCTACATCCATGAGTCTCTATTGCTCCAGGACCAGATTCTTCATCCCCCTCCGAGGGTCATTCCCACGAGACGGATTATAGCCTTCTTTCCGAAACTACCCGCAATTGGAGGAACTAAACAGCAGGGCCATTCTGACCCAATTACAGTGCATAGATCAGTTTGTCCCCGAGTTGGACCTTCACATCTCCCCCAGTCACCACCAACAAGCTCGGCCGCACACTCGTACCAGAGGGCAGCCCAACTCCACCCATCTCCCTGGCCGTCATTTTAGTCTCAGATCTCAGCAGGGGAGGGGGCCTTACCCCCTCTTCGATTGCCATTCCATCAGGAGCTTCTTTTCGTCGGCCTCGAATGTTAGGAGGGATGTGGCTACCATTTCGAGTAGACTACTGGTCCTTGTTTGCCCCCTCCTTCATTCCCTTCTCTGCTTCTCCCTTCTTTCTCCCCATTTGTTTCATTGCCCCCACTTATGGGGGTTTGGCTTTGGGGTCCTTGTTTGTTTTAGTTCTTCTACTTTCTTTTGTTTTTGGGAACTCGTTTTTGAGTTTGCCCCGCTCGCACTTTGTATATTGTTTGGGCTGCAGTCCCATTGACCTACTTTTGTGGTCATTCTTTGGACATTAATATATTTATCTTATCTGCGCATTTGGCCGTGATGGTTGTGTGCCATATCTTCTTTCCCTCTTCCACGAGCAACTCTTCCTGGTCACTTTCCTTCTCCTCTTCTTTGTGATGCTCCCTTCTTTCCTCTATTGCCTTGAGCGGGCAACCTTTGTATATCCCAGCAGTGTCTCCGCACTATTATCGCACCCTTTCGGATCCATGCGTTCTTTTTTGTGCTCCTTTCGCACCATGCACTTTTGCAGCCTCTTCCTTGAGTTGATCCTCCTTCGTTACCATCGAGGAAACTTACGCTTATTCGCGCAATTCCCCTTTCGTTTGCACTCTTCTCCCCCTAAGACGCTCTTACTAGAGATCTTTGTGGATCTCTTATATCTCTGTGCGCTCTTTCTCACGCGCACTCTCACAATATCGTCCATGGACAGCTTTACTTCATTGCCTTTGGGGCAACCTCTTCTCCTTTGTTTTCTCTGCAATGGTGCTCCCATTGTGGCGCGCGCCTCCATCTACACACTCCTCGGCTCCTCCGGGAGTTTCTTCTTTGTGCATCCGTCGGCGCTCTTCGGTATTTCCACTAGGGCCTCCTTTCTTGCGCACTTAACGCACACCCCATATGTCCTTCCTCCACATTTTCTTTTGTATAATCATCTGCGCTCTCTGGTCCTTCTCCTACGACTCCTTTTGTGTGCTCTTTAATCCTTGGCTACACAATCTCCTCACTTTTTCTTTCTTCTTGTCCTTCCACTTCTATTTGTGGTTTTGCACGCAAACCTTTGTGCGCTTGCATACATCAATGACCACTTCTCCTCCCCGACAACTTCTTTCTTCAACGCAATATTCTCGCACACTGTCGCATGCTTCCAAGTGACTACCTTTGCTCAACTAGTGAGCTCTCTCTGTGAGCTATCTTCTCGCATTTTCCTCAACAAGTACTCGCATGTGTGATTTCTCTTTGCTCTTGGGTCTCCTCGCACAATCCCCAGTTGTGCCTCTACACATGCCTTTTCTTTCTTCCGACACTATTGGTGCTCTCGTTGCGCAATCTTCTCTGCGTTGTTGACTCCTTGTTAAGTCTCTCTTCTCCTTTTGGGCATTCCGCACCACAAGACCTCTTCTTCATTGATGGTCTTCTTCAACACTCTCCACTGGTCCTTACACCTTTGAGTTCCTTCAACATCTCCTCCAATCTCTTCGTGACTATCGCATCCGACATGTTCCTTCTACTTAGTGGCATATTGCCTTCATGTGCAAGACTCAAATCTCCTTTGGCCGCTATACTCTGGGATCTTCTTTGCGTCCTCTACCCACCTAAACTACAATGGAAAACACAAGCACTTCACTAGTTGCCTCACATTCGGGATTCTCCCATCTATTATGCTTCCTTCACTCACAAGAAAGTAACCTAGTTCTAATACCACTGATGACGACACAAGGGTCGTGACAACCCTGTGCTATTTGCAGAGTCCAACATAGCAAAATGAAACACTAAAGTTTCTTCTATTTGTTGAGTGGCCTTCACGACATCTACATGCAGCTGCTCTCATGGAGCTTACAAGCTCTCTAATGGAGTATTTACAAACTTAACTCCCTCTCGTGGAGTGTTTTAGACTCTAGGTGTTTCTCCTGGGACCTAGCCTAGACTAGTTTCCTTGTGCATCACAAAGCACGTTCAACAACTTCAGCTCTCGGCCTTTTCAACCTTTCTCCCTAGGTGAGACTAGCTTCAGATGGTGAACTCGACCTCCTTTTATAGTCGTGCCTTCCCACTTCCCAATCTTAGCTTGCTTCTTCAGACACTTCCAAATTTCCCGCTCAAACTCAAAGTTGGCCTTAGAGCTCATAAATGCTCTAAGCTACTTTTGCGCCATCCGGATGTCCTTCGCGTGCCATGTCAACCTAGTTGTTGGGCTCCTCTAATCGTTAAGCCTCTAATGTCCCCTTTCAGGGTAAAATTAGTACCAAACGGGTTTTCCCAAAACCCCAAAAAATAAAATCTGAAAGTATGCAAACTCAGCGAACAATAAATTCTGGAAAAGAATGAATATTCAGTAATTTAATTCTCCAAACCCTAGCGCCTAGGGTAAAATCAGATTCCCACAGACCCTTTTGTAAAAATATAACAGCAGACTGAAATTTATGACAACAATCAACTGTTAATGCCAAGAATAAGATAATGACCTGATTTTTATTTCAAACCCTTGATACCAAAAAACGCAGATTTCTGAAATTTCTATTTATTGATCAAAATATCTGTAATCTAGAATACCCAAAAGGCTTAAAACATCCAAGAAGCCTCTAAGAACATAATCATGAAAGAAAATAATTTTTCCAACAAGGTTTTGAATTTATCTTATTTATTTTTCACACCCAAAAACCAAGAAAATACCTGTGTATGATTACAGCAATTTTCTGATAAATGACACCCTGGGTGGCATGAAGAGGCCAAATGATGAATATACAACTTGGAATCGAATAAATCTGCCCATGGATGATGCCCTAAACACCAGTCTGAAATCCCACAGAGTGTAGATAGCCCTAGATATGGCTGCAAATCGTGCCCTAGCTGTCCTTGTTTGAAGTCTTGGCAGATGTCTCTCCACTGGCTGAATTTCTCGCTTGAAATGCAGATCTGAAGTGGAAAATGTAGAAAACGTGCCCGAAAAATGTGCCCTAGCTCTGAAAATATGATCTTTTCCTCTGAGAATCTGATATAAGCTCAAGTGTGATCTCCGTATGAGACCACCAAGGAGAAATTGAGGGTTTTCGTCCCCAAAATCTGAATGCTAATGAGGGTTTTCGTCCTCAACAGCTAGCCAATGAGGGTTTTTGTCCCCAATAGCTGAAAGTAGGAGCAACAAGCCCAAACTCTCCAAAATGAAATGTAGAAATGCCAAAAAGTGTCTCAAATGAAACCCCAACCCTCCTTTTATAATTTTCCATTGCCTTTTCCCAAGTTGGGCGCTCCATGTGGGATTACTAAAGTGACTTTCCATCTTCTAATTTATTGTTGGCTTTTACTTTATTTGGAAAGTCACCTTTATTTTTATTTTAATAATAAAGTTATATTAAGTTGTCACCTTTTTAATAAAAAGTGAGTGACTTGACAACTTAAAAACATTAACTTTATTATTTTTCTTTATTTGAAAAAGGGGACATGACAAAGTCACTTGTCATCCACCTTCATCAAACAATTTTGACCACTTTTGTCACTTGTGCCAACCACCTACTTTGTCACACACATCTAACTCTTTTCTCTTTACTAAGCCGCTTCACAATTTTCGAGCACATTCAAAGCTTTGAGTTGCACCTTCATCTTTCTTCCGCGCATTGTCCTTAGGCTTCAAGGCATTCCTCCAGATCATCTAGGCATCCTTCACATTCCAAGCCTCTTCATGATCTTTCTCATGCCTTTGCGCCATTCGCGCACTCATCGTTATGCGATCTCCACGCGCCTCCAATCTTCTCAACTAAGCCTAACTCCTCTATTGTGCTCCCAAAATCTTATGCGCATTGTCACACATTATTTCTCCATGCCAACTCTATTCCGCCTAACCTTCCACAAGCCTACCTCGTGCTATTCACGCGCCTGCTCCTATTGCGCACTTTCCCGCACATTGTGCCTTTGCTAAGTTCCATTGTGCAAAGTGCTCGCACACTTCCACGCAAACTTCTCCTTGTCTGTTACGCTTTCTCTTTCTTCTCACGCAACCTCCAATTTCCACGTGTACCTCTACTTAACCAAAACTTGTGCGGGATTGCCTTGAACCTGGGATACTCCTGCATCATTAAGGTTGGAAAATTAGCAATTGTTCCCAAACAAGCGTCACTTGAGGTTGGCCAAAGTTCAAGAGACACGTAAAGATGTAGTGAAACAAACACATAAAGCTTCAACTTCAAGAACTCAAACAAAGGAAGATGTCCCATTTTGGTACTCTAATAATCCAATGGTTTCACCATTGTATTCCCCTTTGTCACAACTAGTTGAAGAGGATATAGTCATCACAAAGAAGGCTCGAGTATTGTCTCCATAGGTAAACATTGTCGATTGACGAATAATTACCACAGGATCCTATATGAACTTATTGATTGAAGTTCAGAGATTGTTAAAGCAAGAACGGAGCCTCACATTCCTCATATTTCCTCCTTTCTTCAGCCATTTGGTATGTATCAGTCAATTTTGCCTATGCTAGATTCCTCCAAAGTACAAATTTCTTATATTTTGATGGGGTAGGCTTCACTTGATGTGTCAAATAGGAGATCCATTAGTTTAGACAGATCATCATCTGATAGTAAAGTGAACTTAGACATGGAGAGACAGAAACAAGAGAATATAGATGTCGTGGGTGTGGGAGAACTAGAGATTACCACGAAGTATGAGAACAAAAGAATAAGAGCATGACCATAGTAAAGAGAAAGTGAGGAACTAAGGAAATCAAAATGGTCTCAAAGAAAACCATTGTTGACATGTTACAGACTAAGAACAAATACGTTGCCTCTATAGTAAAGACCCGCAAGAAGCCTTTAGTGAAGACCAAGCAAGTTATATTCGGCAGATACATGAGCTTCAACAAACCATCAAAGAAGTCCAAAGACCCATAGTGAATATGCACAAGAAGCCTTTAGTGAAGACCAAGCAAGTTAGATTCAGCAGATAAATGAGCTTCAACAAACCATCAAAGAAATCCAAAGATGGTCTGTAGATATGGTGTTGGTAGAGACCCCTGTATTTGAGGTGGAAGACATTTTAAATTCATTGTTTGTTGTAATTATGCACTTGCATGATAAGTTGCATCAGGTGGAATAGTCTAAGAGGAGAACAAAGGACAAAAAGGAGAAATTGACAGAATTAAGGAGAAGAATTGATTTTGTGGAAGACAAACATAAACAGTTAACCTTGAATGGGCCAGACTTCACCATACTCACAGAATTTGAATCTAATATGGTGAAAGATTTCATTGCAAATCATTCTAGTGAAACGTTTATTCTGAGCAAGCAGTTAGGAAGCATAGGTGATTTGTTGACCACATTTATTTTGAAGGCTATCATTTTGTTTTCGATTTTATGTATATCTCGGTTCAAACAGGTTGATGACCCTTGACGATTTCAAAGGAGTAGTCTTTGCTTCAAGTAGACCCCCAGACAGGAAGTTTCCAATTTGTAAGCCTTAACAGCGGATTTGCGAGATGATTATGGAATTAGCCAGGCAAGAAAGGTCGAACGCGTCAAGATGTCAATTGAGGAGGTGAACGCCATTGAAGGAATCAAAGAAGATTTGACCACTGCTGAGAAGAAGTTGGAGTAATTTTCCACATGTATATTTAGTGACAGTCTATGAAACTTGTGTGGCAGCTACAAAAGGGAAGGGTAAGGACACGTGTTGACAAAACCAATATTCAATTGATTTCATTCAACATCTTTTATCAGTTACGTAGTGTTTAAGTGTTTTTTTCTCTCTTTTTTGGCATAGAAGAACGGGGTAGTTGAAATGGTTCTTATTCTCAAGTGCAAACTATTCACTTGAATACCTTAGTTATAAGGAGGTTAGAAAATACTTCAGAGATTCACTGTTTTAAATTTTGATCTGAAGGAGACAACAAAACTTCTATGTTAAATTTATTTCAGAGTACAGTTTTCTGAATACTTTATTGTTTTGACAGTGCATGATATAGTAGCTGCAGTGTAGAATTGATTTGGACCGAATGTTGTTTGGTTGTATGTTGTCATTGTTAAATGCAATTGTTCATTGGATTGTGTGACTGAATATTTACTTGTTTTAATGTTATTTAAGTTTTCAATAATGAAGTTAACCATTTGGATATGAGATTCTGATGGTTATTTGAGCCTCTGTTGTTGAATCAATATAGCCAATTAATTAATAGTTTTGCATCCTTCTTTGTAGATTTGGCTGTTTGTTAGTTTTATGTTGAATGGGTTACATTATAAATACAAAGAATTGTTGCTTTGGCCTTAAATTTATTTTCACATTAATAATCTCCATGATCAATAATGTTAGAAATGAGTTCATAAATCCTAAATCCTTTTGAACGTACTTCTGAAAATACTGATGCACATGATTACATAAAGCACAAGCTTAACGAACTGAGGACTTTCGAATAACACGCGGCATTATAATAACAGTATTACTGAACTAGAGAGATTGAAACTAACATAAAGACAAGAATAGTGGAATGAAAACATTGAGATCAAAATTACTAAAACTTTATCAATTGCACGTGAATGGACACAACACAATATTATCAAAGAGAGGAATTTGGCAAAATACACCAAGAGCATAGAAATAAAAAGATTACTGAATTGGTGAACATGAAATGTAAACATTGAGATTGAATTAGCAAGGTTTTATCAAATTGCCAATGATTAGACAAAGCACGAGATTGGCAAAATGAAGACTTTGGTGAACTACACAATGAGCATAGGAAAAACAAGATTACTCGACTGATGAGATTGAAATTAACGAAAGCACAAGAAGAGTGAAATGAAAATATAGGGATTGAAAAAAATCCAAACTTAATCAAATCACACATGATTAGAACAAAGACAAGATTTTCAAAATGAGAACATTGGCTAATCACACAGAACATAGAAATAACAAATTTACTGAATTGGTGAAAAGAAATTAATGAAAGCACAAAAATAACAAGTTGAAGATGTTGAGATTGAAATCGGTAAAAATTTATCGAATTTTAAATGCTAAGAGAAAGCACAACATTAGCGAGGTGAGCACTTTGGTGAATCATACAAAGTATAGTAATAACCACAATCCTGCATTGGTGAAGTTGAAAGTAATGAAGGCATAACAGCGAAATGAAAATATTGAGATAGAAATTAACAAGACAATCAAATTGTAAGTGGTCAGAAAGAAAGAAAGAAAGATATGTGTTGGTGTCCATAACTAACCAAAGTAGGTCAATGGGACAGAAAATATTGAGATAGAAATTAACAAGATTTTATCGAATTGTAAGAGGTCAGAAAGAAAGAAATGAAAATATTGAGATAGAAATTAACAAGACTTTATCGAATTGTAAGTGGTCAGAATGAAAGAAAGAAAGAAATGTGTTGATGTCCACAACTGACCAAAATAGGTCAATGGGACTGGAAACATACAACTAGCTCAGAATAGAAATGAGCAAATCTAACCGTATAGAAAAGAGCTAAAAGCAAAAGTTGAAAAATGATATCTTCATGAATAGAATGGGAGAGCATTTGAGAAAAACTAGCTGAAAATACAATCCACCTTTGATCATCATGTATTCACATTAGAAGTATTTTTGCATAGTCAGTCTAAAATTGGTCTCTGGGACAGTCTAAGAATTACATTTGGAGACTGGTTTGGGCTGCGTAGAGGGGGTTATGTTATCCTTGGAAGTTAGATATTGCTATGTTCTCTCTTATTCGTCTTCCTAACACCCATAGTTGTCGATCCATCAATAGAGCTAATGAAGTACAAGATTGGTGAAGTGTAGAATTTGAGGAATTACACAAAGAGAAAGCAAACAATTAGTGAAGTGATGGCTTTGGCGAATTACACAGTGCATAAAAATAACAAGGTCATTGAATTGGTGAGAATGAGATTAAAGAAATCACAAGACTAGTGAAATGAAAATATTGAGTTTGAAATTAGTAAAACACTATCAAAATCTCAATAGGTACAGAAGTGCAAGATTAGTAAAGTATTTTGGAAAATTACATAAATAACATAAAAATAACAAGATTACTGAATTGACAAGATTGAAGTTAACAAAGGCACGAGAGCAATAAAATGAATTGTAAATTATTGGAAAAAGTACAAGATTAGTGAACTGATGACTTTGGTGAATTCTACAAAATGTAAGAAATCTTAATGTTACTGAATTGGTGAGATTGGAACTAATAAAAGCACAAGAACATCCAAAATTAATAATAATTGTAATTCAAGGTAAACTTATAAGGCATTATATGCACAAGTAAATTTTTGCCAATCTGGAAGCATGAATTTGGGGTGAAAGTGCCCCATACAGGTTCAAATACGGAGAGGAATAGAGTTGTACACCAAATTGAACAACAGTGATAAGTTGGAATCTTTCTTCTCTCAAATACTAACATTGCTTAGAGGTGTTTGACTGCTTTGTGGGTCCCCTTGCATTATGATTATTCACTAATGTACATGAGTTAAAAAGGTCATAGGGTGGGAAATTATAAAGAAGTGAGAGTAAGTTTCTGCTCTTGGCAGCCCTGGACTCCTTGTTTGGTGAATTATTTAATCTGAGGGTTAGAAACTCATTTGGCAATCTCTCTGCTTGCTGTAAAATTCAGAGGCATAGAGTGTGGATGATTTGAGTTGCTTCTGCTATTATTATGGCCTCATCTATGGACCAAGACACCTCCAGCCCAAAAATCTGGAGAACCCTCTAGTGTTGGGAGGCACAGCGGGCTCTCAAAGGGAAAGAAAGCTTGAGCATGTTATTCTGGGGAAGAATTTATACAATTTGAAGGATGTTCATAAGGACTACTTTGGCTTGATTGATGATGTCAAGCTATGGACCCTATTAGATGATGACGAGATTGTCAATGAATCCACTAGGGTGACAGCTGAAGTGGCCCTGCATTCATGGAAGAAAGTTCTGTTTTGAGGAATCAAAATATCTAAGCTTTGAAACAGGCACCCACAGATTTGTTATGGGAGTTATCTTCAACACTGGGGCCTGCATCCTCTGTCAGTACAGTACTTCAAGCCATGGTGGATCCTGCTCGGTCCATACCACAACTAAATGTGAAGAAGACAGCACACAAAATTGGAGTCCAGACTGTTCTTATGAATGCCAGCAACACCTTATTTATTCATAAGCAGATGGAATGGCTTGAAGGAGGAGATGATGTGGAAATTGGGAATAATTTAAAGGATGTTGAAGGGGATGGCCAATGAGGTGATAAAACATGAGAGGATACCTCTGCTGCCCTCTGTTCTAAACTTCGCATTGACACCAAAGAATTAGATGGGGAAGGTGTAGAGAAAAAGGACATG
Source organism: Taxus wallichiana var. yunnanensis (assembly GCA_018340775.1). Lineage (NCBI taxonomy): Eukaryota > Viridiplantae > Streptophyta > Pinopsida > Cupressales > Taxaceae > Taxus > Taxus wallichiana. The sequence continues at coordinate 726,324,479 of CM031243.1, read as the reverse complement.
GGACTTGCTGAAATTCTGCAGCTACTGAAGATGAAGGAAGTTGAGCTTACAACTTGTGCCCAGGAGGACAAAGAGAATAAGCCTGGTTCAAGTGGGCGAAAAGCAGAAAGAGGAATAGAATGAATTAGTGGAGGCCCAGGCAGTGGGCCAATCAATCATCGTCTTTTTAGATATGGCAAGTAGCAGAGAGGGATCTTGTGGCTACCACCTGGATGCTGGACAAGCAGGTTGCAAGCACTATTTTAGGCTGCAGGATCAAATACAGTAGAGTTGGACATTTTGAGTTCTGATTTTTTGTGGAAGCTGGCATGACAATGTAAAGGAAGCAAGGCATGGTTTTCTGCTTTCCAGTCTAACACACACGTGTGTGTAGAAGTCCCAGGGATAATTAGAGTCTAGAGATCCTGTGTGATATAAGATAGACTGATTGGTGTACTGATTGGTGTACTGATAAGAAGACGGTCTCTAACATGGGTATTGCTATGTATCAAGAAGTGAGCAGTATCTTTGAAGTAGACTCTGGAAAAACAATCAATAGAATGCATAGTCAATATAATTTTGCCTGTTGAATTCATGAATTATTTGTCTTTTTAATGCATACACATCTTGTTTGTGGGTGAAGATGCACAGAGTTAGGCCTCCCATTATTTGATTCGATTAAACTCATGGGATAGCCGGCAGCAATTTTTCTTATCTTTTGGGACATGTGGTCCTTTTTTAATATATACCTATCAAAAAGGTCATAGAAGACAGATGATCCTTTTTTATTTTTACCTGTCAGAAAAGGTCATATAAGAAATGAGTACTCGGAGAAAAATAGTCATCAATGTGATGGGTTGAATTTTTAAAATACTTTCACGTAGTGAAGAACCCTGCAAAATAAAATATCTGAATGATTCTTCACTACAGAAGCTCCAACTACTAAATGGCACAATAGTAATGAAATAATGGCACTAAGATTGAAATTAACCATCTTTTATCAAAATGCACATGAGTAGAGAAGGCACAAGATCAGCCAAGTGAGGATTCAGGCAGTTTACAAAAAGAGCGTAGAAATAACAAGATTAGATTTTGAAGTTAATGAAAGTCCAATGGTAAGGAAACGGAATCACTGAGATCGAAATTAATAAGACTGTAAAATTGCAAATGATTGGAAAAAACACAAGATAAATGAAGTGAAGATTTAAATAACAAATCACACAAAAATACTGAAATAGTGAGCTAAAAATTGACAAAACCAAAAGAATAGTGGAATGCAAACAGTTGGACTAAATGAAGTGAAGACTTAAATAATAAATTACACAAAAAGCATAGAGCTAATCAATTAACTTGTAAATGTAAGTCTGCACCAAAACACCAAACCAGAGTTCTAGGCGAGGCACCTGCACATTTTTTGATTTATCATAGGCTCTACGAGGAGTTTTAAGCTTGTTTGGCATAGAACATATCATTTGCCAATTGCTGGATTTGAACTCAAATCAATTAACTTGTAAATGTAAGTGCACACCAAACACTTGGCAAAGCACTTACAAATCTCTGATTTACTGATATGGTGAAACCAAAAGAACAGCAAAACATCAAACACAGAGACTAAAATTAGCCAGTGTTTTATCAAATTGCAGATGACTAGAGAAAGCACAACATTAACGAGGAGAGGATTTTAGTAGATCACACACTACAAGCAAAGTGAAGACCCTGGCGAATTACGAAGTAAAGAATTTAGCTAATTACACAATATTTGAGGACTTCGGGAAATAACAAAATACTTGTCAAGTAAAGACTATCGAATAACAAAAGTTTAAGAAAGTAAGGACTGAATCAAAATAATATTGATATTCGCTACAGAATTCTTGACTTAGCTAATCTTATGTAATTTGCTGAAGTCTTACAGAAAGCACAATATAAACAAATTTCTATATGATAAGATACTCACTAATTCATATGTTTCCGGGGTCAAATATCCAGGGCCATCAACCTCTACCGTCTGCATAGGCGCCCCGCACCCGTAGCAACACGGCTCCGTAGAAACCACCTTCTTTATCTTCGTCCTCTTCTCCTTCTTCTTTTCCTTTTTTCACCGGCCCACGCAGAATCCCGCCTAACAAGGGCCCTTTCCAGAAATATGTCACCTCTGCTCCTGACCGGGGTGCCGGGGTCGAGTCCTTCGGCGTCATTTTCAATCTTTGGACTTCTGTTATCTGCAGAGGACTTTTCTTGCGCCCGTGCATTTACTTCGCATCGCAGCCAGAGAAATTTTATGTATTTAGACTGTAATGAACTGCATTTGTCCGATGGTTCGAATATGCGGAGGAAATTTGTGCGAGAAAAGCGAAGTGGCGTGCGGAGAGAAAGGAAATGATTTGGAGAATTGTGGATAGACGAAGGCGCGAGAATCGAACTGTGGTGGGCGGAGGCCATGGTAGGAAAGTGGATACACAGGCTATTATTGTTATTCACGGACATTTACTGAGTTCAGCATTTTAAAGAAGGGTTATCTTGATACTTCTCGTACAATGTGTTATATTTAATAGTTGCGAAGTATGTCCATGTTTAACATACTAGTTATATTTTTATTTTTATTTTTGGTCAAATACATTTTGGAGTACGTACCTCTTTTTAAAAATGCCAAATCATAATAAAAGAGAAAAAAGAATAAAGTTTGTTTTTGAAACTCTATCAATAAATCTTACATATATCCCACAAACCATATTCGAATTTCACAAACCATATTCAAATTTCAAAAGTATTTTGAGAGCGAATAACATAAACCCTTTTATGATAATTTAGAACTTAGTATGGAATTGAATTGAATTGAATTGAAAGATTTTAATGACGTCCACAAGGCCAAGCAACCTATGGGACTGAAAAACAAAAACAAGCCAACCAAATACACCAAAGAAATCGGCCCAAAACCGCTACTTCTACTTTTTCTCGATTTCTTTGCTAATCTTGAGCCTTCTATTATGGATTTTAGTCAAGTAATACACTCGTTTTTTTGCAATTTTATCCTCGCAGTAGGGTTGTGAGAGCTTAGCTTTTAAAAATCGGCGTAGTTACTCAATGTCCTCATATGCTACACACTCCATTAGGAAATGTCATTCCGTTTCTATAGACCCTAACTCCGCAAAACCAACAAAGTCTTTGAGGCCATTCCTCTTTCTAAGGCGTTGTCTATCTTCTTGTTTCACATGTGAGATGATGCGAACTAGTTTTCAATTGCGCAATTAACATTTTAGTTTTCCAACTTTTTTCACCTCGATATAGCGTTTTTGCTCATGATCACATGTGGGATTAAAGTTCTTGACATAATATTCTCTTTTTCTTCCCAATTGTTTCGTCCACATGGCAGTTTTGACTTTCTCTCTCACATACTTTTTGATATCCCCATTAGTGTTAGGACATTCCTGCATGCTAATTCCCCAATTCTTCATCCACTTTTCATTCTGCTTCATCCAAGTGCACTTCCTTCTATTCAATTGTCCATGCTTTCCACTTTCTTCAAGTACCCCAAAAGTTGAATCAAAAGTGTTGCCTCCATCGAAGGCCCACTTTTCAAAGAAGAATGATCTTGTAAGGAACCGTGGATTTTATTTTGAAACTACTTGGAAAAGAATTCAAGTGGACTCGAACAAAGATACCTCTTTAAATTCTTGATTTATGTTTTATATTTTTATGGCCTCCTTTTGACTCCGATGTAATGTCTCTTCACTATTGTTTTTCCTCGTTGGTTTTCAACAACTCTTTTGTTGGCTTAACTAGTGTTTTTCCTCCTCAATGCTTGTATATAGTGTGAAATCAAATCACATCATCTCGAATCATTCTCATCTAGAGGTAATGATTTGAACTCTTTAGAAAGACAATGATTAAGAGCGAGTCACATTATCTTCGTGCAATAATACTCTACATCACGTGTGTTACATTTGAAATGTTTGTCACGAACAAATATGTGTTCCATACAAGAATAATCCAACTTATGGAGTGACACTTTCAAATTGAATGCTTCATGCTTCTTCCCTTCCACAATGATTTCATAGGATGTTTTCCATAAAGCACGCAAGAAGAAGATACATTAGAAATAGCCATCAAAAAGCAAATTGAAACTACCACCGAGAAAGTAAACAAAAAGAATTGCCACGAAAACAAATGGAAAGATTCGTCAAAAATACAGTACGAAATTTGTGGTATGGCTTCTCCACATCAATCGCAAACTATATTGGGAGAGATATTAATGTTAAATTTGCTTTAAAAATGAAATGGTTTTTTTAAAGATGTGTTGTGTCATTTTTTTAACAATTCGGGTCTTTTGGATAACTCTCGATGCATATTACATCCATATTAAGAAGGTTTGTGTTAGTTTTAAATTTTATTAATACACATATAGGGGTCGTTGAAGTAGCCCCTGAAATACCAAATTTATATCAAACATGAAAGGAAGAACCAAGTTACAACAAACAAGAAACAAAACACCAAAGATCCTAAAAGGGCAAAGGAAGACTAGTAGCTCCTAAACACTAAACCGAGACATATAATCTAAGTTTCACACTATGAAATATCCCTTATGGGATACTACTTAAAAATGCACCAAATTTTGAAAGTTTTCAGCCAAATAAAATATTGATTTATGCAGATGTTTACAGTAAGGACAACAAACTAAATAAAATAAATATCTCCCAAGATATCCACTTGAATCACTTGAAAATTTAAAGTGAGCTTGATATTATTATAGAAGATATAATAAAACTGTTTTTGGAGTTTTACACAAATTAAACTGTTGCTAGAAAAAGCACAACGTGCCCTAGATAGCTGAAAAACTTCCGAGGTTCGTTACTCTCCAAATACAAGAGCAAAAATAAGGGTCTTTGGAAATAACATTGACATATATAGGAAATAATATTTCCACCTTCAGATCTCGAGAACGAGCAGCGACCTGAAACCCCCCAAATAAGTGTTGCAAGTCGCCTCGCTTGGAATGGGGTCAAAAAATGATGGAGGCGCCTTGAACATGCTGCCATGCCCAACCCAAATGGTTGTCGTGAATCGATCTGGCCCCCTCGATTACCTTCCCCAAATGCCCCCAAAACCCTCAAAATCCTTCGTCTAAAACCTTTGTTATTATCTATGTGACACAACCCTAAAAGTGGCTCCAAAATGAAAGACTAGGGTAGATCTCTCACTACCGAAGAATGCCCTACTAGTTAGGGAGAAGTCTCTCACTACTGAAGCTAGGGTCCCTGTGGGCTTTGACTCCACAAGTTGTAGATGCTTGCAATGCCAGTAGGCTGCACGTGAAGGAGGCTAAAATGTATGTGACCAGGTTCCTTTTCCTTTCTCTCCCAGCTCCTTATATACTTCTCCAAGGCAAAAGAGCCCCAATAGACCCTAGACGCATTTCTTTCCACGGAGGGGCCAATAAAATAAAAGTAACTAAAGTTACTTTTTCCTGTTTAAGTCGCCATGGTCCAAAGTGACCCCCAAATGCCAAACATGAATATTAGTACCATGTGGCCCCTTCTCAATAGCCCCCAACATCCACAACCCCTTGGGTATGACCCGGCTTGGACTCGACTTGACCCTTAGGCCTTTGGCGTAGAAAAGGGGACATTACATCCGACGATGGCTTGGACTTGACCTGCCCTTAGGCCTTTGGCACAAGAAAAGGGGACATTACACACTCTTAAGACGAACTATATCATGACCAAGAAAAGATCTTGAAAGACAGACTCAACAAAAAAATTGTATCTTCGTAACTCCCGTAAATGACATTCAACCGAAGCTTCCATATTTCATAAAGACATTAAACATGTAAGCTCTGCCAAACAATATTGATCTTAGAGGGGTGGATAACTTCTCCAAAGATAATAAGCTACTTGATGGGAGCTTTTGAGCTAAACTCTGTTTGTAACTCAAACATGGCTAAAGCCCATTGCCAATATTTTCTAGCCACCTCACATTCCAAAAAAACATGATAGAAAGAGTAGGGCTATTACAAATTAGGCAACGAGGAGAAGCAACCCCAAGTAATTCAATTGCTCTCATATAGGTAAAATAACATGCAACATAGACCAAATAAAGAACTTAATTTTAGGTTGAGTATGAATTTTCCAAATTCTGCTAAAATAAATCCCCCAAATTTCAATTGAATCATTAGAGTCCCAATGCTTGTTCAATTTAGAAAGTGGTAGTTGATTGAACATGAACCAAGTTGAAGCATGTTTAAGAGAGAAATCCGAAAAACACGACCATCAAGCCACTTATACCAATCCCATAAGTGCATACCCAGATGAGGAGCATAATTCACCTATAAATTTGATAGCACAACTCTAATAGAGTCAAAAGTAGACTTGTCTTGACCATTTAGTTGGTATAATATTTTAAGTTTGGCCCACTCATACCATTTATGCTCATGTTTATTTCAAATGACAGCAAGAATGAAAATGTCTTTGTTGATATAATGAACATGTCTAAGAGAAGTGATACAAGTCAAAATATTCCCTTCAACAAAAATGAGTCCAAACCACCAAATTGAAAGTTGCCCCAGAGCCTCCTCTGAACAAACGTAGGCCTAGTGATAAAAGGTCTAAAGGCATTCCATAACATCCATATTTGTTTCAAAATAACATAGCCTTTAATTAAAGAGAGGCCAAAAGAAAAACCCCAATCTATCCAAATGATTCCTCTCCAAATTTTAGACTTAGCAAAGTAGGCGTTTTGGAATCTATAACTTAATAATCCCTTCCAATGTTCATTCCCATCTAAAGCGTGAATGATCCATTTTACGGCCAAAATAGCACCTTGAAGATACAGATTAGGGAATCCAATACCAATAGCGAAGTAGGAAGCATACAAACAACCCAATTAACCTAAGGAAAGAACTTTTTACTATGTCCGTTCCCCCATAAAAACACCCGAGCATAACCTCTAATTTGTTATAACATTGTGTAGAGGGAGCCATTAAGGAAGAGAAATAAATGTGCACAGAGCTAAAAATTTAGAAGCTACATAAATTTACTAGCCACAGAGAGAGGCTTAGATGCCCACTTCATCACTTTAGACCGCACTCTCTCTAAAACTTTTCTCCAAAATTGAGGTTGTGATGCACGAGGAGAAAAAGGAATTCGAGAATAGTAATAAAATCATCAAGTCAGTAACTACTTTCAATTAAATTTAGAATGTTATGAAGGAAGATCAATGTAGCTCAAATGCATAACACGTAACTTACTCTAATTAATCTAAGCACTAGAAGCCTTACAATAAACATCAATGAACTCCGAGCCACATCAAAAAAATTCTCAAATTCTTAAAACAATAGGAAAGTATCATCAACAAATTGACTCCAAGCAACTTGACTAGACATACAAGGCAAGGAAATTCTTTTAAGCAAGCCATCATCCAACTTCCTTCGAACAAATTGCCTAAGGCTTGGTTGCCTGATGAAGAGATAAGGAGCTAAGGGGCATCCTTGTCTAAGCATAGTGTTCCAAGTGGATTATAGGAGAGAGTCTTCCTGCAATACAAATTCTTGCATTGGCCTCTACAAAAGAAAATAAATATGGAGCCTAAATTTATCCCCAAACCCCATTTTGTCTATAATCTTTAAAAGGAAGCTCCACTCCACATGATCGTAAGCCTCGGCAAAATCAATCTTCAACAAAACATCTTTTTGATTGGATTCCTCTGCCTAAGCAATCACTTTTGCATAAAGAGTCATAGCATTCTCTAAAATAAAATAACCAGGGACAAAACCAATTTGCTCCCGAGAAATTATAGTAGGTAAGAATGGCTCGATCTTCATTCACTGAATAGCTTTAACAATAATTTTATAAGATAGATTCAACAATGAAATAGGCCTCGATTAGTGATAGAGGCAGGATCACTAGACTTAGGTAGCAATTTAATATACCCTTGGTGAATACACTTGCCCATAGAGCTAGTATGCAACACTTCTAAGTACATTCAATGGAGATCTAAACCAATCATTGGCCAAAAGGTTTTATAAAATTCAACAGAAGACCATCGTGCCAAATCATCAATATAGAGGATTTCATCTCCATCCAAAATAGACAAATGATGTTGTAGCCTGCCATCAAGACATTTAATCAAAGCTTCTTCCTCAAGACTTTCAAATTTAAAGATTGAAGAGTAATGCCGATTAAAATATTGAAGAATATCATCCTAATCGATAAGAATTTTCCCTTGATCATGGATAACATCAATCTAATTTTAAGGAGATCTACCTTCAAGGAACTTAAATAACTCAAGAATGCTTTGATCTCCCTTACGCAACCAAGCGTAAGCCGAGCCTTCTCCAAGTCACCTCTCACTTTATGGAAATTTAGGATTCGTTGTTGCTCTCTCAAACGTGCCACCTCAATCTGAGTCTCTTCGGATGAAGCATTATCAATCAAATTTCAATGACATTGTAAAATGTAATTCTCCAAGTGTTAAAGGTGCCTACGCATATTTTAGGCTGATTGCTTTCCCAAATGACGAAGAAAGTAAGTTACACGAAGAACCGCATCATTCCACCAAGTAATGCAACCAAACAAATTAGGAGGTCAAGGGACTAAATTCCACACTTGAGAAACATCCTCAACCACTTTTTGGTTCTCAATCGAGCATTATTAAGAATATAAGTTTCCTTTTTCTTTTGTAACTACTTCTAAAACTTATTTGCCATGTGACCGGTAATGATCCTGACAAGGAAATCTTCAAATGAGATGAGATGGGGATTCTAGCGGCGGGAGGAAAATAAAACCATTGATTATCATAAATTAATACACGATCTAATTGGCTAAGAATCCTTTGATCACCTTGGATAAGCTTCATCTTCTTTTTTATTGAAAAGCATAACCATATATTAATAATGAAGTACAATGCTAATCATACAAAATCGGGTGGAAAAGATCACACCCCATAAGCAGGATCAAAGTAGCCATAAAGGCTACGAGTAGCAAAGTGTCATGTCAATAGATGCATTTTCAATCAAAAAGCTTAAAACAAAAATCCGAGAACCAGAGAAACTCCAAACATGGAGCTAGGCAGCAGCAACAAACATGGAGGAAGGTGGTGGCGGTGGTGGGCTCTTTGGACGGTCACCCCAACCACCAAGAGTAGTATCGGGGGCATCATCAGGCTGCTCCCAGCCATCAGTTTGTTGTTGTTCCTCCTCATTTCCCCACCGGGAGGGTGAGATAGCAAGAGAAAGCCGCGAAAACTTTGACTGGTCGGGCACCTGCCTCCTGGAGTCACCACTGCCAGAGCCCAGCCGACCAAAACCCCGTAGTAGGCGAGTCCAAGACGGAGGCGGAGAGACCCACCTGCGAGGAGAGGCACTACGCCACCCACAAGGCCGAACCCGGTCAAAAGTTGCGCGCCCATGGGACGAGCGGCGACCTTGCGAGTGGGAGCGGCGGTGAGGGGAATCAGGCGGGACGCGACTAACAACACAAGGGGCACTCCCCCAATGGTCTAGCAGAGTTTGCAAGTGTTTAACTTCTATGCGGACTTTCTCACCTTGTACTGGATCTGAAGCGAAACATTGGAGATGACAACAAGCTTGTTAGAAATAGCAAAAATTCTATCCACTATCTCTTTATTAAAAATAACAACATTTCTAGATTTCCAAATGTGATATAAAATAGCCGCTCTGAAAGAATGCCAAATGTTGTAAAATTTTGTAGGAATAAAGGTCGGATCCCCCAAAGAACCATTTTCCACGTGAAGAAGGTGGGCAAAAAAGGTTAAAAAGGGTATGAATCCAGCGCCAGACAGACTGAGAGCATGAGGGTAGAACCAAAAGAGATGAAGAAGAGTCTCAATGTGGTTGCAGAAAGGGCAACGCGGTGGGGGAGCTCCCAGAAGAACAAGGTGCTTGCCCACAGGAAGCCCTTGATGAAGAATGCTCCAAAGAAAGTGTGCAACTTTGGGCTCTATAGGAATGGCCCAAACGACATTGAAGCGCTGCTTCCACCCAAAACGAGTGGAATGCAGGCTCCATTGAGCATTTAACTTTTTGAGAGGAAGCTGCTTCTGGGTGAGAAGCTTATAGCCCAACCGAGGTTTATAGTTTCTGAAGGGGGTGGTAGAGGGCCAATGCCAATCAAACCACCATGGGTGCTGCGTAGTAACACCAATTTTATGCAAACAATCACCAGGTATGAGATCTTGAATGATAGAGATGGCTTGTTTTTCATTGTCATTTAGAGAAAATTAGCTTTTAGGCTATCCCATGGAAGCCAATCCACAGTAATGGGATATATCTTGAATCCCTTTTTTGAAAAGGCGTAAACCCTTGAGCTGCAAGGAAAGAGCAAGGGGTTTGTCATGAAATTGAAGCATCGGATTCCACCACAAACTAAGAGAGTTAAGAGAGAGCCCATTCCGGAAATCACCACCCTGTCAGAGCATATGGGGTTTGAGAAGTTCCCAAGCTTTCCATATGCTTTTTGCCACAAAAGAGCCACCTATTTTAACAGTAGCAGGGCATAGAAGTAAGGAGTAGTAGTTCAAACCCTGCCATGCCTTTCGATTAAGCGGAGACCCTTGAGATATACAATTTCTGAGAAGAATTTTCCAAGATTCCTCACCTTCAAGGCTACGAATAATCCATTTGGCAGTGAGAGAAAACCCCTGCATATGAATGTTGATTAGGCCAAGACCACCAATGTCCTTGGGTGTACAACATATGTCCCAAGCAACTCTGTGAAAACCATGGTTCCCTTCGGAGTTGGCCCACAGGAAATCATGCAAAATTTTCTCCAGCCTGTGGTAAGCGGCTTTAGAGGGTGCCCAACATGATGAGTAATAGACATGAGTGGTGGCCAGAACCTTGGAGCAGACTTGGAATTTTCCAGCAAGAGACAGATGCTTGGTAATCCAAAAAGATATTTTTTGCTCAACTCGTTGAATCACATAGTTCCAAAGGTCAGCAAGGGATGCCATAAAGGTAAAGGGAATGCCTAAAAATTTGAATTGAACACCAGGTTCAATCCAAAGCCATTGGAATCCCTCTAGCCAAGGAGGTTTGGGACCCACCGCCTATCTGTAACATTGGGTTTTCTTCCATTGGATAGCAGAACCAGAAGCAAGACAAAAAATATCAAGGCATTTCATGGCATTAGTGACAGAGGCCTCAGTTTTAGCCAAAGTGAGAAAAGAGTCATCTGCAAAGTGACCATTAATCAACTGCTTAGGAGAGGAAGGTAGTTGAATACCTTTAACTAAACCAACATTGGCAGCATTAGCAAGCAAGTAGCTCAAACCTTTAGCAAGAAATGACATAAAGAGAAGGAGCAAGAGGGCAACCTTGCCGGATGGAACGATGAAGAGAGAATCTCTCATACTGCTAACCATTGATAGTAATACAGGCACCCGCATTTTGAAAGAGCATATTGACAGAGCGGATGAATCTGGGTCCAAAACCAATAGCCTACAACATGGCCAGAATGAAAGGCCACTCAACTATGTCATAGGCTTTTTCAAAATCAATTTTAACAAACAAAGTTGGTTGAGAAGTCTGACGGGCATATTCCATGCCCTCCCAAACTGCAATAATGTTGTCCAAAATATATATGTTCTTGATAAAGCTAGTTTGCTCACTCCTAATGATCGGGGCAGAAAATTAGTGAGCCTAATAGCAAGGGCTTTGGCAATAATTTTGTACAAGACATTGAGCAGAGTTATTGGCGCCAACTGTGATAAGCTCGGGATCCCCAAACTTGGGAATGAATTTGATGTTGCCTTGGTTGATCAAATCACCCAGGGTGTTGGAGGACATCACTTCTAGATAGACCTGATGCAGATCCAGACCAACAGTCGTCCATAGAGACTGGTAGAACTCACGGGAAAACCATCAACACCGGGGCTTTATCAGATGCCATCTGCATAACAACTTCCTTCAAGTCATCAAGAGTGAGAGGTCTATCATAGGCGATGCGTTGACTTTTAGAGAGCTTGCAAGGAACAACTTCAATGCATTGGAGGAGAGCAGCCTCACTTGCCGAAGTAGCGAGGTTGAGCGGCAAAAAAACAACATGATAGTGATGCACAAAAGCTTGCAGAATGTCAGGTAAGAGAGTAAGCCTTTGATTGCCATCCTTGATTGCTTTGATTTTGGTGAGAGTTTGATTAGTTTTAAGGGAAGCAAAAAACTCCTTAGTAACTCTGTCACCAATGCGAAGCTAGTGTAGACGGGCTCAAACTTGGGCTCCTCTAGCCTTATAGTGCTCCTCAATTTGAAGCTTATGTTTCCAGTGAGTAGCTTGCACTTACATGTGGGTGTTGAAAGGAGACAAATTAAGCTCTTGAATAGCCCTTGAAAATTTAGCATGAGAGGCTTCATGAGCATTCTTATGAAAAAGAGCAGCTTGTTTCCCATAGAGCTCAAGGAAAGAAGTGGTACGAGTGATGGCATGAGACCACCAGTCAATCTAGCCAATCCCATCAACAGGTCTCAGATCAAGATTCCAAATACATCTTATATAATCCAATGTCTTGGGATGAGAAAGGTGGGACGTATTTAAATAGAACTAGGTGGACTTGGGCTTGGGGCACTGAAAGTTCCATTGAATCCCAAAGAAAATAGGCTTATGGTCAGAAACCAAAGCATTGTCCACCACCGAGACCGGGAGGTTATATGAAGAGTCAAAGGAAAACCATTGCTACTCAAAAGCAGAGCTCTGTCAAGATGCTTATAAACTCTGTCATCACCAGCTCTAAAATTATACCAAGTGAACCAAGGAGTGGCAGCAGAAGAGTGCTTGCAGTGGTTGGGATCGAAAAGAAAAAGCTTATTGTGCAAATAAAACCAGGCTTCATGTTCGCTAGTACGCTAACACATTAGAAGCCGGCCTACTTTGTCTATGGGGGATTTAACCATGTTAAAATCTCCACACAAAAGCTAGGTAGCATATGGCAGATGATTAGCCAACCACCGCCAAAAAGAAGAACGTTCAGAGGCATCGTTGGAAGCATAAATATTGGCCAACCCAAGAATGTGGTCGTCAAAATTAAAAAAGGGTCCACACCACATGATGAGTGGGGTCAGAACCCCAAGATATGATATTGGAGGTTAAGGTTAAAAAAAGTGACAACACCACCTCGACCATTATCATGAGCTGACATCTGGTAGAGAGAACAAGGCCAAATGGTACGCATAACAACAAAAAGATGGAAGCTAGAGATTTTGAATCCTGCAAACACAACACCTGAAACTTTGCAAAATGCTTGCAACTATCTCTGACAAGATATATGCGAGTCAGATCAGTAAGCCCCCTGACATTCCATGAGTAAACTAACATGGAGAACTATCAAGGTGCATGTTTTCCTCCTCAAGGTCACTAATACTCCAAAGCGATTAGAAAAGCGACTTACCGGGCATTCCCATGAATAAAATCACCGAGCTCGAACTGTCGGCGGGGTCTTTGCGAGAAATATTCCTCGGAAGGAGGGGAAGGACTTCGGGAATGACGTAAGGCAACCTTTCTATCCATCTTAGTAGCCAAACCGTCGATTGTGAGATCCGAGAAAGCTTGAGGTCTCGGGAAATGAGGGGTGTGAAAGAGCAAGAGCTGATGGGTGAGGGTTGATGACAATTGTAGCTTGCGGAGACTGAGAGATGACAGTGTGGGTTTGGGATGGGTCGCAGAGACTGGCTTCAAAGGAGCGGCGAAGCAGGTAACCACCGATTTGTAAGTAGCTTGTTGGTGCTTATTTTGGGTCGAGGCCAAAGGTTTTCTGCCATTGATAGTAGTCCATCCATCAGAGGAGGGAGTGCTTGGATTCAGGGTATATCGGTGTTTTCTTTGAAACCAGCCGCGGGTTTGGAGTCATGAGAGGACAATCCTTGATCATATGGTTTGCAGATTGGCACTGAAAACAAGTGTTGGGTAGATTGATGTATAGAAATTTCTACACAAAACACGTGTCTCCAACCTAGATATCGAGGGTATCTTTGAGGTCTTTTGAGAGATCAATTTATACACAGACCCATTTTTGGGGTCGATCCGAGTAGAACTTACTTTGCTTGTGACAAATGAGGTGACCCAAGGGTTTGATAAGTTGATCAACGAATCCCCACAGAGGCAAAGGGAGGCCTAGAAATTCGACCCAAACAGGGATTTTGAGTTTGGCTTGCTCAGAGACTTGAAAATATCGAGTCCAATGGGAGAAAACCACAAGGGTATTGCAAATAAACCAAGGACCGTGGTTAACAATGGCTTTGCAATGTTCAACATTGGTAAAGTGAAACAGAAAGAAACCCTTGGTCATGTTTTGGACTCCCTCTACCTTGACTCCATGAGGTTGCCAATGATTATGAATCCATTGGCGGAGGATACCTTCAGGGGAACTCGACCCACAAAATAAGCAACAAGAGAAAATGATTCAAACCAGTTGTAAGCTTTGTCAAAAGCTAGTAAATCAAGAACAATATTCGAGGAAGGAGTATCAGTATCCTTACCTTGTCGAATACCTTCGGGACAAACTTCCTCACTTGTTTTGGCGCCATTGTCTAGAGCTCCTGCGATAAGACCAACATCAATAGATGCATGGCCCGAGGAGGTGGTCATTTTATAAGCCACCGCCCAAGGGGCGGACTGGAGATCAATACAAAATTAATGCAGATATTCCGGCCTAGATATGAAGATCGACGGTGTGACATGATGGCATTAAACAACTCTGAAATCATACTTCACACAACTGAAACAAATTGTAACTCTCCGGAAAAAGAAAACTCACACACACACACACACACACACACACACTGTCACCATAACCCATCGTGTGGCCCGTCGTTGGTGACTGACGAGAGGTCGTTGATTGACCTCCAACCTCCTGTGCCTCCACCCTCCGGTGATATGTTACTAGCTCAACTAGATTGTGCACTTGAGAACTCAATACTTTCCACATTGGGTTTATTTTATCTCCCCCCACAATGTGAAAAACATTTTTTAAAACTTTGGGTAACACCGAAAATGCGTCTGTAAGGAATTTTTTTTTTTTGGAATTTTACAATGACACAAAATTTGACAATTTTATAACTTTGACTCACAATATAAAGAAGTACAATCCCACAAAATGACATTTTACGATAACTCTACAATTGACTTAATAATGATAATTTTATGAAATGACTCCATTTGACAAGACAAAATGGTGACAATTGACTTTATATTACCTCAAAAATGGACTCTAGACTCATTTTATTTTTGTTTTGTCAAATTTGAAAATATGACTTGTTGACAACTAGATAATATTAAATGGCTTAGAATGACAAATGATAGGGTAATAAAGACATTATATAAAGACTATATACAATGATGGACTAAACAACATGACTACACAATTTACAAAATATTTAAACACAAAAACTTATACACTTTTCAAATCAGATCACAAACCAATCTTTATGAAAATTCAATGTATAGTGGACCAACACAATGAAAATCAGGTCGTGTCTAGCCAAAGCACACCTCAATTTCAAGGAAGCATTCTCCGACTAAAAAAATCAACAAATTTTTAGGGCAACACTTCAGGACAAGCTTCAAGAAAGAGAAAATCAGAAAGAGCAAGTTACAAATTACACGAGGAGTGAGTGGCTAATGCATGCTATCCAAGAAGCCTTAAACATGTGCAAGAGAGCGAAGTCTAAAAAGAAGGCAACAAATAGCTTCCCAACAAACCCATGGTATGACGAAGAGTGCAAAGCAACACGAAAATTGCTAAAGAAGCTAAGCAGTCGAACAAAAGAAAATAAAAAAATGTATGAGCAGCTAGTGAGAAGAAAAAAAGAGGAATATACTAGATCCATAAGGAAGGAACTAATCTATTTAGGAAAATATGAACCAAAGAGATTCTGGAGGGATCTCCATAAGGAGAAGATGCACACAAAGAACAACATAACAACAAACCAATGGTTAGAATACTCAAAGAAACTCTATGAACGGGAAAGTGAGCAAGTGATTCCTCCCAATATCATGGTTAATGACACCCTTTTCACAAATGAAGACATCACATAGGGGATCAAAAAGATTGCAACAGGTAAAGCTCGGGACATAGACAACCTTCAAGCCAGAATGTACTAAAGTGGGGCGAGACATTCTAAGCACCAAAATCAAAACAATCTTTAATGGGGTCATTCGGAATGGTTTTCCAAAAGAGTGGACAACCAACCTAACCATACCTTTGTTCAAAAGTGGAGACATTAATAACCCTTCAAATTATCGAACCATCATGGTCAATCCTCTTTTCGCAAAGCTATTTGGGAGTATGATAGAGCGTTGGATCTGCAGCTGGGCAGAGGGAGGAGGAAAGAGAGTGAAAGGGCAAGCGGGTAATAGACCCAAACACTCAACCATTGATCATCGTGTCACAGTTAGACATCTAGTTGAAAACACGTGGGATAGAAAAAAGGATGCCTATTGCTATTTTGTGGATTTCAAAAAAGCTTTTGACACGGTACCACAGCAAAATGTGGAACAGAATGGAGGAATTAGGGGTTCCAACACACTACCGGGCAGTTGTTCATAGACTGTATGAACAAGTGAAAGCTAAAATCAAAACGCATGCAGGGTTATCCGAAAGGTTCAGGAGTGATATAGGTGTCAAGCAAGGCTGCCCTCTCTCTCCAACTTTATTCGGGCTATACATCGACAAACTAGAAGAGTGGATGAACAAATTCGGAGGTAATGGGGTGCATCTAGCTAAGTATGTGGTAAAACTCCTGTTGTACGCGGATGATCTAATTCTAATGGTAGAAACAATCCAAGACCTCAAGGACCACCTACTCTCTTTAGAGCTTTTCTGTAAAGAAGTAGGGATGCAAGTAAACATTGGCAAAACCAAAGTTATGATTTTCTCTGTGAAGAAGACAAACTAGCAGCCCAAATTTCAGTTTGAAGGTGAACCTCTACAAGTAGTGTCAGAGTACAAATATCTAGGCCTCGATGTTCACAACAAGCTCAAGTGGGACATTTGTAGGATGAAGCGAATCCATGGAGGTTGGAGAGCTCTCTTTGCGCTCCAAAACAGTGTAGGAACGCTGAACTATGGGATTGGAAGACCACTAAGGTTCTATTTGGGTTGCTTGTCATTCCAGTGATACTTTATGGCTGCGAGGTATGGGCTAGTGGAATGGCAAATTCAAAATGGAGATAGCTAGAAAGAATCCAAAAAAGGCTTATAACACAACATTTCAGAATTAAGGCTACAGTTCCCTATGAAATCATCATGGTCAAACAGTTTCTTTCCCTTGAAACAATCTGCTATGACCAAACTCATAAATTACTAGAAAAAAGTTGGAAACATGAAAACTAACAGATGGCCTAGGGCTACAGTGGATGAAGAGTTACATAGAAGAAAGAACACATGGATGAATCAGAACTAGAAATGGATGGAAAAATGGGATATCAATTTGAACGAATGTCTGAATCTTAACAAAGACATAAAAAACTATGTAAATGAAAAGTTGAGATTGATGATGTGGTAGAAGATAGTAAGCGGGAAGTGTCAGCATTACATTACTGAGTTCAATCCATCTTGTGACCACGGTGAAAAAAAGCCTATATAGGGGCTGAAATAAAATGGAAAAAGAAGATCCCCATTATTCAACTAAGGACTACCTCTCACAAAATTAGGTTTGAAACAGGGAGGTGGACAATGCCTAAAGATCAGTGGGGAGAGAGAACTTGTATATTGTGCAATACAGGCGGTTGAGACAGAAGCACACTTTATCCTCCATTGTCCTAAGTTCATGAATATTCGATCCAGATACGAAGAAATCCTAAACAATGGGGTCCATGGTAGAGCTATTTGAGGAAAACAAAATAAAGGGCTTGGGGGAAATGCTATCTCAGATCAGTCGGAAGAGGAACAACCTCTTAAAAGAGTTCAGGAAGCCTGCTACGGTCTAAGGCGGTTTGGTACTATTATGTGGTCCCATAGACCTGCCGATCTCGTGGACGTAATTAAAAATATTTCAATTTCAATTTCAATAGCACCAAGGAACACCTAATATTGATCTATATTATTAAATTGACTCATTGATAAGTCAAGGCACTAATATAGATAAAATTAATCTGCACTTTCCTATATTCATTCAACTTTATAGAATAGACCACTTATCGTAAAAAACCGTGTGTGGTTTGGACTTTCGCCAATGGAATGAATGATGTCAGATTGGAGTTTTGGTAGACTGCAAATTGTAATCCAATTCAAGTAATGGATCACGGAGAGCCGAGGCGTCGGTTATTGTAGGCCACAATTTTATCCTAACACAACCCTCGTTGAGTTCCAATTATACACGTTTATGAGGAGAAGTGCTTGCATGCCCGGATCAACACGTCATGCCAAGAGTTTGAGACTGTCACTAAAACAAGCTGAGAAATATGGATTTAGTTCCTTTCCAATGGAAAATGTTAATGTGGTCGAGCAGAAAGGTCCTTCATGTAAACAATATCGACCCACACAAAGCAATAACGAATCCAAGTCGCATTCCAATCACAACTACAACTTGAACGAGCACTCCTAAGTTAAACTTCAAATACGACCAACACTAAGCAACTCCGGCACCTTTAGAAATTTTGTAGCCTTCATAGATTTTTGGAGGGTGAACATGTGGCAGTGTATTGAGTGCCAAATTCAAAATCAATTGATACTTAAATCACAACAGATGAATACGGTGGCGAGCCAAACGGAAAATATGCTTCGAGTCTTCAAAACAATAGCCACAATAAACTCATGTAATCTGCTCCAATGACGAAAAATGAAAAATGTGGTGAAGATCATATCCAAAGCAATGAAAAATATAGTCGATTTAATTTTGTTCGCTGCAAAGGAAATGAAGGCACCCAATTCTATAATGCAGGTGTGAAGGATCTAGTCACAAGGTTTCTCGCCAAGCATTCCAAGGAAAATGTGAACCCCTGTGAGAGAAGGATGTTGGCCAAGCTGATGCAAATTATTTCAAATGAAAATACAACATGTAATGCCAAATTGGCAAACACGTCCTCTTTCTCTGCAAACGTCCTTCAGTACAGAGAGGAAACATATAAGAACAAGTCTATAGGCTGAGTCGAGCCCTTAGGAGATCCACTACTGTAAATATGTAAGTCAAACCGAGAAAATGCATAGATTATTAAAAAAATTCTAACAATACACTAATAACATAATTTGGGACAAAAAGACTTTGTAATTGCCCCTCTAAATCACTTATTCACCCATCACAGGTCCTCAAAAGATCATAGTTTCTTTGATACCAGATGAAGGTGCAACATCAAATTTACGTAACAAAATGATAATGAAACTCTCTATATATTTACACAACACGATTCATGGCTATTATATAGCCAATTACATAGCCAAAACAACCTTTGAAATAATAGGGAGGTGTTACAACTAATATCCCAGAATAATATTCATGGGTGCAACAATATAACATAAATGGATCACTAAAAAAATATATTCCTAACAATGGTCGAATGAGCATTCAAGCAAGACATGTATGTAAGTCTTCCAACGATTGTTGGGAATTAAGGACTAACATGGAATAGTTTTATGATTTAATAAGAAACTCAATCATGCACACAAGATCTAAACAATTCCCCAAAATCTACAAATGCGGTGGAAGTATAAACTAGAATAATCCAAATCAAGACAAAGTACACACACATAACACAAGATGTACCGTGGTTCACCAAATGTGGGCTACGTCCACCAAAGATAGAGATCTTATATATATAATATAACAAGAGTACAAACCAACTCTTCGATACAGAGTACAATGCATCTCTCCAAGATTATCTCCTCTCCCCAGTCTCTAAACATATCTACATAAGTGCACTACTACCATGCCTCCAAACACCACCAACATATCTCACATAACCAGAACTATTGCATATTTGAACTGCTACCAAGTTCTCTGTGGATCTGCAAATAAGATCTCTCACATGGGTCTACCATATGTGCAACTATAACTGTGCACCAAGAAGTAAGTCTGTCTCTCCATCATTGCATAACCTGTGTAAACATGAAGACAACCTCCTCTACAATATCTATATCTACATGGATCAAAAATACAATATGATCTCATGGATCTATAATACAAGATCTCACGGATCTATAATACAAGATCTCACCAATATGTGGATCAACAAGAAGAAACTCTATGTGCTTTGCATACTATGCAAGCCATTACAATGAGATAATAACTATACACATGAAATGCAGTAGAAGATGTTACCCTCTTCTCATCATTGAGATGTACCTGTTATTTCCTTCTATCTAGCTCCTCTCCATGGAAGCTCTGTCTTCATGTAACATGTTCTTTCTTTCTCTTCTTCTTCATCCTCTCAATCTAGGATAATCAAGGATCTAATTCAATCCTTCTCTTAATTCTCTTTCTAACCCTAGCTTTCATGCTTATATAGGCATATAAAAACTTAGGGCACAATAGCCATGCAATTACATCCTTTAAATCAACTTTAAAACAAAAGCTAGATTAAATTCTCGTGAGTTAAATATAAAATTTCACGCACAGTAACCGGCGATGGTTACCTTGACCGACGACTTGCCACGATCGACAATGGTTACCCGACCGACACGGTTTCTGACCGATGACGCGGTTACCCTCACCGACACTAGTTACTATGTAAACCAAAAGGTGTAAAACATGCTATCTGTGAAGCAATTCAACTCCACAACCTAACAATCTCCCACTTGGAGATAAATTGTTGAACCTCTATACCTGTACATCACCGTCCTCAACACACCATGAAGACCATCTATTCTTTCCTTCAATAATTCTCTCAAAAAATAAACCAGAAGATCAAACCATCTTCTAAAATGAAGATAACAAACCCGTGACTTACCATATACCTACACGAAGCTACTACTAATCCGTGATAACCAAGATATCCATACATCAAGCTCCCACTGAATCATAACACCAAACCTCTCATGCAACCAAGCCATCATGAATAACACACCTGCAAGAGCTCCCACTCAAACTAAAGTACTGAGCTTCAACTACAACCATAGCCATACCTGTAAAACCAACCATGTTCTCCATCCATGTCTCCATGCAACCACCAATGCAACCGTCCAAAGACAAGTCAAATTGGAAGATGAGAAAGAAAAACAAGATCCCGGTAAAAATAACTCGAATGATTTCTACATGCAATAATGGGTGATCAATCCATAAACACTGCATATCGCAAAGAAATCCAAAACTACAATCAGTAAATCCAACCCTAGATAAACAACTAGCATGTCCAAGACATTCATTTGTAGATAACATACCTATCAAGGAGTAACATTATAACAAGAGGAAATACAAACATCACCTACTCATGCTCAAGGCATATAAACCATGCTCATAGGCATCCATGTGTAAATCAAACATCTACATCATCATAGACTCATAAAATTGAATCTACCCACATGTATAAAATCACCTATACATCCATCCATAGCTCCGTGCTCTCCGAAGCTCCAAGTCTCTCACCGACTAACTCCAAAGCCATATATGAATCATGTGCTCATCAATGTCAATAACAACAATAATGCTACTAATAAATAGTGCAAATACCAACAAACATGTCATCAACATACTACACAAACCAACCAAGATGAAAGCAAAACAAGGGCACCATCTAAAAATGGTAAATAAACACTGTTATCAAACATGTGACCAAACCAACAACGTTCACCGGATGACCAACCAAGGTTAATCCTAACCACCACTCGGTCTCTCAGTAACTATCGAGTTTCTCCTTTTTTCACCCTTCAAACTCGAAAATTGCTCTATCATCTAAAACAAGCTAAATTAATCATCAACTATGCCATCGTTAAGGAATATCCAGGCACCACAAAAAAAACAAGTGATATCACAAAGCAATAAACTCAAAACACATGCAAGCCTGTGAATGTCCTCTAAAATAGCTTGTGCCTCATGTCACTCTGAATAGTAACACCCTCCTCTCACTCTGCACGTGCAACTGTGTCCAACCTATAATGCCATCAACCATGACTTGCTCCCACTTAACTTGAACTCCCCTGCACTACTTCTAATAACCAAGCTCAAAAGCTATATATGTCAATGAGAAATAAAATAGATGAAAGAAATATAAACTTGATTCCATTCTTAACCAATAATACTTCTACATCACAAAAGTTTGGACTTCTTGTGAAGTAGGTGAATCACCTTCTTTCCATCCGTGTGTACTCAACATCTCTCGTTACCTGCAAATGTGTCTAAGCATGACTTTTCATTAAGGATCTCATCCTTAGACTAGAAACCCTTGTCCTCAAGATTCCACATAACCGGGAATAAAATTCAAAGAACACCAAAAACATGGTGTAAATCTATGCAAACTATCTAATCATAATATCGGTTGTTCCAAACAAAAGAAATAAAACATGAATCATATAGAGATGCCTGACTTAAAGTCTCACTTTGGACTAACCAAGCCAACTTTTTCCTCTTTCGATCCAAACATTAAAGTGATCTTGACTATTTCTTTTGTACATACGTGTGTAGGAAACCGAGATACTCCAAAATAGGACACTTGACCATCCATGCACTCTTTTACTTGTAAGAAACCCTGTGTAAACTCATTGTCATAGAGACCGACCATAGTTCGTTGGCCGACCTTGGTTACCCTCTGTGACCATGTTAGTTCCCTGACCGACGCGTTGGTGTTGTTGGAGCGAACACAACGCCACAATATTGGCATAGGTCACCAAACCAAGTGCCTAGTCGACCAAATCCGATAGTTGTGATAAGCTAGTCATTTCAAGAAGCACCCAACATTGTACAAAAATTTCAACAACAATAATACATGCAATAAAACTGCACCAAAATGAAATACATCACCTTACTAGCACCAAGATACTCAACCACATCTTTAATTGAAGAACATGCTTCTTTGATGGAAACCTCATCTTCGTTTTGTGTTATTATATTCTGCCTCTCTAAGAATCCCATGCATCTAACTACACTAAGGATGCATAATTTCTCCTCTATCTCATTCTCAGATCTAGATTTGCAATCCCAAACATGCATATGCAACCAAAATAATATAAACACTGGAATGCCAAGATAAAACCATACCTCAATAATCGGATCTACAATTTGACCAACATGCTTATGCCTCCAAGAACTAGGGACACCTCAACAAACAAGATACATTCCATGCATCTTCTTAAATCTTCATATCTGTGATTTTCTATTTAAAACTAGGCTATCTAGTAATCGACCACGGTCACCCTGCCGACACCGGTTGCCACTTAACTAACGCCGGTCACTATAATTTCTAGCAACCTTACTCTTCCAACTCCCACTTGAGATTGAATCTCTTCTGTGATATTCACATCAGGGAAAACAAACCCTGCTCTCATACACCTAGTTAGTAAACCACTAACAATATACTAAAGCAAAACCTTGCTCTGAAATAACCAAGCTAACCAAGCTATGATACTAGTTGTTGGGAATTCGGGACTGCAGAATAGTGTTATGATTTAATAACAAACTCAATCATGCACATAAGATCTAAACAATTCCCCAAAATATACAACAGTGGAAGTATAAACTAGAATAATCCAAATCAATACAAAGTACACACACATAACACAACATGTACCGTGGTTCACCCAATGTGGGTTACGTCCACCAAAGATAAAGATCTCATATATATAATATAACAAGAGTACAAACCAACTCTTCAATACAAGAGTACAATGCATCTCTCCAAGAGTATCTCCTCTCCTCCAGATCTCTAAACGGATCTACATAAGTACACTACAACCGTGCCTCAAAACACCACCAACAAATCTCACATAACTAGGAACTACTTGCATCTCTAAAATGCTACCAAGTTCTTTGTGGATCTGTAAACAAGACCTCTCACATGGGTCTACCATATGTGCAACTATAACTGTGCACCAAGAAGTAATTATGTCTCTCCATCATTGCATAACCTGTGCAAACATGAAGACAACCTCCTCTACAATATCTATATCTACATGGATCAACAATACAATATGATCTCATGGATCTATAATACAAGATCTCACCAACATGTGGATCTACAAGAAGAAACTCTATGTGCTTTGCATACTATGCAAGCCATTACAATGAGACAATAACTATACACACGAAATGCAAGAGAAGATGTTACCCTCTTCTCATCATTGAGACGCACCTTTTCTATTTTCTTCTATCTAGCTCCTCTCCGTGGAAGCTCTGTCTTCATGTAACATGTTCTTTCTTTCTCTTCTTCTTCATCTTCTCAATCTAGGATAATCAAGGATCTAATTCAATCCTTCTCTTAATTCTCTTTCTAACCCTAGCTTTCATGCTTATATAGGCATATAAAAACTTAGGGCACAATAGCCATGTAATTACATCCTTTAAATCAACTTTAAAACAAAAGCTATATTAAATTCCCGTGAGTTAAATATAAAATTTCATGCACAGTAACCAGCGACGGTTTCCCTAATAGCGACGACTTTACCTAACCCACGACGGCCAGTTGACGGCGACGGTTACCCTCACCGACGCTAATTACTATGTAAACCAACAAGGTGTAAAACATGCTATCTGTGAAGTAATTCAGCTCCACAACCTAACAACGATCACACCTTTGAGATTGTAGTGAATGTCAATCCTTATTGATCAATGTCCTTAATATTTATTTTTGTCTTATTTAGTGGCATACCTCTTAACTTATGTCTTGTAAGAATTTGTGTCATTTTGAGAGGCATTTGGGATGATTTTCCTTTAGAATAAGAGAAATTGGAAAATATGTGGGGTTCATGATATCCCGTAGTGGTCCATAGTATTTTTGAAGCCAATAATGACATATATTGGCAAGTCAAAGGATTTTGATTCTAGATTAGAGATAATGTGAACAACTTGGTTGAGGGCTACACAAAATAACCATGATTTCACTTGTAAAATTTATGTAAACACAATTTCTTTCCGGTGCATAAAATTATTATTGTCTCTAATTAGGTGTCATTGAGGCTTGGTACAACTTGATGTTTTCTCTTTTATGCTTTGTTTATTACAATTATAATTTATAATTATTAATTGAACATTAGTTTATCATGCAATGTTATGAAATTATTATTTTCATACATATGTAAAAATCCTTTAAAGGCTTGTTATTCTTCTAAAAATATGATCGAGTTTGTTCTTGACATGAGAAGATTCTAGACCTCTATTTTTGGGTCTACATTTCTAATCTTGATCAATGGATTTATGAATAGTAATTTGCGTGGTTTGTACCTTTGTTGGAAATTTATGTCCAAAGTTGTAACCACATCGAATATTAGCAACAATGTGTGACCAATTAACTTCCCAAAATACATCATTGTGTCTTTAATCGAGGGGAGTTTCCCAAAGTCTTTAGCTTGTATAACATTAACGACCCAAAATATTAGTTGTTATGCTCAAGGAACACCTCACATAACTCGTAATTTATATTTATTAAAATATTTGGACCTATGAAGTTTGTCTCATCAATTAGAATGTATTTTATGTGCTTCATTTGTCTCCAAAATTTACATTGCTTGTCCCTTAAGGGCCTTTATTTCTTACATAGCTATTCAAATCCAAAAATGTACAATAGACACATTTATTTTGAATGAAGCAACACTTGTTGGAACAAGGGGAAGGAGAGGAGACTTCCTTGTACTTGTGATCCTTTGTAGTGTGTGTGTGTGTGTGTGATGCAACTAATCATGTATGACTTCCATATACCCATTGTACCTTGAATTATCATCGTTATTGGTGGAACTTGTCCTTTCTTCCCTCATGTTCAACAACAATTCCACATGTAACTTAACAATGACGCAACAAGTATCATGTGGAACATGGGTATTGTTGTGGGTCAACTCTATGAATTATAAGGCCAAAGATGCCCAAGTCACTCATTGTTGTGGTGTTTGATGGGTGAATATAAGACAAAAATTCCCATTCATGTAATTTCGTTTGCATTTGGCATTCTCTTTGCATGTCATTATGATTATTGTTTGTTTCAACAATGCCTTTAGATTTTATATGGGCTCTCTCAATATCCCATGTATGTTAGGAAATTTGTTTTATTTGTATTCAACATGCAACATTTTTTTGTTTACTTAGACCAATGTCTATCTCGTATGTGTTAGATTGGGTTTTAAAGTAAAAGCTTTAACCAACAAAATCCTTCATAGGAAGTTGATTCAATAAGAAGTATATATTCGCCCAATTATGGGAAGTCAAAAAGCCTTTGAGGCATGTGAAGGGCCATTTTGGCATTAGAATTCTTACAGAGAGATAGGTCACTATCAAGAAATATGGTGGGTATATGAAAAAGGGTGCATGTGGAATATACATATGATTTTTGACACCGAATATGTACAAAGGTTAAGATTTAATATAAATTGAATTTTATCTAATTGCAAAGTAACTTACTATAATGAATGATATACAAATGCTAATATACGGTGAAGACACAAGTAATCAAACATATAAATGTGAAGCCATAAGAAAATGCAAGAGAGGATGATACTCACTTATTTAAGAGGATTTGGATGTGATCTGGGCAAGTGAATTGTTGAAATAAGTTGAGAAGAGTGTCGCGAGAGGCTCGGTGAGGGTTTTGGTCTCTGAAACTGCATAGGACATAAATGCAGGCGAGGACAAGAGCGCTGGCCGGTTTCTAGATCTAGGCACCAGTGTCTTGGTAGATGTTGCGAGATATGGTTCTTTTAGGGTGGATGATGTTCATTATCCTTCTATGTCGGTCACTCTAGATTTGCTATATGTTTTGTAAATTTACCTGTAACCTACAAGAAATAAGTTCACATGCACATACCCACAAACCACATCAAACCTAAAAAGCAAAATGTAGAATGGGAGTCAAACCCGACCCCGACAGGTCACCTATTGAGTGAACTTATGACTGACTATTGCACTACATCTTAGAATCCATGTAGTTCTTTGTGTAAGTATGTGTAATGATGCCCTAGGATTCCCTTATGCAAGTTGCACAATGATAGTGAGCTAGATCTAGAATGTAGCAAATGTAAAAATGTGTGAGATGAAATAAAATAGACTTCCCCTCCTATGTTGTGTATGCATAGTGATGCAACCCTTGTCCCTTGTATAGATGTGCTAGATGGATGCTTTGTAATGCTCTTGTGCCTTTAGATGCAAGCTTAGGTGATAATATGTAATGCTTAGTGCTTGGTCCTTTATTTTAAAAACATAACTATGTATTTATATGATTCCCTTGTTTGAATTTCATAATTGACAACTGAAAGGCCGACCCAAAGTAGTAAAAAGTAATTAAGAAGCGAAAGGGGTCAAAAAGATAAGAAAAAGGTAAAGAAGTACAGGATCGCCTAAGAGGAAATGAGTGCTTAACGCTAGTGTCCCAACCAGGGCGTTCTTGTGCGAGGCCATAGAAAGATAAAACAATCAAATGTCGACAAGAGTGCAAGATGTATAAAGCCAATAAAAGTGCAGAAGACAAAGTAAAAGGCTAAAGGGAGTTGTCAATTACTAGTTTTCTTGCTTAGGAATCATGTAAATTCTAACATGCTTTTAGGACCTAGAAATGTACCCAAGTGCATAGATTTTGTGTTTACATTTGCCCCCACTTTATGTTGTTGAGTGAATACTCGATAACATAAAGTAGATAGAAGATGTGTACCTTGTAACCTTGTAGAGAAGTGTGTAGTCAATAGTGTGCTAAGTGGACAAGTGAAGCGTAAAGTCTAGGAAAGGGAAGTGGACCCTAGGGGTGAAACGTGTGCATAGTAGCATGTTGTGCTTATTGATGTGAGCTACTCCTTGTTGTGTATTAAGGACAGACTGATATATAAGAGAGTATGAGATAGAAAGTTGTCATGATTTGCTTGTATATGTTGCTGAACTTGTTGCCAAATGGTGAGGTTTTTGGGTGGTCTTACGCCAAAAGTGATTTTTTTGGGTGATCTCACACCGAGAAGGAGTTTTTTGGGAAATCTCACACTAAGAGTAATTTTTTTGTAGATCTCAATCCAAGTGCGAATTTTATAGGTGATCTCACACTAAGAGAAGAGTGTTGAGGAGAGAGGTTTGGTTTTTCTCTCCTTCCATGATGCTTCCTGAACAAGCACCACTGTAGATGGTACGTCCCAATTTGTTTTGATTGTTCCAATTAGTCCGATTAGTCCCGATTATAAGAATCGAAATGTATTGATAAAATGAAATTTGTAACTGGAGGTAAGTGCTTGCTACTGTAGAACTATTCTAGAAAATGCTAGAGATTGTGTTGATATGAGAAATTGAATGTGTTTTACCCCATGACAAAAGCACCCAGGGGGGACACAATCATCAGGCGTTGTTGTCTGCTACTAGGCACTAGTGTCTGCTCTATGTGTGAGGTCCAAGTCTGATTTTGGACCATTATGTGATTGTATTCCTATGTTGATTATGTATTGTGTTGATTTGTAATGTATCTTTGAGTTGTTGTAGGGGTGATTTGTTCACCCAACAAATGCCGCCTCGTTTGGGGTGCATGCGACACTGTAAGAGAATGTGGTCCAAATGAGAGGACCCTGATCTGATATGCATATATGAAATGGAGATACATATAGGTGGCATGAGATGTGTATGGTAGAAACCAAGGCACATGAAAACAAAAGATGTTAGTACAAGTCTTAGTGCAAACAAAGCTAACATGTAGTGGAAGACAATGTAATAAGAAACTAATAAGATAAGATAGATCACGAGAGGTGGGTTTTATACATGGGACATCACTCACAATGTCACAAAACAATCATGGCTAAAGTCACAAAGGCTTACAATGATCACACAAGACATAGTGCATAGCCCACAAGTAATAACATACAATATAACAGATAATAACAAGCAAAATGTATTAGATAACCATGGTTGGATATAGTCCTGTAAGGAAAATGATACACTTGAAACACTGTTAGCATTTTAGAAAGATATATAGTATGTTAAAACATGTATATATCAATGAAAAACAAGTGCTAGTAAGAAGAAATAGTAAATGATTAAACAATAGAAAATTAAGTGTGTGAGAGTAGTTTAGGTAGATGCCCTAAGGAGCCTTGACATGACCGGAAAGGGATTACGTATTGAGCATTATGCATCATGTAAGGATCTCAGATGAGATTTGCATTCACTTTTAGATACCAAGTGAATGTACACGTGTATACGATAAAGGTAATGACATACTTGAGTATTTTTCTAACACAATAAGCAAAGTGTAAGACGTAAGTAGTATAAACTAGAAAGAATAAATGCAACCAAGATATGCAAATGTTGTATGAGTGTAATGTTGTGATATGCAATGTATGACAATGGTAAGAGTCATTGGTGCTCAAAATAGTCTCACCCCATTTTTCCATTGAAAATCTATCAATTTATGGCCTCTGCCATATTTTATCTCCTCGTGTCATGCCTGAAAGTCCTTGCATTCCTTTTTTTCCGTAATCAATCTGTTCATGGGTTGAGGATCACGTATGGATCCATGGTTGTTTCCTTATCTCTCTATTTGTCTGGAAAAGGTCTATAATTTGGGTCTCCCATTCTCTGTTCATCTAAAACTTGGGCTCTCCTGTTCTTTTCGCTTTACAGTCGAGATTTTTGTCCTTGTCATTTTTTCCCTAAATACTTGAGGAAAAATGAATGGATGTAGCTCGGAGGAATGTATTTGAGCCTTGTAACATTTCTAAATTCTCTGTCCTTGGAGAAAATTTCATCTTTAGGCTCAAATGGTCATTTTTCTGCATTTTACGGTTTGACGGTGTTTCTCTGGTCAAATTTACATCCTTGCATCAACAGGAAACGTGGCTTCTTTTGGTTGGTTAGGGGATGGTAGGAAAATGCTTTAACTTGTCACTTTTTGCTTTTTGGAAAAAGGCAAATTTGGTCTTGTAGGTCCGCTCAATTCTGATTGGTTCTTTGGGCACTTACGTGGCTTCTTCTAATTGGATGGGGTGCGGCGGGTTTGTTTTTGAACTTGTCCTTTTTGTCTACTTTGGCAAAAGTTTGAACCCGCCCGCGGCCCCGCCAGGCTTTGATTAAAGCAAATTTTAAATGGCAGGGAAAAAGTCTTACTTTGACCCCATGAGAAGGACACATGGCAAGGTTAAAGGTAGAGATGTGGGCCTTCGGAGGCAAGTTGGATGTTTTTCCCTTCTGGAAAAATGGAGTAAAATTCTAAAATAGAAGCGCGCCCCCGCCGAATCATTTTAAAGCCTTGAGGTTTTGAAGTTGCACCATAATGACACATGGAGGTCTCCTCTCCTTAGACTTTTCAGCAACTTCTTAAAGGGCCCGAGACACGTGGTGAGCCCACACTCTTTCAAGGTCTCAACTTTTGGGGACCATCTCAAGATGCACCATTATGACACATGGCAGTTTGAAAAGTCAAAAGGTGGGGAAGCGGACCATCGGGGGCAACTTGGATTTTTGCCTCCTAAAGGATTAAAATATCAAAATGGCCCATGCAAGCCCGATAAGAGAAAGGTCAAGGTTGGATTTGAAAAGTCAAAGGGGTGGGAAGCGGACCATCGGAGGTAACTTGGATTTTTGCCTCTTGTCACAAAAGGATTAAAACATCAAAATGGCCCGCTAGCCTGACAAAAGATAGTCAAAAATTTGTTCCAATCAATGGCAGAGGTGCGAAATTTTGGGGGAAATTTGGAAAAAATTCCTTTTGTGGAGAAAAGAGTTAAAAGTGTAAAATGAAGCGTGGTTCCACTGGGACCCACATCAGAGACTAGAAGCGGAAGGGCGAGCTACGGGAAACTTGGAAAATTTTCCTTTTTCCAAAAAAGAGGTGAAATAGTAGAATTTGGCCATGGTTCCTTTGGGACCCACTTTAGGACACGTGTTAGGCTCATTTCTCAAAGGTAGAGGTGCGAGAAAAATGTGAAAAATTTACATTTTTCCAAAAGTTGCAAAAGGAAAAAGGGAACCCGCAGGCCCGTCTTAAAAATAGATCTCCCACGTGGACGGTCCAAATTCAAAATAGAAATCAACGATTTGTGCATCTATATCTGATTTTTCCACCATTTTCACTCCAGAGCTCTTAGGGATGCGTATTCTTGTGGTTTTTTTAATCATTTCTTGGAGTCTCCTACATGCCAAATGAAGAGGAACATTAATCCGTAGCTTTGGTTTAGTGGCGAAGGTCTCAGAAACATATCTCACCATTAAATATGCAATACGATTTGTCAGATTTGACCCATTTTTCTTTCCTTGGCATGCAAAAAGACCTGTTGATATCTTGGTTTGGTGAGGAAAATATGGGGACATCTTTTACCATTAAGATGAGATCTGACCTTTGGGCTCGATATGATCTTCCATTTTTCCTTCTCGGGCACACAAGGAACCAGATTGGACAAATTAGGGGCGGAAGTGGTTGGCGAGTAAAAGGAAGAGTGATCTACCAGAGGAGGGAGTTGAATGTGGGAGATGTTCGAAGAGATCTTCCCCCTGAGCACCTAACAACTTTTTACAGATTTGATTATGGGAATCGTGATCGGGATCATGGCAAGCACTGGTGCACTCAATGTTTGGGTTTTTTGGGGGAAAATCTGTTGCAAAATATTATAAATGGCATGATTTTTTTCATGAAAGAGGTTGGAGGTTGGAAGGTTGGAGTGTTAGAGGTTAGAACTGATTTTCTAAGAAAAAGCTTGATAGAACTCGTATTTCTGAGAAACTATCTAAAGAAACCTATTTATCTCTTTTGTGTTAAATTTGATCATGTCAAGGTGGTTGCGAGTGTACAATCATTGACAAGCTCTGAGATTGTTCGAGAAACTTTCCCTATGATGATAAATTTAACCAAACTTGAGTTAATCTGTGTTATTTATGGGCAAAATTTGTGTTTGCTTCATTTTTGAATGTCTGCAAGTAGTTTTTCTTGTTCCCATTGCATTCTTACATTGAAATCTGTGTGAATCACACAAGATCTTATCCTTGTGATAGTTTGGTGGAATTTGCAATTTCATTTATCAAAAGAGCTTTCATTTGATAGTGAAATAAACAAATTTAAAATCACCGTGACTCCTAACATGATTATAAGATTGTTTGTTAGCCTTTGAGGGTATCTTAGGCATGATGAAACAAAGATTGATAATGTTCAATTAAGTTTTCCAATTTGAGCCTTCATTTTGGATCCTTGAAGTTTGTGTGAAAAGTGTTGATCTGGGCCTCCATTGAAGCACATATTTTGGTTAAAGGGACATCCTAACTCCTCTGAAGCATTATGTTGTTCGAGCTCTCCATTTTTGTAAAAATTATCAAAGATTTGGTATAATCAACTTTATCCTGCTTCACCTCCCACCAAAATCATTCAAAAATAATTAATCCTACCCATACTACCCCTGTTTGTCTTGTGTGTATACAGATGCACAATTTCTATTACCAAAACATGTAAAAACACTTAGGTTTTCATTATCTTTAGTGGCCTGAACCTTGCTTAGAAAATATCTCCATTATCTAGAGTGACAACTTGTGAGAGTTAGGTTTTTTTGCATTGATCATATTTTCTTCAAGGTCTTCTTAAATACTTCACAGGAAGGAATTCCCCATCTCCTCCATAAACAACATGCTACAAAAGGGTTCTCTCACCCTGAAAGGAACAACCATAAAGTAGTGAGGATAGATCAAATCCTTTTCAAGGTGCTATCCATTTCTCCACATCTGAGTGACAGAGGGCCAGTTAGATCCCATCCTGCTCTGAAAATGACTCACTATGATCTATCTATGTCTCTAAGCTTCCTACCAAACCTGTGATGTTTCTCAGACTTTGAAGGAGAATCAATTTGGGTACCAACAGGAGCAACATTTCCCCTAATGGATGTGATGAGATGTGGTTCATTTATAAATGCTCCTCGGCAGATCAAGAATGAACCATGGAATAAGAGTGTGTCATCGAAATCGGTGTGTTGCGTGAGATGTATCGTGAAGCACCGAGTGTGTATATGATGTGAGGTTCATTTATGAAGTGTTCCCTCAATAGTCAAGTGTGAACCGTAGCACTAGAGTGCATCATCGGGTAATGAATGAGGAACTTTATTTAAGCATAATATCGTTTGAGATGCATGACATTAAGGGGATTCTTGAGTGGCTTTCCAAGAAGAGTGGCGAGATGATATATGCCATGACCTAACTTGTCTGTGATGACATAAGGGCCAAGCCAATTAGGTTTGAAATTTCCTTTGACTTGAGCGTCTGCATTAGTATTCTTTTAATTTTATTTAAGAACAAGATCGTCGATATTGAATTCACGTGGACATATTTTGTTATTATAAGCTTGTGTAATGTATGCTTGATATACTTGAAGATGATCCAAGGCTTCACACGACGAGAGTCAATAATTTCAAGCTCATATAATCGATTGTCACGATATTTATTATCTTTTAGAATTCCTTTAAGGGACACCCATAATGAGGGAATTTCAAGTTCCAAAGGAATGATAGCCTCAATGCCATAGACAAGTGAAAATGGCATAGTGTTAGTGGGAGTGTGAATAGTCATACGGTAAGCCTAGGGGCATATAAAAGTTGATTATGCCAGGTCACTCCCGAGAGGTGTCAAACGTTTTGGTTAAGATTTTGACAATGGTTTTATTAGTAGCTTTGGCTTGGCCATTGCCTTGTGGGTAATAAGGAGTAGAAAATGTTTGCTTAATTTTGAACTTGGAACAAAGTTGTTTAACATCCTCGTTCTTGATAAAGGAGCCATTTTCGATGATAATAGCGGATGGTACACCAAATCAGGTTATTATGTGAGTAGTAATGAACCAATAGATATATGCACCAATAGTGGTTTGTAAGGGAGCCACTTAAACCCATTTAGTAAAGTATTAAATAGTGGTAATAATGAAATTGTGGCCATCAACTGATTCCAGATTGAATTTTCCAATGAGATCGAAACCCCGAGGAAAAATGGCCATGATGAGGTAATGGGTTGGAGCTCGTATGTAGGCATGTGGTGGAGATTGTTGTGCTTTTGACATTTGTCACAATGAGTGGCATATTTTAAACAATCTTACTCCATGCTGGGCCTATAATGGATTTGGAAAATAGCTAAAGGTATATCATCGACACCTAAAAAACATAACAAGTGACCGTTGAATTCCCTTTTAAAAAGTGAGGCCCCAATAATTATGTAGCATATGGCTTTCCACCATAATCGATGAGCCTCATGAGGCACTAATTCAATAGGGATGGTTTGTCGATATAGGAAATTAAAGATCGGGGTAAACCATTTTGGATTGTCATGGCTACATGTAATAGTGTAGGAATCCAAAACCGAACCATCAGTGGAGGGATGGTGTAGGTGGTGGATTATAAAAGTGGCATGATCATCAGTGATATCTTGTGGGATGAGAGGGCGCATTGGCCATGGCATCAACATGATGATTGTCTTTATGAGGGATGACAGTGATATAATAGGAGTCAAATGTGGCCAATATAACTTTGAAAAGGTCATTATAGGGGATGAGTCTCTCCTCTTTGGTTTGGTATATGTCATTGACTTGATTAAAAATTAGTTGAGAGTCACCATGAATATGGATATTACGAATAAGCAACTTGCGAGTGACAATGAGACCAGGATAAGATCTTTGTATTCAACTATGTTATTGGTGCAAGAAAATCCTAAGCGGTAGGAAAAAGGGAGATAATCACCATGAGGGGTGATAAATACAATACCAACACCGATGCCTGAGGTGCAACAAGATCCATCAAATTACATGGTCCATGTATCAATATCAATTGTATAAGTGGTGAAGTCATTGCGGAAAAAGTCACATATAAGATTGGGATTAGGTAGAGGAGCAACAACTAATTAATCAGAAATGACTTGACCCTTGATGGCCTTTTATGGGATAAACTTAAAATCAAATTTTGTGAGTAACATGACCCATTTGGCAAGGTGACTAGAGAGATGTGTATGAGATAGTAAATATCATAAAGGGTCAACTTTGGTGATGATATGGATCTCATGGTTGAGAAGATAGTGGTACAACTTATCCATGACAAAGACAAGACCAAGGCATAATTTCTCAATATAACTATAGTTGCATTCATAAGGGAGTAATGTAATAGACATGCCGTTAACAGTTAACATCATCGTCTTTCACTGCAAAAGAGGGATCCCAAAGCGTAAAATGTAGTAGAGATATATAACAGGAAGGACCGGTCAGCTGTGGGAGGCATAAGGACTAGGGGATTTAGTAGATAAGTTTTGATATCCTCAAAATCAAGGTGAAAATGATCGTCCCAGAAAAACTTAGTGTCCTTTTTCATAATGCACATGAAAGGCTAGGTTTTGTCATAACCGAGGTGATGAAGCGACAGATAGCCTAGATTTTTCCTTGGAGGGAACGTAGTTGATGAAGATTTTATGGGGGAGGCATGTCAACTATGACATGGATCTTCTTAGGATCAATCTCAATTCCTCATTGAGAAATGATATAATCAAGGATTTTTCTAGTCATAACCCCAAAAACACATTTTTTAGGATTTAAGCGCACATTGTATTGTTGCAAGCGTGTAAACAATGTCGTAGATCAACATCATGAGTGGCGTGATTGCAAGATTTCATGAGTATATCATCAATGTAATCTTCAAGGATTTTATGGATATGATCATGAAATATGTGATTCATAACTCGTTAACGAGTAGCGCCGGCGTTCTTAAGGCCAAAGGGCATAACGGGTATAATAGAAAGTACCCCATGGCGTAGTAAATGATGTTTTTTCCTAATCGGCGGGGTTGATTTTAATTTGATTGTATCCAACGAAGCTGTCCATAAAAGAAAGAATGTCATATCCGTGATGGAATCAACTATAACATCTATGTGTGGTAAAGGAAAACTATCCTTAGGGCAAGCTTTGTTAAGATCATGAAATTCGGTAAAACAATGGACCTTTCCGTCTGGTTTCATAACAAGAACAATATTAGAGACCCATTCGAGGTAGTCCACAACACAGATGAAGCTTGCATCCAATAGTCATTGTATTTCTTCCTTGACTAATAATGCAACTTTAGGATGCATTTTTCTAATTTTATATTGAACTGGTTTGGCTCTAGGGTTAAGGACTATGTTATGTATGGTGACAAAAGGATCCATACTTAACATATCGCTATAATTCCATGTAAATACATCTGCGAAGTTGTGAAGCACTTGCTTGATGTCGGCGTATTACGAGGGGAAAGAGAAGCAGATTAGAGAACCATACGGGGTTGTCTGGGTACCAAGGTTATACTAAATAGTTTCTTCATTTAAAAGTGTAGAGTGGTCTTCAATATAGGAATTAATAGGAATAATATCAGGAGTATCAGTATTAATAAAGTGGGAGGAGCTGATTCACCAAAGTAAGCTATAACGTTGAGTACATATGGAGAGTGTTTCTTATGATGATAAGGGGGAGGTGGTCATAAGTACATATGTGTTCTAATAAAGCATCATCGGTACAAAATGTATCTAATGTAAGCCAAGTGGAAGAAACAAAATCATCAATGAGCTCAGGGTATAATAGAGTGAGGTGAGGAGTGTGTGAAATATTCGAGAAAAGGATGATCGTGAAATTGATTCTATAGCGACATTATCCAAAAATGGTTGCATGTGCATATAGGTCATATTATGCTTAGGAGATGGGTACATTTTTTTAACGATGAGGGTTGTGATCCTAGGGAAAGGAGTTCGAGTGAGAGTCGGGTTCACCAAATGAGTTCATATAAATTGAATTAAATATGATTATAGAGTAACTTACTATAATGAATGATATACAAATGCTAATACATAAGTAAAGAAGCATATAAATGTGAAACCCTAAGAAAATGTGAGAGAGGAGGAGACTTAGCTTATTTCGGAGGATCTGGATGTGATTTGGGCAAGTGAATTGTTGAAATAGGCTCCAAAGAATGTTGCGAGAGGCTCAATGAGGGTTATGGACTCAAAAATCACGGGAAAGAAGCCCACAGGGAGGACAAGAGTGCCTAAAGTTAGTGTGCGGATCTAGGCATCATTGTCAAGGTAGATGTTGCAAATCTGGTTCTTTTAGGGCCGGATGATGTTCGATGTCTTTTTTTGTTTGTTGCTTTGGATTCACTGTCAATATGTGAATGTACCTATAACCCGAAAAAATTTCACATGCACATACCCACAAACCGCATCAAACCTAAAAAGGAAAATGTAAAATGGAGAATCGACGGACCCCGATGGTCACTTGAAGAGTGAACTTACGACCGAGCGTTGTGATACATCTCGAGACTCCATGTAGATCTTTGTGTAAGTATGTGTAATGATGCCCTAGGATGCCCTTGTGCAAGTTGCACAATAATATCGTGCTAGATCTAGAATGTAGCATACATATAAAATGTGTGATATGGAATAAAATAGACTTCCCCTCATATGTTATGTATGCAGAGTGATGTAACCCTTATCCCTTGTATGGATGTGCTAGATAGATGCTTTGCAATGCTCTTATGCCTTTGGATGCAAGCTTAGGTAATAGTATATAATTCTTAGTGCTTGGTCTTTTATTTTGAAAACATAACTATGTATTTATATGATTTGCTTGTTTAAATTTCATAATCGACAACTAAAAGGCTGAAAAAAAGTAGTAAAAAAGTAATTAAGAAGCAAAAGGGGTCCAAAAGGATAAGAAAATGGCAAAGAAGGATAGGAGCACCTAGTGCTAGTGTCCCAACTCAAGGGTGTTAGTGTCCAAGGCCATAGAAAGATAAAACAGGTTAATTGCCAACAAGATGTATAAAGCCCATAAAAGTGTAGAAAACAAAGAAAAAGGTTAGAGGGAGTTGTCGATTACTAGTTTTCTTGCTTAGGAATCATATAAACAATAAAATTCTTTTAGGACCTAGAAATGTACCCATGTGCATAGATTTTGTGTCTACAGGTTGATGTGAACATAAGAGAAAGGACATGTGCATATGAATATGATATGTGGTGCGGACACTGGATCAATACAAAGCACATAAAGTGGGCTAAGACTAACCAAGCTCTAGAGCCAATAAGAGCACACATACTATATAACTCACTTGAGTTATTTTTTAAATCGAATGTAAGCATGTATGTAGTTGATCATCTTGTAACCAAAATATAGGAAGACGGTGAATCCTTTCCTCTATAAGGATTGCTTAGCCTCTTTTGTAAGGGTTGATACATTTTTCCTTATCAATTGATTAGTTGATTGCTAGATTATTGTTGTTGTTAGATGATTCGGTATTATGTAATACTAAATTTGAAAAGCTAGCATTAATGGAGCTTAGGCCCCATACTTTTTCTTGCATTACTGATGACATTTTGAAAAATTTAAGTTGCCTACAAAGTCATAATTATAGAGTGCTTAAGTTTCTTTAATGTCTAATTTATGGAAAAAAATAATTTAATTCAGATTTTAAGTCAAACAACCAAATTCAATTCATATTAAATGTCATCTTACAATTGCATTTTTAAAAAGATGTCAATATATCAACCTAAGTAACACTTAAGAGTGACTCATTACTTCAAAGAGATTAAAAACATCCTTATAAAATCCATTGTATACATATCATACGATCATGACAAGACATGAGACCATATTCGTTTACGACATTTTCCAATAGTTCACATGCATAGTGCATGCCTCAAAATTTATGTACATGTATGCTTGGGCACATGCTTTGATACATTAAGAAAAAAATTCTTTCCATTATTCTTCGATGGATGTCCATACACTCGTATTTTATTGAAAGGTTCCAACATAGTTTCAACAAAACCATTTTTGCATATCCTTAATCGTTGCGATCCATGGGACCATTTTTCTTCCAGGATTTTAGTCTAATTGTTCGAGGATGTTGGAAAAGTTTGTGGACTTTGGCTTCAAACTTACTAAATGCATTCCCAAGAATGACATGCTTCTTAATGAGAAACAAGATTATGTTGGTCAGTTTGTTCAACATCCGGAAATTGAGCGTTTTATTGGTACTTCTAAGTTCAACAATTTTTTGGTCCTCCAATAACCATGTTAGGTATCCATCCACCCTAAGCAAATAAGAAATATGATTGATGTACCCATAATGATATTTTTTGAGGTGATAGTGTAGGAATGTTGTTAAATTGATCAACACCTAACTTAATAAACATTTAGATAAATAATTTCATAACGACAAAATCATAAATATATTAAGCACATCTAATAGTATACAAGATTACACATGTCTTATTAATTGCATGTAAGCTAGAATGGGAAGACTTCCTTTTAAAAATTGTGTCAAAATGTAAGATGTTGTATTAGATTTGTTGTATAATGATAATGATATGTCTACTAGTTATCGGGATCTTGTTCATTGCATTGGTTATCCATCAACATCTAGGGACCAACCACATAGGTATGAATTTATAATTTTTAATGCAATTTTATTTCATTTTATTGAATGAGTTTATAATAGTTTTAATTATTTCTTGTTATTTATAAATAATGACACTTAATTGTGATAGGTCTACTTTGTTTATACTTGGAGGAGGACACGGATAATAGGAGAACACACCCTTTGGTTGTAGCTTATAGAAACTAAAATATGGTAACTTTTCTTTTTACAATTCCAAGTTTGGTTATGTTCCCTTGCTAAGACAAATGCTCACATTCATAATCTAATCATCTCATTCTTCTAGCTCTTACATGACTTGTTTATCTTTACACTATCATCTTTCGTCAATTTAAGAAATATTATTATATCAAACTAGTAAACAATCATTTTACATCATGTCACAACTTTCTATTTTGCATCACATTCCTCCTCAAAAAAACCATACGGTTTGGTCAAGATGTGAGGTTCGATCTTCACCAACTTGTACATTCCTGCCCCTTTACATTCTATAACTCTATTTTTAATTTGAATATGTTTATTAGGTTATTTCATCTTGCTTAGAATCGACATTATTAGAATATTTCACCTATGGAAGTATTTATAAGAAATTCAATGTCACTTAATAACTCACTTAGCACTCTTACAAAGATCCTTCTACAAATATCATTCCAAAAACACTCGAGGGTCTCCTAAATTTTCCCAAATTATTTATGGATCAATGAGAGCAGTCCTTACTATAGATATATTAAGTGCGCAACTAGGTCAAAGATTCTAGCTTCCTCCATTTCCAAGCATGCAAAGGTCATAGAGCTATGTCTTAGAAAAAACAAAGTCACTTCAAGCATTGTCAAAGGGTTTTAAGGAACAAAGGGTTAGGTCATGTATTTGAGGCACACTACATCACACTATTTACTATACTAGATAAATTTTATACTATGTAGTTATCATGATATCTTTGTGTCAAGAAACATGGGGTACCCATGGGGGTTGGCTTAGATTGCACTCACACTAGCACAAAAACCTTGGAGAATGACATGAGGCTTGATCCCGAATTAGGGCATGCAACACAACACTTAGATTGGCTCAACAAACGGGTTTTAGTGCCAATGGTATTCTAGCCTCACCACACACATGATTTATCCTTTTGGTTTGCTAATGATTTGATGAAAGGTACTGCAAGAATTCTAGGGTTTCCACTTTCTTGCATGTGTTTACATGTCATCCTAAATTTGTGGGAGAAAGAGTGACATAAAATAAAGGGAATTTATAGGAAATTGAAGCACTCAAGAAGTTTCAAATCCCAACTACCAAAGGGTCCAAGATTGTACAACATAGGTTAGGATTATGCAGTTTTAGTTACGACCATACAAATTTCATGTGGTCATTCCCCTTCTCAATTTCTAGTTAAATAACTAAAAAAAAAGCATCTCTAGTCTATGATATTCCTTTTCCACCTATCCGCACACCCAAATCTCCTTTGTTCGACCTATACAACTAAGTCATTTTCTCCCCTTGTGTATTTGAGCTATCTTCTATCATTTATCAATAATTGCAATTATTAATCCATTGTTATGGTTTCAAATGGTTAATTGTAAATTGATTAAATCATAATAGTCACCTATTACAATCCCTTACATCTTTATTGTTTTGAACTTACATAATATGGATTTAACTAGGGTATAAACATTTGGTGAACCTTACTCTTGAATGGAATATGTTTTGAAACCCTAGTGGCCCTAAGATTCTCTCTTATTGGTCTTGGGGTGTTCTAATTTAAAAAATTATGGATCATTATCATTATTTTCATCTCTATCTCAAGAAAACAGGTTCCCAACCTTACTCTAGTATAAGCTACTAACCCTTTAACCAGGTCTATGCTTCTCCTTCATGTATGAATGGGAACCACTTACCGATTCTACTTACAATGACTATAAAGTCTCTCACTTTTATAAGAACTCACACTTAGCACATCTTATCTATATGTATAGTCACTCTTAAGTCTCTCGGTTGTTGGGGTGTGCACTGCTTTTTGGTCTTCTTGAATAAGTGTTGAAGTGCTAGAGCTCAAACGGTTAAGTTTGGAGACTTTAGGAGTATTTTACGATCATCTGTTGTGACATTGCTATGCGATTGTTGTGCCATTTCATTAATATGCTTTGTTAATTGGTCATTAACACTTTGGGACAATTTTTCCAGTCGTGGGAAGTTGAAAGATCGCGACTTTCAAACTTCTAGGGTCAGCTTTAGGACTTCTTAAAAGGATTGTAATCCTATAAATAGAGGTGTTAGGGTATCTTGAAGATATCTTGAGTGTTCAAGAGGTCTTGAGTCTTAGTGATCAAGAGGTGATCAAGAGTGATCAAGGTTAAGCAATTGGGTGTCAATTGTGGTTTAACATCTTTGGAATTCTGTTGTGAGTTCATAATTGAGAGAAGACTGTGAGAGTTTTTTTACTCTTGTTGATAATAAAATCTGAGCAAGTTCTTGGTGGACGTAGCCCACATTGGGTGAACCACGTTAAATCTTGTCTTGTCTTCTTTTGTGCATTATTTATTTATGTTGTTATATTTCTGCAAGTATAATTTTGCTATATAGTTTCCTACTATTGTGGTTTGAGGAATTGTTTCCGTATATTTGTTCTCTAATTCCTAACAATTGGTATCAGAGCTTTGGTGGTTTTTTGCTGAAGTTGTAAATCACAGGGAAAGTTTAGCTTGAGTGGGAGCTTTGGCGGATGAGGGAAGATTGAGGGTTGAGAAGTTCAATGGGCAGAACTTTGGTTTGTGGAAGATGCAAATGGAGGATTATTTATATCAGAAGAACCTCCATGTTCCTTTGGCTAGAAAAGCAAAGAAACCTACAACTATGTCAGATGAGGATTGGGAGTTGCTGGATAGAAAGGCAATCGGGCAATTCGTTTATGCCTTGCATCTTCGGTTGCTTTTAACATATCACAGGAGAAGACCACAGAAGGTCTCATGAGTGCGTTGGGGAAGTTATATGAAAAACCCTTTGCCTCTAATAAAATATTTTTGATGAAAAAGTTATTTAATATGAAGATGTCTAAGAATGGTTCTATTGCTGATCATTTGAATGAATTTAATATGGTTGTGAGTATGTTAAACTCAATAAAAATTGACTTTGATGATGAGGTCAAGGCTTTGTTGATTTTTGCTCCTTACTAGATAGCTAGGACAACTTGGTTATGGCTGTAAGTAATTCAGTCTCTAATAACTCAAAGTTGAAGTTTGAGGATGTAATAGGTGTGATCCTAAGTGAGGAAATGCGAAGGAAGAGCACCGGAGATTATTCTACTTCTGGAAACACTTTGATGGTGGAGAGCAGAGGGAGACAAAAGAATAGAGGGAAAGGTAACCATGGGAAGTCGAATGATCATGGAAGGTCAAAGTCCAAGAGTAAGTTAGAATGTTGGCACTGTGGGAAGGTTGGTCATGCTAAGAAAGATTACTAGGCTCTTCGGGATAAGAAGAACAAGAAGGAGGAAACTAAAGAGGTAAATTTGACAAAGAAGTGATGTTTGTCAAGATGCCTTAATTATTTCTTTAGATAATATTGTTGAATCTTGGGTGTTAGATTCAGGGGCTTCTTTCCATGCCACCCCACATAGACATTACTTTACTGATTTTGTTTAAGGTGATTTTGGACATGTATGTCTTGGTGATGATGAACCATGCAACATAGTAGGGAAAGGTTGTGTTCAGGTAAAAATGTAGAATGGGAACACATGGCTACTTAAGGATGTCAGGCATGTGCCTAAGTTGAGGTAGAACTTGATATCAGTGGGAAAATTGGGTAGTGATGGCTGTACAGTTAGTTTTACAATGGATTCTTGAAAGGTTACCAAGGGAGCTCTTGTGGTTGCAAGAGGTAAGAAAACTGGTACTTTGTATTTAACCAGTGGTGCTGATTATTGTAATTTAGTTGTTACAGATGGAGATGCAACTTTGTGGCACCAAAGACTCAGTCATATGAGTCATAAGGGCATGAAAATTATAAAGGACAGTTGCCTAGATTAAAGGAGTTAGATTTGGACTTCTGTGAGGACTGTGTTTATGGGAAACAGAAGCGGGTGAGATTCCTCAAGGTTGGACCTACTAGGAAGGAGGGTAAGTTGGAGTTAGTGCATACAGATGTATGGGGGCCAGCTAAGGTAAACTCTATTGGTGGTTCATGTTATTACGTCACTTTCATTGATGATGCAACTAGAAAAGTTTGGGTATATTGCATTAG
Source organism: Taxus wallichiana var. yunnanensis (assembly GCA_018340775.1). Classification (NCBI taxonomy): domain Eukaryota; kingdom Viridiplantae; phylum Streptophyta; class Pinopsida; order Cupressales; family Taxaceae; genus Taxus; species Taxus wallichiana. Next base: position 726,280,832 of record CM031243.1, on the reverse strand, counting down.
AAAGAAATATGATGTGTTTGAAACTTTCAAAAGATGGAAAGCCTTGGTTGAGAATGAAACAGTCTCAAGTTGAAATGTCTCAGGTCGAATAATGGAGGGGAATATTACAACAATGAATTTCTTGATTATTGTTCGGTAAATGGGATCCATAGGCAAAGAACAGTTCCAAATACTCCATATGAAAATGGAGTGTCAGAGAGAATGAACAAGACAATCATGGAGTGTGCTAGGTGCATGAGGTTACATGCGAGGCTGCCACTCATGCTTTGAGTAAAAGCAGAAGCACAATGTTTTTATCCGATTAATAGAGGACCCTCTATGGCCTTGGATGGATGTATACCTGAGGAGGCTTGGTCTAGTAAGAAAATTGATTACTCATTTCTTAGAGTATTTGGATGTGAGGTATTTGTTCACATTGATAAAGATGATAGGACCAAGTTAGAGGCTAAGTCTGAGAAATGCACCTTTGTTGGATATGGTGAAGATGATTTTGGTTTCCGTGTTTGGAGTCTTAAAGACAAGAAAATATTTCAATCTAGAGATATTGTCTTTAATGAAAAAGTCATGTATAAAGATCAGTTGCAAGAACAGAAAGAGGAATCAAAGAAAGAATACACAGTGTTAGAGGACATTGCGGAAAACAAGGTGTCCAAGGGGCCGGTTTAGGTACAACATGTTCCAACATAGCCAGTTCAGGTACCTACTCAAAAGGAACCCCAAACTCATGAGGTGAGAAGGTCTTCTAGGGTAAGAAGGGAACCTGAATGATTTACTCCATATTTGAATTATTTATTGCTCACTGACAGTGGAGAGCCAAAGTTCTTTGAGGAAGCAGTGCAGGTGGATGCCAGGAAGAAGTGGGAGCAGGCAATGGATGAAGAGCATAGATCTCTTATGGAAAACTAGACTTGGGATCTGATGAAGCTAGCCGAGGGAAAGAGAGAATTGTAGAATAAGTGGGTGTATAGAATCAAAGAGGAAGATGGAGGTAGGAAACAATACAAGGCCCGGTTTGTGGTCAAGGATTTGCATGAGAAGAAAGGTATAGACTTTGATGAAATTTTTTCTTGATTGTTAAAATGACTTCTATTAGGATTGTTTTGGTTTAGTTGCATAAAAAGACCCGCACTTAGAACAGCTTGGATGTGAAGACTGCATTCCTTCATGGTGAGGTGGAGGAGGAATTATACATGCAGTAACCACAGGGTTATGAGGTCAAAGGGAAGTAGAGGTTAGTGTGCAAATTGAAGAAGAGCTTGTATGGCCTGAAACAAGCTCCATGACAATGGTACATGAAGTTTGACAGTTTTATGCAGGAGTAGGGTTACTCCAAGTGTCACTCAGACCATTGCGTGTACATCAAGAAGTTTCTTGATGGCAGTTATATTATTTTGTGCTGTATATACATGATATGCTTGTTGCAGGGGAAGAACATGTAGGAAATAAAGGTACTCAAGAAGTAGCTAGGTGACTCCTTTCTTTATGAAGGATTTGGGGCGATAAAACAAATCCTTGGTATGAGAATAACTCGTAACGGGGAAGGAGAGGAAGCTGGTATCATCTCAAGAAGAGTACATAAAGAATATCTTGGAGAGATTTAGTATGCAAGATGCTAAACTAGTTGGTACTCCTTTGGCAGGTCACTTTAAATTATCAAAGGAGCAGAGTCCCAAGAATGAGGAGGATAAAATCCAGATGTCCAGGGTACCATACTCATCAGCAGTTGGTATCTTGATGTATGCTATGGTATGCACTAGGCCTAAAATTTCCCATGCAATGGGAGTAGTGAGTAGGTTTATGAGTGATCCAGGTAGAGAGCACTGACAGGTAGTAAAGTGGATCCTTTGGTATTTGAGAGGGACCATGGGAGCAACATTGTGTTTCGGTGGATTGGACACTACATTACGTGGATATGTAGATTCGGACATGGCAGGAGATTTGGACAGCAGGAGGAGCACGACAGGTTATGTATTTACTGGTTGGTGATACAACGGTGAGTTGGATTTCATGGTTACAAAAGGTTGTGGCTTTGTCAACCATAGAGGCTGAGTATGTTGCTGCCACAGAGGCAAGCAAGGAGATGATTTGGCTACAATAGTTGCTTGATGAGTTGGGTCATAAGCAGGAAGTTGGGAGACTACACAATGATAGTCATAGCACTATTCATTTGGCGAAGAACTCCGCTTTCCACTCTAGGACGAAGCACATTCAACTGAGATATCATTTCATCAGGGTAGCTTTGGAAGAAGATAAGTTGAAGCTGAAAAGATTCATACCAGTTAGAATCCTGTAGATATGATGACCAAGGCGGTCACAAGGGAGAATTTGAAGTTGTGTTCAACTTTGATTGGCCTTCATGGTTGATAATGAAGGGTTAAGAACTTTGCTCAGTGGACGAGTCTCCAAGTGGGAGATTGTTGGGGTGTGGAGCCTGTTTTTGGTCTTCTTGAATCAATGTTGAAGTGTTGGAGCTCGAACGGTTAAGTTTGGAGACTTCAGAGCATTATACGATCATCTCTTTGTGACGTTGTTGTGCGATCATTGTTAATATCTTTGTTAAAATGTCATTAATTGGTTTATTAACGTTGGGACAATTTTTCCACCATGGGAAGTTGAAAGATCCCGACTTTCAAACTTTTAAGGTCGGCTTTAGGACTTCTTAAAAGGATTGTAATCCTATAAATAAAGGTGTTAGGGTATCTTGAAGATATCTTGAGTGTTCAAGAGGTCTTGAGTCTTAGTGATTAAGAGGTGATCAAGAGTGATCAAGGTTAAGCAATTGGGTGTCAATTGTGGTTTAGATGTGGTTTAACATCTTTAGAATTCTGATTGTGAGTTCATAACTGAGAGAAGACTATGAGAGTTGTTTTACTCTTGTTGATAATAAAATCTGAGCAAGTTCTTGGTGGACGTAGCCCACATTGGGTGAACCACGTTAAATCTTGTCTTATCTTCTTTTGTGCATTATTTATTTATGTTGTTATATTTCTATGCAAGTATAATTTTGCTATATAGTTTCCTACTTCGTGGTTTGAGGAATTGTTTCCACATATTTGTTCTCTAATTCCTAACATTAATTTCTTGTTCACTTTTTGCATGCCAAAATTTTACAATCCAAGTAGGGTGTCTCTCAACCTACAAAGCTAGAATTGTAACCTTCTCGGCGATAATTCACTTCTTTATCTTGTGTACCACAAATTATACTCAAATAATTGTTTTAGTGCAATCTTGTGTCTCTCTTTCCCCCACTTGAGATCAATACAAGAAAATATTATAGTGATATTTTTGATGTTTATTCATGTTATGATTATCATCGATGCCTTATTCATAGAATTAATAATTTTACCAAGCTTCATCATGTCATACAAGATCTTTCGAGGTTGAAACTCTTGAATGAAAAATCCCCACTAAAGCATCCCACCCTTGAATAATAATGCTTTGTCACACAACCTATTGCTTGATCACAAGATTATTAAATCTTCTTCGAGATGGGTCTCATAATTATCATATAGTCACTCCCCCACCTTTTTATGACAAACTAGTGGATGTTATTTCACTACCTCAGTTGGTTATTACTTTTGATGACATTAATATGATTCATGATTTTGTTTTAAACAAAATATACATTCATGTGCTAATCAATTTCCTACTCATAGTGTCATTATTAAATATGTTGTTACACACAATTTTTGCACTCTTAGGTTTCTTCATTCTCTCATATATAGTAAACGAAAATAATCTTTGTTATTGATACGAACTTAGGGCATATCATTATCCCTCTCAAAGCCGGATATGTTACTATTGCTACTCCATTTTTGGTTGTTTTATTCCTTCATGTGACATGTGTTTATGCCCCTTTGGCTATGTTATTTTACAAATATCCCTCTGCTTTTGCATCAATGCATCAAGTTTATTCATAATCAATAAGTGGTTACTATTAGGGACATCTCATTTAAACTGCCACTTTTACATCCCTAAATTTTACATCTATGTGTCAAGTTTATTCATAATCAACAAGTGGTTGCTATTAGGGGCATCCTATTTTAACCTCTATGGCATCACCTTGTTACTAAGGTCACTATTTGTAGTCCTCATATGTTTATGGATAACTTTTATGACTCACCCACTCGTTTTAATGGGTCACTTATTCTAAGTCTATCTACTCATTAGTTATTATAGTTCACCAACTAATTATAGTGGGATGCTCTCTTATGGATCTTCTCGCTTAATGTTCTCATTTAGATGTTCTTCCTATAGGAAAATGTATTTTCCACCTTCTCGCTAATTCTTGAGGGTCATTCTCTACATGTATTTTTTATTAGTATTTTATCACACATTCTCACCACATTCCTTTTCTCACATAGACAATTATCACATGATTATACCCACAATGGCTCTATCTCTACCTTCGGGAAACTAATATTGAATTGATGGATATTCCGCCACATATCCATGAGCCGTAAAGCAATGCCACATATGTTTGTTTTAATGGAAAATTTTTCAAGTTTCGATGGCGACTCTTCACATTCTATTGAACAATATCCATGGCCTTCATAAAATTATGTATTATACACATTATTATGGATGTACCTTCTCATGTTTATCTTTAGAATTGATGTTTTTCCACTCTTGCTAGCTGATTTTGTGCCGCTTTTTATACTAATGGTTTTCATATACCTCTCAAAGAAACATACATAACTATTGTTTATCCAATTGTCCCTGATTTATTTGTTGAGGTTATCACCTCACCCTCCCCGTTCTTCCATTAGGCATTCAAAACATATATAACTCATCATGGGTTTTCCTACCCTAACATGACACATACCATGGATTTTGCACTGATTATACACGTATATCCTTCCACTTTTCTCAAACTTGTAGGGCCTATACATATTTCACCCTATGAATGCGACGTGCCTTTTCACAATTCCCTTATTATGTATTTATTGTGCTACCCCATTTTCTTCTACATATCTTTTTTCGAACAACTCAAAAACATTCAAATAATCAAATAATACAAAAAAACAACATATTTGTAAAAATACAAATCTAGGACATGTTTATGGTTTGATTGGATAGCTTGTTACTTTATACATGTTGTTTATCACATTGGTTTGATGGATAACAAATACTATCTACATATTCTTTACACACATGCATTCATAAGGTATATTGAGCGTGATGCGGGGCTCACACATGTTGACACACAACACCATATTTTGGCTTGGCTTCTTCCCATTAGGCACTACTTGTTTGGGGGCATCTCATATGCTATAAAGGTAATTTTATTTCATCACATTTAAATTACACATTCCTCATCACACTTGATTATATACATAGTATCTATTGATATATTTTGAGCTAATAAATATTAACACATGTGTCATGTAAAACACCAACCTATCTTGTTGTATTTTTTTACTATCACTATTTTATATACTTGTTTGATACATTATTATCACTACTTATATGGATTATTTCCTTGTTTGAATATTATGTTGTTTGAATCCTTTCTTATGGTTGATTATTTCCTTGCTTGATTACACTTATTTTTATTTCTTAATTTATACAACTTGGGTTCCTTGATTGTCTTGTGACACCGTGGGTGTCCCATGTTTGTGGCTCTATGCATATCTTACATATGCACTTGTTTCTCTATATGTGTCACATAGTTCATTCTATTGTGATTTTCTCATGACATTGTAGATGTCACATGTTTGTGGTTTAATGTCTATATGTGAGTATGCTTATATGTCTCTATACTATTGATTACTTATATCTAGATTATTGTTTATATTACTATAATATTGTTATTCTAATTTATGACACACTTGATTTATACTTCAATGTTTCTATGATATTATTACTCTAGATTATGACATGATTAACACTTTTCATTGGTTTTCTTACTTATATACACATGTATTATTGTTTGTTGCCTTTTTCATGATGCTTTCTCTATGCACTATGGTTTTCACTATGTACAACCCTTTGTGTAGGTACATGTTCTCAATAATGGCCACCATTACAAACTTCTTTGTAATCCTACATGGGTGTACACATCTATTATTTTCAGCCACACACTCAAATGCTTTATCACATGATCCTCAAGAGAGGGGGCATTCATTTGAACAATCCACATATAAAAATAGGTTACAAATATAGGAACATGTTTTATAGGGTCCAAATCCTTAAAAAAACATAGATACTAAAATGTGGCCAAATCCAAAGAATTTCAAAACCATAAAATATTTTAAGGACTATAATACGGTCTTGACTAGGATGGACTTTCCTAGACATGGGGCATATTCTCAAGAATTTTTAGTTTCTCAGATTCTATTAGATATATAAAGGTTTTTAATACCATTTCATATCCAAATTACTCAGTTTAGAGCATGATACATGGGCACAAGTACTTCATTTTCTCTCATTTGTACTACTCAAGAACAATTATAAGAACATAGTTTGGGGGCATGAGCCTCCTCCCCTATGATATTCCTAAATCTATATACTCAGCCTTAGTAGTACAACACCTTATGGGGGAATGATGTATCCATCCCTCTTTATGGTTTTATCTAACTCAACAATTACAATATAAAAACTTTGGTCCGGATTCTTGTATAGTAGTGTGGTCCATGGATTTTTTTGGAAGGTGTCAAAATGGCTAAGTTATTCATGGGGTTTTTTATTCCTCTTCTATCACCATATATGTGGAAGGTGTCAAAGTGGATAAGTTCTTCATAGGATGCCATTCCTCTTTTTCAAAGTCTCAAAAGGGATACTTTGGTTCCTCTCTCTCTCCAATGTTGGGTTACACTCAACAATCTAGTCTCACATTCAACACAAATCAAGGATTGATCACCCCCAATCCTTTGGCATATCAACAACAAATTTTAAATCTCCAAGGGCATAGAAAGAATGAGATCTTCTCTGTAGAAAATACAAGTGTCTATTTTCCATCTTTGCATCTCCTTTGCTAAGTACTTTGTGCAAATTCAAAGTTACAAGAATTTTTAGTTATAGTTCAATTTTTATCATAGACATTGAATACACTTTGTGTTGCATGTTTCATCATGGAGTGTGCCAACACCAACACATTAGAATATCACTATCAAGAAAATAAAAAGTGTGTGCACACACTCAAGTATGTTTTTCATTTAAGAATTCAATTTTGAATTACACACTCAGAGGAAGGGAAAATGTAGACACTAAAATTTGGTAAGTTTTCATTTTGCAATACCAAGTTTGGTTATGTTCTCTCTTTAATACAAACGATCACATTTAAAATCCAATCAACTCATTCCTCTAGTTATTATGTGACTTGTTTATCTTTTCTCTCTACTTTGTTGTCAACTCAAGAAATATTATTAAATCAAAGTAGTGAATGATGCAGAGGGGTTTGTAACTTGAATATCCTATCCAACTTTAGACCCCGAAAACTCCCATTCACCTATGTTCTCAAGGCTTTCAAACATAATTTAACCGATCTTATTATCTCTTCAGCTATTCAAGACACTAATTTACCTTATAACTCACCTTACCCACTTTATAGAGGTATAATGTTCATAATGAAAAAGATTCTAGGTTGTTGACTTATCTTATCCAATCGGTTTTGTTGATCTCAATACTAGTTTGGTCTTATTAGGCTTGCGATATTACTCTCTCGTGGATTTTATCAACTTACAAATAATTTCAAAGCCAAATCAGGGGTTTTCCTACCACCCTTTAACTTCCTTATGCTATCCATAATGTTTCAAGACTTCTTAATCAACACAACTTGTACTTCCCTTATAATGGAACTATTACTTCTAACTCAGCACGATCGTCCACAAAAATTGTCATTGATTTCTCTTAAACCATGAAGTGAATCAACTTAATTCTTTTTGCATCCTTTATATGACCCTAGGAAAACATTACTTTCCAATTTGAGAATTTTTCATCAGTTTGTTCTCGATAAAATTGAATTTCTTCCTTCAATGCCCTAGAATCAGGGTTTCACTAATCAGAATAACCTCGAGAGGTGATTTTCAGAGATTTATTGCTTGTTATAAAATATCATTTGAAGCTAAAAAATTTAAAAGGATGCTCTCATATGTTATAAGCTCTCTAATCACTCTACTCTCTTTGAAAAACTCCCCAAAACCTCTGTAATTCGAGTTTCTTTGCAAAACTATACCTTGCTCTGTTTTGTCTTTACTATATCAGCCTAGACATTACACCATTTATTCATTTAGTTAAAAAGGAAGATTATGAAAACATAATAACATAGGGATTGTTTCATTACAAGAATTGGTCAATTACACTCTTTCTCAAAGATTACCCCCACATTTCCCTAAGTTTTTATGTAACATACATGCATAAACCATAATAGTCACCCTCTTTTCCTCTCTTGGAGTTTTCTTACCTATTCCTTTGAATCATTTTTTCCTTCAACAGCTTACAAAGAGGTCATCATCTTCCTAGAAAACCATTACTAGCTTCTCATTATGGTTATGCCTTATTGAAATTTTGGTTTCCTTGATTAATCATTAGAAAACCGAACTCGCACTTGTTTGCCTAGTTATACACAATTTTGATGAGCCTATTCTAAAGGTTATATGCTCCATGTTGATGCCTTATAAACTATTATGGACCCCAAAAGTCCCTCGTGAGGATTTTTTTAACATGAGAATGACTTCAAGGAACTTTAAGTTGCCAAAATACAACCTATGTGTGCACACAAATTTTAATTCTTCACTTTTGGAGGGAAAGTTAAAATTCAAACTTGGACAAACCTAACACCAAGATAAACACACCAAATGAAGTAAAAGGACCTATGACACATTCATAATCACTCCTAGATAACTCTAAAGCCTTGAAAATCCAAAATTGCTTATAACATTCTTATGTTGGCCCTTTGAGTGATGCCCCTCCATCATACTTCCAAGGGGAAAAGAAGTCTTCCCATGGTATTATGTTTGCAAGCTAGTTGTTATCCTTATTTATTTGTTTCCAATTGAATATAAGCCCTTAAAGGCGCTCCTTGACTGCATTCTTGGCTTGTTTCATCTTCCTCGCTTGTACTTGCTTCTCCTTATAAGTCTTCTCATCCTTGGATCAATTATCTTTATGGGGAAAATGTCGTATTTGAATAACATACCGTCATTTCCACCTCTTGATTGAATGCATACACCTTATACATGATAATATATGATAGTTATTCTTGCTCTTTGATTTTCATATTGGTCTTGATACCTTCTTTCAGTTCTTCATGCTTAATTTCACCTTCAAGACCAAGAAATTGTACCTTTTTCTTGAGATATGTACCATCATATGATTTTTTCCACTTCACTTCATATTTCACACCTACACAAACACCACTAGAAGAAAAATTAGTTTGTAAAACCTGAGTATCTCCTTCATGCTTAACCTTCATGTTCTCTTATTGCTTGTTTTTCTTTTGTTCTTGCCTTCTTTGGTCTTCTTGAATTGTTTTATCATACTTTCCATGACCGTGTTTCTACTTTATAGGGTGTGATTACTTCATGTCTATTTTAAGTGTTGAGTTGTCCATCTTCTTGTTTGTCTCTATTAGTTCACCACAAACTTTGTGCTCATCATGATATGTAGATCCATCCTCATTTTTCATACTTACTCTACTTTGCATATTATTTTGGTATTCACCTTCTCCACTTAGCCATTCCCACATTTTCCTAACTATACTATCTATATTCTCCATCCCTTCATCTTCTTCTCCCTATTGAAAGAATGCCTTTAACCCCATAAACATCACTCTTGATTGCTCCTCATGTCATGTGCATCTATCCTTCAATGGATTCAAGGTATGCCTAATCCCATCCTTCACAAATGTATATGTGTTTTCCCATCCATCATGGATGGATTTTCTATCAAATTGCCATGGTCTACCCAACAAAAGATGACATGCATCCATGGGAAATATATCACACAAAACCTGATCATGATACCTACCAACTTGAAAATCAACCAAACACTGCTGATTTACCAATACCTGACAATGTTTCTAAACCCAATACACCTTGTAATGATGAGGATGATTCATTATTTTCAAGTTTAACTTCTCAACCATCTCGAAGACACTAAGTTATCAATACTACCATTATCTATGATGAGTTTGCAACACTTACATTTTGCGTTGCATATAGTTCTAAAATTTTTTCTTCTCTAAATTAGTTCTTCACTCATGCTTTCATTCACCAAGGCTCTCCTCATCATCAATGCTTCACCAACTCTAGGTATTCTCCTCGAGTTACTGAACCCACACTTTCTTTTTCTTCACCTTCCACAACCTGATTTCTTGCTTCTCCTCTATTGCTACTTATTTTTGAATACTACGACAATGATATGCCTTATGAAATACATACCTATTACATTTAAAACATCTTCATGTGAATTATACTCACCTCCATCCATACTTACTTCTCATAACACCTTGTGCTTGCAAACTATCCTCTTTACTTGCTTGTCTTTACTCTTGTTGTTGTTCTTTGCTTATTCCCCGCCTTGCACTCTCTAACTTCCCTTCCTTTGTACCCTCTAACCTGATGCATTTTCCTTCTATTCATCTTATCTTCAGCCTTCAATGCTAACTGATAACACTCTTCCGTATTCCTAGGACTAGCAAGGCTTAGTTCATCTTGTATATTATACCTTAACCCATTAAGATACCTAACAATTTTATCCACATCATCCTACATATGACCTAATCTGATGCTCAACTTATAAAATTCTTCAGTATATTCTTTCACACTTAACTCTTTTTGCCTCAAATTTTGAAGTTCTCTATACAAACTAGTCATGTAATCACTAGGAAAAAACTTACCTTTCAGTTTTGCTATCATTCTATCCCATGACTTGATTTTGGATTTGTTCTTCTTTCTCCTCTCCTCTTGAATATAATCCCACCAAAGAGATGAATGACCTTTAAGCTTTGTCTTAGCAAACTTTAACTATTGATCCTCAGGAACATTCTCAAAATCAAAGTATTTATCTAGCTCGATATCCAATCAACAATATCTTCTCCACTCAAGCTACCCGCATACATTGGTACTTCTAATTTGGGCTTAGATCCTTCACTTTTCACCACCTTCAACAATTATTCTAATCTCAACTCTTCCTTTCCTCTCTCTTATTCAACTGCTTCTTATGGTATTTGAGCCACTTCTTCTTCTTGGTCACTCAAGTCACTTGTCTCTACTCCTCTTCTCTGGTTAGCCTCCATTGTTGCAAGCCTAACATCATAACTATCCCTCATATTCCTTAGTTCTTGAAGGATGAATTCACCCATTTGTAAGGTAGTTTCTCTTTCTCTATCTACTATTTCTCTCTCTCATGTTGGATTTCTTGTTCGATTCCTTCTTGGTGACATCTTGTCAATTTCCTCTTCTTTCACAAGCTCTTCTTTCTCACCTATTACTTCTTTACACATTTTCACACAACACCGTTAGCCACAATAACACTCAAATTTCATTAAAAGATTAATACCAGATCTCGCACCAAATGATGCAGAGGGGTTTGAAACTTGAATATCCTATCCAACTTTAGACCCTAAAAACTCCCATTCACCTATGTTCCAAAGGATTTCAAGCACAATTTCACCGATCAAACGATCTCTTCAAATATTCAAGACACTCAATTACCTTGTAACTCACCTTACCCACTTTCTATAAGTCTAATTTTCACAATGAAAAGGATTCTAGGTTGTTGACTTACCTTATCCAATCAGCCACTGGTCTCAGTATTACTAGTTTGGTCTTATTAGGCCCGTGATATTTCTCGTGATTTTATTTAATTACAACTACTTTCAAAGCCAAATTAGGGGTTTTCTTACCACCCTTTAACCTCCTTGTGCTACCTAGAAGGTTTCAAGACTTCTCAACCAACACAACTTGTACTTCCTCAGTAATGGAACTATTACTTCTAACCTCGCATGACCTGTCCCGTAAAAAATTATCATCAATTTATCTTAAACCATGAAGTGAATCAAAATAATTCTTTTTACATCATTTACACAAACCCTAGGTAGAAATTACTTGCAAATTTGAGGATTTTTCATCAGTTCGTTCTCGATAAAATTGAATTTCTTCCTTCAATGCCCTAGAATCAAGGTTTCACTGATCAGAACAACCTTAGAGGTGTTTTTAGAGATTTCTTGATTGTTGTGCAATCTTGTTCAAATATACAAACTTTAAAAGGATTCTCCCATATGTTAGAAGCTCTCTAATCACTCTAATATCTTTAAACAACTCTCTAAAACCTCTGCAATTTGAGTTTCTTGTAAAACTTTACCTTTCTCTCGTTTTGTCTTTACTATATCAACTAGACATTACACCACCTATTCATTCAATTACAAAAGAAATATTATGAAACCATAATAACATAGGGATTTTTAATTGACAAGAACTGATCAATTGCACTCTTTTTCAAAGATTACTCCCACAGCTTCCCTCGAGTTTATCTCAGTAACATACATGCATAAACCATAACAATCGTCCCTCTTTTCCTCTCATGGATTTTTCTTACTGTTCCTTTGAATAATTTTTTTCCTTCAACAGCTTACAAAGAGGTTATCATATTCCTAGAAAACCATTACTATATTCTCATGATGGTTATGCCTTCTTGAATTTTTGGTTTCCTTCAAAGCTAATCGTTAGAAAATGAACCCGCACTTGTTTTCCAAGTTACACATAATTTTTATGAGCCTATTCTAAAGGATAGAGACTCTATGTTGATGCCTTATAAACTATTATGGACCCCACAAGTCCCTAAGAGGACTGTTTTTACATGAGAATGACTTCAAGGAACTTTAAGTTGCCAAGAAACAACCCAAGAGTGCACACAAATTTGAATTCTTCACTTTTGGAGGGAAAGTTAAAATTCAAACTTGAAAAAACCTAACACTAAGATAAACACACCAATTGAAGTACAATGACCTATGACACATTCCTAATCACTCCTAGACACCTCTAAAGCCCCTGCAAGCCAAATTTTTTTCTAGCATTCCTATGTTGGCCCTTGAGTGATGCCCTACATCATGAACAATCCTTGTACATCATGTCACAACTTTTTCGTTTTCACACAGAAACACTTTGTACACTTTGGTCAAAATGCAAGTTCTAGTCCTAACTAGTTTTTATGGTCATAATCCTTTGTATTCTTTAACTCTATTCTTAATTTGAATATTTTTATTGGGTCATTTCATCTTCATAGGGTCAGCCTTATTAGAATATTTCACCTAAAAAGGCTATATAAACAAGTCAATGTCACTTTATAACTCGCATAACACTCTTACAATATCCTATTGCAAATATCATTCCAAAATCACTCAAGGGTATCTTATTTTTTCCCAAATCAGATGCATATCAATTAGAGAAATCCCTACTACAAATATGAAGCACTCACTAGGTTAAAGAGTATAGATTCCTCCATTTCCAAGCATACAAAGTTCATAGAGCTATACGTTAATAAGAGTAAAGACACTTCAATCTTTTTTAAGGGTTTCAAGGAACAAAGGGTTAGGTCATGTAATTCAGTGTACACCACATCACACTATTACCACATTGGGTACATTTTATATATGTAATTAACATGTTATATTTATGTCAAGAGACATGAGGGAACCAATATGAGGTAATATTAGATGACACTCACACTTGCACAAGAACCTAGGATAACTACACGAGGCTTGATCATGTTGTTATCACCAAAAAACAACACCCTATAATTTTTCATGAATGAATGGATGAGAAATCAGTTTTTTTGGGTAACACAGACTATCTCTTGAGTTGTGGGACTTGCTACTTGAGATAGACCTCCATAGAAGGTTGGTTCCTCTACCTATTCCTAATGCTAAAATACTCCTAAGGAAGGAAATGCAAATATTTAATCCTATTCTAACAATCCAAGGGACCAAGTGGAAAAGAGAGAGATGCATGAAAAGGGGAAATCCTAAGCTAACAGAGATGATAACACCAAGAAGAAGGGGAAAGAAACTCTCATATTAGTGGAAATGGGAGAAAATTGAAGGAGGAGAGGGAAGACATGAGTGTCATAGTCAAAAACAACATTCAAACTCTCATTTCCATGGAGAACAATAACCCTACAAAAGAGAATAAAACATGCACAATACACCACAAATGCAATAGAGAGGAAAAATAATGCAATAAACACAAGCTAGGGTAGAGAATAACCACAAAACATGAATTTTATTGCTTCATAAGGATGCACAATCCATTACATTAGAGGAAGAAGGCACAAAATCATTGCAAAGATCCAAATATGAGGCCTATAACTCAAAGAAAATACTTGTGCAACACTTGTGTGATGCCCTTGCATTTCAAGAGGGTCCAACCTTTACAAATGGGCATCATTTTACAATATATAGAAGATGGGAAAGAGAGAGGATGGAAAAGAGAGGGAAAATTAAATTTTTACCTTCAACCACCAACAACATGCATTGAATGTATGAAAAAGGCATGGGTACCCTTCCAAGGCCATTCCCCCATGATACTTTGCTTGTAGGAGAAGGAATGAGCACAATACCTCCTCAAATGTGGTTGTTGAGCTACCTGGAACTATATATTTTAATGTTAGGATATTATTTCCTCTTTTTAACCCACCTAACCTCACCAAAATTAAGAAATCTAGTTTCCATGGTGTAGTACCCAATGAGACCTTTCGAACAATACCAAGTTTGTGAAATTTTGAGTTGCAGTAGGAGAAATTTATGGCCCTATGAAGTTCACAAGTGCTCGGGAAGGTTCCTATGGGTTCCCTACGTGATGCTATAGTCCACTTTAATGCACTTTGTTCCAAGTGCAGATGCCTTGGCCAATCAGAAAACGAGGGAGGATGGAACATTTCCTAATGTGCTTGTCGGGCTTGATTTTGCCAAAGGTGTGAATTGTGTATGTGGCGGTGGATCGGTCTTTGGGTGGAACTGTGGAAAAGTTCCACCCGCCTTCGTGCCCATCATATCCACTCTTCCCTTATTATCCATTAGTTGGCCGACTCAACCATGTGGATAACTAATCACTCAATGAAACTATTTTACCAGTTCCCAAAAATCCCACACTTACCGCAACACCTGCTCCAACTTCCTTTAATGCGACCGAGATAAGTAAAATGGGGAACATGAGGCCCATGGGAATTATTCCACCTATTCTAAAAAGACCCAACTCATCCGACATCAATGCCTCCAAACCCATTTTATAGATGATGCGACATAGTGAAGAATAGGAGGAATGGAGGAACAATTCCTCCTATTTCTCTTAGGCATGATTTAGCCGATTTTACACCAAATGACCTAAATTTTCTATTTTTTTGGCTAAGTATGGAAATTAGGGGCTTGGAAAGGAGGAAAGGAACATCCCAAACATTGATTTCTCCCACTTTTGATCAATTTATATTGTCCAAGTCCAAATGAAAACGTAAGTTATCAAAATATCCCTAGGAGGGGGTATTTTGAGATAACAATTTGGTGACTCAATGGGGCAATCTTCCTGCTAGATGAAGAGATTAGTGGCCTTGATGCATCCATTAGGCATGGAGTCAACCTGATAATCTGAAAAATGATATGAAACTTGAATCTCTCACCCATAAATCTGTTTGAAAGTACTTCCTAGACCTTGAGATGATCTCCTCATGCTTGAATTGATCATTATCATTATAAAAATTGTTTTGAATAAATTTTAATGAGAGTGGAAAACTATTTTGAATATGAAATTCCACCACAATTTCTTGAAATATATATTCTTTGGAGTCCTCCATGGAACGCTGTAATAAAACCATGCCATTCAAAAGTAAAAAAACACTGTGCAAAGCACTTAAGGAAAGGAAACTAAACTGCCAACAAAATAATGTGCTAAAAACTTAGAGGAATTGAAAACTAATCTATTATGTACAAAGGAGAGTATTTCCTTCAATAACAATGCTTGAGATAGATCCCATTGACCAGGATTTGTAGCTCTTCTCCATCCAATTTTGATAATTAGAAAGCATTGTTTGACTTGTAGCTTTGAAATCATGTAGGGGCCACTCCATATTACATCAAACTTTGATTGTCTACCTGGTTTGGCTATGTTTACATCCCACTTTAGGAATAGATCTCCCTCTTGGAAATTTTTGGCTCTAGCTTTCTTGTCAAAGTGTTTCTTAATATGAGTTTGGTATTTTTCCATTGTTTGCATTGCTTGATTTCTTAACTCTTCTAGCTCCATGAGCTCTACATATTTGACTTTTATAGCCTCAAATTTAAACATTTTTAGTTTTTGATGAGATATAATGCCGGTAATTCAAGGTATATGGGAAGCCTTGCTTATTCGCCATAAATAATCTTGTAAGGGGAGTTACGAGTTGATCTCTTGGGAGTGATTATATCAGCCCATAAGGCTGATTTTAACTTTGTATGCCAAGTCTTTTGATTCTCATCCAAAGTTCTCCTTATGATTTTTAAAAGATTCTTATTGGTTGATTCATCCCAACATTACCTTGGGGGTAATAATTTGAAGAGGTGCTCAATTAGATGCCATTCTTGACAACCCAATCAAAGATATTTGTGTCAAGGAATGCCAACACATTATCTGAAATGATTGTGGAAGGAACACCAAGCCTCATTTTCCTCCTTCAATGCATCTCGCCTCTGTCCATTTGGAGAAATAGTCGGTGGGTGTTAGGATCCACTTATGACTTAAAATTTGCATGAATGGATCATTTATAAAATGGGGTGGAGTGGAAGAGCTACTAGTCTTTCTTTACCTATAAAGAATGCACATTTATTGCATTTATTGATCCATGTGTAGCAGTCATTGAAAAGGTTAGGCCATGTAAGCAACTTTCATGATCCTTAGATCTGTTGTCATGTGAAGCAAAGTGACCCTTTGCTTCTCCATCATGAAATTCATTCAACATTTTCTATATTTGATAAATTTTGATACATCTCAAGAGAAAAACATTTGCATTTTTTTCCGAATAGGATGAAATCAATAAGAACGAAGGAAAGGAATAAAGTTTGAAATACCTCCTTTTTGCCTTACTTAAACCTTAGGGACATTGGCCTATTTGGAGAAATTGCACTACATATCTGGTCCAACAAAGTGAGTAGGTGAAACATCAATTGGTTATTCTTAATCATTTTGGAGTAATAAAAAAGCATGATGTTCAATTTTTGGTTTGAGGCCATTCAATCACATAACCCTTTGCATATAACTAGCTTATTCACCTTGATGTAAATGCCATACTCCATCACTCTAGTTATCCAACCAACTCTCTTCTCATTCAAATCCTTGTTCAAAAGGAAGTCTTTTACACCAACATGTGAAACTAGTAAATGGATCTTGTCGTTGGATATCAAATGCCTAAATTTATTCAAAATCCTTATAAAAACAAGGGCATGTTTTTTTAAAAATCAGTATGTCACCTCATAATCATCTAGAATTTGGCTAAAAAATGCATTAGGGTGTTCTAAGCCTTCTTCTTTCAAATTTACACCAATATGGTGGTTATTGTTTTTGTACCACCAATGACATATAAAATGAAATGTTTTGAGAAGTCAGGATTAATGAGAGTTGGGGCTTGTGTTATTGCTTGCTTTATGGATTCAAATATGTTCTTTCCCTCGGTGGTTAATTTGAAGGCCATACTATTCTTAAGCATTAGTGTTAACAGTTTGGCAAGGTTGGTCGAATTTTACACAAACCACCCGAAAAGGTTTATTCTCCCTAAGAAGCTTTGTAGTTCCTTTTTATGACCGAGAAATGGAAATGCAAGGACTACACTATCTCTTTCTAGATAAATGATTAACCCTTCTTTAGAGACAATTTTTCCAAGGAGTTTACCTTCATGAGCCATGAAGATGCACTTCTTAGGAGTGAGATAAAGACTAAATTATCTACACCTTTCAAATGCTTGTCTCAAATGGAGGAGATGATCAACTGCATTCTTGGAAAACACTATGATATTGTCCAAATAGACCAAAACAATGTTTTTGAAAAACCCCTTGAATGTCATGTCCATGGCTCTTTGAATTGTTGCTCTTGCATTAGATAACCTGAAAGGCATCTTTCTGTAAGCATAGGTTCCCCATTTTGTGGTAAAGGAAGTCTTCAATTGGTCTTCCTCCTTTACCATGATTTGATTATAGCCAGCGTAGCCATCTAGGAGAGATAACCTTTCCAAACCTGCTACCATTTGTAAGATTTGTTCCATAGAGGACAACATGTAATGATCTTTTAGGGAAGCCCTGTTCAAATCTATGAAATTAACACATAATCGGATTTCTCCATTATTTTTCCACACTAGGACTAGATTAACAACCCAAGATGAATGCTTGATGGGAAAGATGATACTTACCTCAATCAACTTGTTCAATTCCTTCTTCATCATAGGCTCAATATGTGGATCAACAAGCCTTTGTTTCTGCCTGATAGATTTGGTAGTTGAATTCAACTCAACGGTGTGTTGAGCTAAACTAGGATCAAAACATCTAAGGTCTTCATAGCTCCATGTAAAAATATTAGTAAATTCTTGGCAAAGTTCTACAAAAGCATGTTTTTCATGTGGAGTGCTTACCTTACCAATCTGAAGCAATTTGCCTTCACTAACCAAGATGGGGTCTGAATCTTCCCTCTTAATCGTCATATTTTCCTTTTCTTTTCTAAACTAGTCATTGAGGTTGAAAATATATTCCAAGGTCACTAGGCCCTTGGGAATTTTATTTGATCTAAGTTGGATAGCTTGGTCTCCATATTGCTTCTCCAACTTATCTTTATTTCTTGAAGAAAACTCAGCCTCTTCTTGAATAAAATGTACAATGTGTTGATCATTCTCAAAAACTTTCCAATTGGTGTCATTATTTGGTATGGCATGCCTCACTATTACCTTGATATGTGGTTGCATTTTATCTCTCTTAATGTTTTCAACAACATCAAACTTTTCTCCAACTACAACCAATTTTTCAAAACTTCATTCTCCTTTCTTGGAATGGAATGGATATTGAAAGCTTCAAAATATTCTAGAAGGTCCCAAACTCTATGCTTGTAGGATTTTAGCAAGTCATTCTTGGCTACATTTGATCCTCTGGTATGATTCACAATTAGTTTGCTATCCCCAAATGTCTCGCAATTTTTTTATCTTCTTCTTCCTTTCCCATCAGTAAGCCATGGATGATGGAATCATACTCCCTTGTGTTATTGGAGCAGCTAAACTAAAATATGAAAGAGGAGTAATACTTCATGCCGAGGAGACACAAGGACTACACCTCCTCCTACTCCTTGTCTACGCTTCTTGATCCATCAAAGAAAATTTGCCAAATGTTATTCTCTTCTCCATCATTTGGTTTCACAATACTAGGTAGAGTTGAATTCTCCTCATGTAGGCAGTAGATACCAAGGCAAACTTATTCAATTTGTTGATATGGATCAAAACCATGGCATTTGTTTCCCCATTCATCAAGTAGTAAAGTCGGAATGCCCTCAATTTTACTATCTACTTCTTGGGCACTAAATTTATTCAAAATCCTTATAAAAACAAGGGCATGTTTTTTTAAAAATCAGTATGTCACCTCATAATCATCTAGAATTTGGCTAAAAATGCATCAGGGGTGTTCTAAGCCTTCTTCTTTCAAATACACCAATATGGTGGTTATTGTTTTTGTACCACCAATGACATATAAAATGAAATCTTTTGAGAAGTCAAGATTAATGAGAGTTGGGGCTTGTGTTATGCTTGCTTTATGGATTCAAATATGTTCTTTCCCTCGGTGGTTAATTTGAAGGCCATACTATTCTTAAGCATTAGTGTTAACAGCTTGGCAAGGTTGGTCGAATTTTACACAAACCACCCGAAAAGTTTATTCTCCCTAAGAAGCTTTGTAGTTCCTTTTTATGACCGAGAAATGGAAATGCAAGGATTACACTAGCTCTTTCTAGATAAATGATTAACCCTTCTTTAGAGACAATTTTTCCAAGGATTTTACCTTCATGAGCCATGAAGATGCACTTCTTAGGAGTGAGATAAAGACTAAATTATCTACACCTTTCAAATGCCTGTCTCAAATGGAGGAGATGATCAACTGCATTCTTGGAAAACACTATGATATTGTCCAAATAGACCAAAACAATGTTTTTGAAAAACCCTTGAATGTCATGTCCATGGCTCTTTGAATTGTTGCTCTTGCATTAGATAACCCGAAAGGCATCTTTACAGTAAGCATAGGTTCCCCATTTTGTGGTAAAGGAAGTCTTGAATTGGTCTTCCTCCTTTACCATGATTTGATTATAGCCAGTAGCTACATCTAGGAGAGATAACCTTTCCAAACCTGCTACCATTTGTAAGATTTGTTCCATAGAGGACAACATGTAATGATCTTTTAGGGAAGCCCCTGTTCAAGTCTATGAAATTAACACATAATCTGATTTCTCCATTAATTTTCCACACTAGAACTAGATTAACAACCCAAGATGAATGCTTGATGGGAAAGATGATACTTTCCTCAATCAACTTGTTCAATTCCTTCTTCATCAGAGGCTCAATATGTGGATTAACAAGCCTTTGTTTCGTCCGATAGGTTTGGTAGTTGAATCCAACTCAATGGTGTGTTGAGCTAAACTAGGATCAAAACCTCTAAGGTCTTCATAACTCCATGAAAAAATATTAGCAAATTCTTGGCAAAGTTCTACAAAAGAATGTTTTTCATGTGGAGTGCTTACCTTACCAATCTGAAGCAATTTGCCTTCACTAACTAAGATGGGGTCTCGAATCTTCCCTCTTAATTGTCATATTTTCCTTTTCTTTTCTAAACTAGTCATTGGGGTTGAAAATAGATTCCAAGGTCACTAGGCCCTTGGGAAGTTTATTTGATCTAAGTTGGATAACTTGGTCCCCATATTGCTTCTCCAACTTATCTTTATTTCTTGAAGAAAACTCAGCCTCTTCTTGAATAAAATTGACAATCTGTTGATCATTCTCAAACACTTTCCAATTGGTGTCATTATTTGGTATGGCATGCCTCACTATTACCTTGATATGTGGTTTTACTTTGTCTCTCCTAATGTTTTCACCAACATCAAACTTTTCTCCAACTACAACCAATTTTTCAAAAACTTCATTCTCCTTTCTTGGAATGGAATGGATATTGAAAGCTTCAAAATACTCTAGAAGGTCCCAAATTCTATGCATGTAGGAATTTAGCAAGTAATTCTTGGCTACATTTGATCCTCTGGTATGATTCACAATTAGTTTGCTATCCCCAAATGTCTGCAATTTTTTTATCTTCTTCTTCCTTTCCCATCAAGCAAGCCATGGATGATGGAATCATACTCCCTTGTGTTATTGGAGCAGCTAAACTAAAATTTGAAAGAGGAGTAATACTTCATGCCAGTAGGAGACACAAGGACTACACCTCCTCCTACTCCTTATCTGCTTCTTGATCCATCAAAGAAAATTTGCCAAATGTTATTCTCTTCTCCATCATTTGGTTTCACAATACTAGGTAGAGGTGAATTCTCCTCATGTAGGCAATAGATACCAAGGCAAACTTATTCAATTTGTTGATATGGATCAAAACCATGGCATTTATTTCCCCATTCATCAAGTAGTAAGTCAGGAATGCCCTCAATTTTAGTATCTACTTCTTGGGCATTTGGATAATCTTCTTGATCAAAGATGGTACAATTGGCATTGATGGGGTTGGACACATAAGGTTTTATATGATATGTGGAAATAGGTTCGAGTTAATAATATCCTTAGTGTCATACCTAGTTTTGAAGAGCATGTGAGACCAATCAGTTGATAGATATCCTCTAATTTTTGTAGTGAAGTCTCTAGATAGACACAAAGCAAAGAGTGGAGGTAGATCAATTATGAAAATGTCTTGAGCAACTAAGAAATTGGGGCATGCATGTAATGTGAGGCTTAGACCTTTGATAACACCAACAGCCTTCCTACATTGTTCCATCTAGCTGTATCATACCCTTATAAATAGGTACATACTTGAGGCCTAGCTAGTTTGAAATTTTCTTGGGCATAACGCAACTACTTGCTCCATAATCAATCATACAATTGTGAACTAAATGATTTTCTATGATCAGGGATACATAAAAGGGTGGAGGATTTACACCCTTACTTCATTGATCTTCCCTTTGTTGTATTATATTAGTAAGAACAAATTTTGCTTGGTCATTGGGTGATTCACTTGGAATAAAGAAGTTGGTCATAACTCGCCTGTAAGATATCTCTTTATCCTGGGATTGCTAATGATTCCCACATTGAGATACTCACATTTATTTTCTTCATTTGTTCAAGGATGTTGAAAGGAGTTGGATTATATTTTGGTGTGCCTTTACTTGTAACAACCTTTTTTTATTTAACAAATATTGAAATTTGTAAAACCCTAATTGCAGAGTCACAACGAAATAATAAGAAATAAAGTACAAATCTAACCTAAATAATAAGCAAATGGAAATTAAAACCCTAAGTGCAAGAGATGGAATAAGAGACTTAGTTTATTTCACAATAAATCCTGAAGTATGTTGAGGTGGAAAACTATTAAACATGAGGAGAAATTTGTTGCAATGACACACAAAAATTTGTAGAATTGTTGGAATAAGTTGACCGGGCGCATGGAGTGGGTCGGGCCACCTGTGGCACCAAAGTCTACTCCCGGGTGCCTATGATTGCGAAAATGGTCAAAATCTAATTTTTTTGTGTCACATAGTGTTCACTAACCTTCGTTGTTGATCACCTATATGTCACACTATGCCCATAGAATTCACCTGTAACCTATAAAACAAATGATCTCCTGTAAAACCCCAAAACACATCAAATCCTAAAAAGAAAAAGATGCAAATAGAGAGTCGAACTGACCCCGACGGTCACTCGATAAAGTGAACTTATGACCGAGCACTACACTACATCTTAGACTCCATGTAGTTTTGTGTGTGTGTGAAGAATCATGCCCTAGGTGGCTCTTGTACAAGATGCACCGAATAATGAGCAATAACTAGATGTAGCAATGTAAATAGATGTGTGGATATCAAAATGAACTTCCCCTCCTATGTAGTGTGTGTAGAAAATGCATTCCCTTGTCCCTTGAATGAAGCTAGATGGATGCTATGATGCTCTTGAAAACCTTTGGATCTAACCTTAGGTGATAGTAATAGATGTTTAGAGCTTTGTCATTTATTTTGGTCACATATCTTTATATTTATATGATTCCCTTGTTGGAATTTCGTAATTAACATCTAAAAGTATGACCTATAAGAAAACAAAATGCCCAAAAGATAAAAGAGGCCCAAAAGGGGAGAGCAAGATACAAAGAGGTTGGAGGCTCCCGAGGGGACGAGGGTGTTTGGGCGCTAGTGTGTTGGTGGGTGTTGGTGTCAGAGCCAATAAATATGAAGCAGTGAATGTCATACTCTGGGAAGTGGGGTGTGCAAGAATATAGAGAAAGTAAGAAAGCAAAGAAAGAGGCAAAATTAGATGTCAATTACTAGTTTTCTCACTTCGGAATCATATGAATAGTGGTATGTGATTTGGACTTGAAATGTACCCAAGTGCATGATTTAGTGTCTACATTTGCCCCCAATTTATGTTGTTGAGTGAATACTCGATAATATAAAGTACATAAGAGATGTGTACCTGATAACCATGTAGATCAATGGCGAAATAATTTTGAGGAGATAAAAAAGCATGGAGAGATAAAAGATGAAGCGTGGAAGCTAAAGAAAGAGGAAATGACCATAGGGGTGAAAGCATATGTGTTATGTCACTTTGTACTTGTTGTTGTCACTTGATGTGTTTGATGACATGATAGTTAATTCCCATAAGGACAACCTGCAAGAGAGAAGAGCAAAAGAGTAGTCAAATATGTGTATATGAAAAATTTGATCCAAATATGTAAAAAGTGTGTAAAAATGAAAAAAGTAGTTGAAGAAAAATGTGCACTGATCCGTGATGAGTGAAAAGAATAGACATGATCTTGAAAATGTTTTAGGATGATTGTTTTTGGCGATCTCACACCAAGAACGAGTTTTTTAGGTGATCTCACGTTAAGTGCAATGTTTTTGGGTGATCTCATGCCACAAAAGAAGAAGTATTGGGGAGAAAGGTCTAGTGTTATTCTCCAACCCTTACTACTTCCCAAAAATTCATACACCACTACAGATGGTGTGATCCTACTTTGTTTAAATTCGATCCAACACAAATAGAAAAATGGAGATAACATGAATGTTGATTGTTGGAGGATTGTGCACTGCTCGTGTAAAGCGCCGCGTAAATTGCTGAAAACTCGTGCTAATCTGAGAAAGTGAATGTAACTCCCCTAGTCATATGCACTAGGAAAGCTTAAGAGTGCCTGTGCACTCATCTTTGTATCTGGGTGCTAGTGTATGTGCTGTGTTGAGGACCCATGTCGATTCTCGATCCTTTTTATAACTGAAGGCTGTGTGTTCTTGTATTGTGCGTGTCCGAAATGTGATTGTGTAGTGTTTAATGGGGTGAATGACTCACCCAATGTATGCCCCCTTGTTTAGGGTGCATGCAACATCACTAGGAGTATGAAGCCCAAAGGAGAGGATTGTATGATGATCTAAAACTATAGCCCTTCGGGGAAGGGAATGTGCTTGGTAGAAACCAAGGCACATGCAAACAAAGTGGTTGGAAACATGTGTTAGTGTAAACAAAATAAATACACATATAGGAGAAAAATTGTAATCTAGCAAGCGAGAAGATAATGTATACCGTAAAAAGTGGTTTAAAACATGGGACATTGCTCACTATGTTGCAAGATGATTAGGGCCGAAGCGGCCAAAAGCATGCATTGTGCACACAAGACAAAATGCAAAGCCCACAAACAAAGGTAAAAAATGGAAAAAATGAAAAACAATAGAAAACAAAGTAACAAAAAACCATGGTGACAAATAGTTTTTGCAAAGCAAATGTTACACATGAAGCACCCGTTAGCATGTTAAAAAGATAAAAAGTATGTCAAAACATGTATGGTCTCGATATAAAGTAGTGTGCTATGAAGAATATGTAATAGTACAAAACAAAACAATATCATGTTGCATGTCAAGATATGTAGAAAGTTTGCCTTCATAACTAGAGAGAAAGTGAACGCACATGTGTATATATATAAAAGATAACGACATATGAAATATTTGTCTAGCATGTGAAACAAAAGTGTACATGTAAGTATAAGCAAGATAGAATAGATGCAACCAAGATATACAATATGCTTTGAGTGTGAATGAGATGAAATGAAAAGTGAATGATAGGAGCAGCGTGCCCCCGAGTGAATGTGTATGAGTATGAGAGGAGGTTCATTTATAAAATACCCCTCAACAGTTGAGAATGAACCATAGAACAAGAGTGCATCATTAGGAAATGGTTTGAACTGTGCGCTAGAAATATATGATCAATAAAGCATAAAGGGTAGAGAGTGAGTGAGTGTGGTGAGGTTCATTTTAGATTTAGACCCTTAGCAGTCGAGTATGAACCGTAGAACTAGATTTCATCATTGAGTAATGACGATACAAGTTGTGTGTATCAAGATGTGTAAGATGCGTGTGAAAGACTAGATGCAAAGTGTAGACACTAAATTTGGGGCACACTCCCCCTTTACCCCACATGTATATTAATTTAATCACCCACAATTAAATTAATTCCCACTCTCACAATATTCATTGTTTAATCACCTTAATTAAACTAATTTCCACCTCACCTAAACCCTTCACCCCACCACATCACCTAGAAACCTCATCATAAACCTATTCTTAACATATTTCCTTTTTACTAGGACTCAATATCCACTTACCATAGCTAACTAAGACTTAGTCCTACCTACCTTAATTAACTAAGACTTAGTTCAACCCTAAAATCACATGCATATTCTCCCTTTAACCATTTTCCTACTTATCTAAGCGCAACATTCCATTTTAATCCGTGAGCATAGATAAAGCTGGCAAAAAAGATTGCCAAGATCTGTCATTTTTTAGTAAACCTAGGATTTCTGCCTTAACCGATGTCGGTCAACTCTAAGTCAATGCCGGTCACCCTAAACCTTCGCTGCCATCGTTATCCCAAATTCGTCTCCTAGAAAATTTGGTCAAGACAACTCCTGCACATAAGGAAATTATGAAGGAAATGACTCAGACCCATGAGCTCACATTCTAGGATGACAAACAAGTTACAGGTGGGCTCAAAATGAAGGAGTAGTGTCACAGAGAAGCCAGGAGCAAGAAGGAAAATAAGTGGTGAAGTTTCAAGGTCTTCGGGCTCAAAACCGTTCAGGAAAGAATCCAAAATCAACTAAGTATGGAAGAGCCAGCAGAGTGAGCCACGTGTCCTAGTGGTACTTCTCTAAGATGAATCCATAAAGGGAGGCTCAAACAAGCCCAATATCTCCACATGTCCTAGGTCAAAGCGGGCCATCAAGGGTTTTCTGATTTTTGCGTTTCGTGAAAAGGGGAAAAGATAAATTATGGACCCATGAGCCTGATTTTTGCTCTAATCTAGCTGCCACATGTCCCATATAAAAAGGAAGGCCCAAACGAATGCCAGGCTACCATGTGGCCTTGGTAGGTGAAAATGGAGAAAATTCTTCTAGGCCATTAATGCAGAATCCAATCTCTTCAACTACCATATCTGATTCGATTCAATCTGCTGGGGAACCAAAAGTGACATATTGTGGGTGAATTTGCAGGAGGCATTAATATTCAGTGGTTGAACTTTCAAAGCGGGATTCGATGCATTTCTCATGGTGGTTGGAGTAGGATTCAAATTTTCCTTCTTCTCTCTCTTTTCTTTCTATATATAGTGTAACACTTCTCGTTTGAAAGCAGAGACATTCTGGGCATAGAGAAACTCTGTCAAATTTGTTTCTTGACACCATTTTTGAGCAACAAACCTTCTCCCACGCCTGGAAAATGTATTTGTGCCTCTATTCTAGAAATGTAATGGTTTGTGCACCTTCTAGAGCAATAAAAACATGTTTTTGTGGTGTTCTTCAACCCTTTGCATCGTTTTGTTGTTTCTTCGTGCCTCTCCCTTCCAGATTTGTTTTTCTGTGCATGTATTTCACATTTACAGGTGCAGGATGTTGTGTTTCATGGAGTTTAATGGTGAATTTGAAGATCTGGGCCATGTCACTTCTGTCTGACCTCCCTCATCTCCATTTTCTCTATTTCTTTCTCCCTCAATAGAATATCTCACTTCCTTTCTGGTGTATCATCGCTTTAGTGTAGGCTCTGTTTTTTCAGTTCTCTCTCTCTCCTTATATCCTTGGAAGTTAGATTAGGATTAATTAGCTTGCCTGCACTGGAATTGCTTATGGCAGGTAGTTTAGGAAGAGGAACGAACCTTCTCTGGAGAATCATTCCCATATAAAAGTCCCACACTTGGGAATGATCCAATGTTATGAAAATCACACCAAATGACCCCGCCTTAGAAAAGCATATCCATAACTCATTTGGGGGTGCTTTGTGATTCTATACTAATAGTTACCATATATTCATTTTTGGTAACCTTATTTTAGGCATTGGAAGAATTATCAAAGTCTCTGGGAGAAGAGAGATCTGCATGCAAGCACGCACTGCAGTACTCGGCACATCCAGATACCCTAAACCAACAACCAAACACCGATTTGAAAGGCAAACATTCATGGTAACATTTCGGGAAGCACAATCCGTGTCACATTTGACCACCGGTTGTATGGATCAACCACCACCTCCATCCAACCATCGTCTCTGCAAACAACATTTGGATTTGCACCTTCAAATATTTACTTAGATTAGCTTCTTCATTTCTAGTTTGGGAGTTCTAATCTCCTTTGTATCACATCACCTCTCACCTCCCTGAAAATCCCTTTACCCAACCATCTATAACCTCCCAGCCTCCCATAACTAACTCCAGACACCTCTGACTACCCCCAACATTGTCATCTACCTCCCCATTATCTATCCATTCCCTGGGCAATCCTAGAGAACCACCAAAATCCACCTTTAGTGAGTTTCTACCACTGACCCTATCGATGCCGAGAAACACAAACCGTTGTTGGTGTCCTCTCACCAACATCACTCATACCCTACCAATGCCGATCTCTCGTATCGATAAGCCTACCTATAACAACAACCTCAGACCTTTCATCCAAACAACCCAAATCATTTAAAGTTTGACCCTAACCTATCCCAACCACTTTTTTTACTTGTCTGACTTCTAGATCTGATCATAACCTAGCCTGATTAGATTAGATTTGTTTATTGTACTTGAATGAGATACCTAAATCATATCAACTACAAGTAGGAAATTATTGGTTCATATTATTTCTTACATTAAGTTGTTTTAAACAGTGGATTGACAACCATCTAGGAAGTACTACACTTCCCGGATCTAGCATACGCTAGGCAGTCCACTGACATATATTGTTTAATATTCCTTTTGTGGTCTTGTTTGTATTCATAGGTAGTTCCTCCTAGCAAAAAGGAAGTTCTCACAATCAACATTGGATCAGAAATCAGAATGCACACACTCTACCTTCCACCTTCACTCACAGGTATTCCTCCTCACCCTTACCTTATCTATTTTTCTCTTACGTACACACACTATTCGGTGAAACATGAAACACAGAGTGGAAAAGTAGAAATATGAGACACCCGACAACACTAGAAGGGGGAGAGTAAGCATGATGATCCCCCGAGTGTATGATGTGAAGGATAATCAAGTACCATCATCTAAGAGATCATCATTGTCATGGTTAAAGCCAAATGGAGATATGTCAAGTGAAGATACGTCGGATAATTGGTAAACAATAGTATGTGGTTGATCAAGGATCCATTGTGACATAGATTGTACATGCCCATTGTGTATTCTTCAATAATAAAAGATGGTTGTGGACAACCATGTGCATACCAACAAGTAAGAAATTGTGCATAGACAAGAAATGAATCATTGTAAATAGAAACACATTTGAAAGACATGGGAAATGTGATGTCAGTATGATTAGGATCCAAAGTGCCCCAAACATATTCAAGCCAAGACTACTTGAGTGTGAGTGGAGAAGTGTGAGAAGTGCGTGCAACAAAGATTGATAAATATAAGACTCAAGACCATAGGCAAACGTAATGCAAACATATCCATGATAGAGATGAGGTGAATGAGGTGAAGGTAAGATATCATTGAGTGTAAACCCAAGCTGAGTCAAGCCATCATGTGTGTAAATAGTGTCATAACAAGTGGGATCGAATGGAATGTGATTCCAATAAGAGTTATTCATGAAAATAGTGCATGTGAAAGGATGAAGCAAAAATGCGGGATCCTCGTGAGAAGATGAAATAGGTGGTATTACATCCAATGTATAGACATACCCTTTATAAAGCACCATAAAATTAGTAGGAGGGGGTTTCTTGAATTGATATTCACTAGGGCCAATAACAACGAAAGTATCATTGAAATATGAATCATCTATCTCGATAAGAGTAAAATTAAGATTGCATAATTTTTCAGCGGTGAGATCAATAACATTGACCTCATCATTAGAATCATCGATCTTGACATTGCCATGTTGGAGAGCAAGATCAAGAATATTTGTAGGAGGAGAGCCGGATGCAAGAGCGAGAGTAGTCTCAATGAGTGGAATGGAAGTCTTTAGTGGAGCAAACACGGTGGGTGAAATAATAACAATATTATGAGTGGAAATAGATGGAATGCTTGTGAAAATAGATGTAATGCTTGTGGCTATGGAAGGAGGTTGTTAAGCACTAGATTGACCAATATTATATGTGCCAATATTACTATATGGAATAGGTTATGATGGAGGAATAAGCATAGCGGTAACGAGGTATATGTGACAATTTGAATGGATCGGGGTTGACAATAATGGTATGTTCACATCCTTCATGTAAGAATTTAACGCAACGATGAACAATAGATGGGACTGTTAGTGTAGGATTTATTTTCCTCACTTTATTTGTATTATCCTACTCATGATATTCCACTTCACTTGGAGTTTCCCTACACTTATGGGATATGCTTGTTTAGGTGTACACTTAACTACACTATTCTAGGTGTTGGTTACTACTTGACTACACTATTCTAGGTGTTAGTCACCACTTGAATACACCATTCTAGTTGTTGGTTACCACTATTCTATGTGGAGATTGCCATGATTCTAGGAGGAGGTTACACATTCACCTTCTATATGTACATCTCTTACATTATTCTATTTGATCGTATTGAG
This sequence comes from Taxus wallichiana var. yunnanensis, assembly GCA_018340775.1. Lineage (NCBI taxonomy): Eukaryota > Viridiplantae > Streptophyta > Pinopsida > Cupressales > Taxaceae > Taxus > Taxus wallichiana. Next base: position 726,250,585 of record CM031243.1, on the reverse strand, counting down.
TTGGAGCTATTTATGTGTTATTGCAATTATCTCTCTTGAATTTTTGTATTTTTACAATCTCGTATGCTTGCATTGTTTTGTATTGGAATAATTCATGTATCACATCATTCACATGTGTAATTTTTGAACCAAGAGATCGAGAGTGCTTCTCCGATGTTGTATTAGAGCCGAAATGTTATTGAGATTGTCTGGTTATTATTTTGCAAATTTATTTTTCATTTGAGATCATTATTTACAAGTATCTGGGTGTCATTTGGTGTTGGTTTTGCATTGTTTATGGGTATATAGCCGAGTTGCAGGCTTCTAAGGTTTACAGGCCCACATAGTACATATATAATTATGGAGATTGTTTTTTTGCAGGCCCTATATCATTGTTGCATGATCCCTGGAAGATTTATCCAGTTTTACGCATTTTCAAAATTGTGAAGGGTATTTTCACCTGTGGTAGTGCTTTGCTTACATGTTAAGACTTGTGAAGGGTGTGTTTATGATAAAGAGATGTTTCAAAATGCAACCAAGTTTCCAATAGCCCATACACACATTGCTGATCCGGATTTAGTCACTATTTTTTGAGTCCTGTAGTAGTGCATTTTGATACACGCATATCTCGCAGCAATTTCAAGGTCATTGTGAAGATCTTATTGATCCAACGTAGTCACAACCTATATATAGTCAAAGAAAAAAATTACATCTCACCTAACGACCTCTTCTGAACAACCTTTGGATGTGTAGGGTGGCTAATGCTAGCCTCCCCGCAATCACCGAGTTCATCAAACCCTCCTCCTTTTGCTAAAAATATTTTTAGTAAAAAAAAGTGCATTTCAATTTTAGTGCAAATTCATTTAAAATAAGGCTTATTTATGGGAAATAGTTATTGTAAAAATTTTGATTGGTAGCTCAATATTGAGTTCCATTTTTGTAAAAGTTAAATATTTTTCATTTCCCAAAGCACTGGACTTATTTTTTTGTAAAACGCACTAAGTTATAAAGTGCCAATATTGTGGGGGGATTTTGATATAGTTTCTAGGGGGTGTACAAGGTGTTTCCTCTCTTGTTTAGAACTTCTTTCTTTCTGCAGATTTCTTTGTTTTTCTGCAACCACCACAACATTTCTTTCTACAATAATGGATCTAAGTTCAATTAACCCACTTACACCTTTTAACTACCATGAATGGAAATAAAAAATCTCCATTAGACTAAGGAGTAAAGGGTTGTACCGTATCACAATGGGGTTAGAACCAAAGCCTAGTACAGATGCAAAAAAAGTTAAGTGGTATAATAAGTGTGATGAAGAATTTGGTATTTTGTGTCTTTCAGTGTCTCTTGAACTCCTTTTTCACATAGAGTCTCCAAATCTCCCAACAAGGTGTGGAAAACCTTAGAAAAATTATTTGGAAAAGTTGACACTATGAGGGGTCATGAGCTAGAAATAGAACTTATCAACTTAAGTCCTAGCAATTTTGACACCTTGGAAGATTTCTTTACCAAGCTCAAGTCCTTACGATTCTTTGTTAAATGAATTTGGAACAGAAAAAGAAGGATGAAAACTTGTTCTTTCAAAGGTGCTTACCAAATTAGGCCATGACTACTCTATCTTTGTTTCTACATTTTATACTACCAAGAGACCTCTTGGACCCACAAGGTCTATGCCATCCTTAGATGATTTCATTTCGATTTGACTAAGGAGCAAGAAAAGTTAATTCAAATGGGTACCTTGAAGTCATCCAAACCTCAAGCCCTATGTAGACATCTAAAATGTCGACATGCTTAATCATAGTTAACCCACCTCATAAACATCCCAACATCATCCATATAATAATTAATCACAAGATTAATTATTATTATTTAATCCATTTTATCACATTAATATCTCATTAATCCCTCTATCATTTTATCATCATTTATCATTTATCATTAATCCTTTAAATCCATCTTACATCCCATTTTATCATTAATCTCATTAATCCATTATTATATCATATCATCTTATTTTAATCCTTCATTAACATTTATAGGAATTTAATATTCCTACATCTCACCTACCACCTACCCTACACATCCCTACACCTAGCCTTTCCATCAAATCACATCCCTAATCATATTTATTTAACCTAATCTAATCCTAATCTAATCACATCCTCACCTCTAAATCTAGAGGCTTATATTTCTAAAGCCTCTCCATTCTTCCCTCTCATTTTGAAATATTCAAATAAATGTGCATTATTTAATTCAACGGAGAGTTCTCCTAAAATCTAGAATTCTCTAATTCTAGAGAATTCTCCATTCTCATGGAATTTCAACCATTGATCTAATCCTACTTGGATCAATCTTGACCCTCCAATCCTCCACCCACAAGCTATAAATCAAGCTCTCCTCCTCCATGAGAGCCAAGTCAAAGATCCATAGCAAAAATATGCTCTTTTATTGACCCAATCAATCCATAAATCATCATTGATCCTCATCATTCACTAATCAAGCCAATCAATCAAGGGGAGGTGTTTCCAGTGACTCCACATAAATCTAAAGCAAATCCAAGAGTAACCAATCAAGAAATCAAGAGAAAATCCAACACATTAAAGGAGGAGTTGTGCAACTTGTAGGTAAGTGCAGGTATAATCTCTCTCCCCCTTTCAATCCATTGCTCTATATGAGGTTTTGTTTGAATATATTATATTTGGGAATCAATTGATTTGTTTTTGGGTTTCTAACTTTTATCTAATATTTTCTTGCATTTACATTTTGGCACCCACCGTGGGGCTTACCCCCAATTTTTTGATTGTTTTGAATAATATTTCATATTTAGAACAAGTTGTCCAAATTTCAAGATTTTTCGTGATCATTTGCACCTTAAAATCTCAAATTTTCATGAAAATTTTCTGTTTCAACACTTTTAACCTAAAACAACACTTTTGTAAACCCCGTGGCGCATTTTTAATTACTTCATGCATTTGTTTAACCCTTAAGATACCAAAATTTCCATTTTCACAAAACAACGTGTTTGTACATAAAATGACGCATTTGTGACTTGAAGTGCTGTGCATATGACCCGCTTTAACTCATTTGTGGCCTATTTTGGCACATTTGTTTTGTATTTTTTGCCTACCTTCCGAGAGCCATAAATTTTGACCCCAAAATCGAAACGACTCCGTTGTTTTTACCTTGAAAGGTATTGAAAAGATCTATGTAATGAAAGTATTAATTTAGTATTTTGAAAGATAATTTATTCATGGTTTTCATTTTTCTAAATCTTATCATTTTAACTACACATTAAGTTATATTTTCTTGTTCCAAACTACTAACACTTTGTTTACAACTTCCTATGCTTACCAAAGATTAAAAATCAATCTAAAACTACTAATCCTTTTTGTTTTGTAGCTCGTTTGGTCCAAGACATTTGGGTTTATAAACAAACTACTAATCCTTGGTTTTGCAGGGCCTCCTCTTGAAGACCCCATTACATAATTTTAATCATTTTATGTTACTTCCATTTTCTTGCATTTATCATCATTTTTGTGTGTTTTCCTTTGTTTCTTGTTCATCCCGAAGGCAAAACCGTGTATGCTCTCCTCTCGCGTCCTAGGATGATCTTGAGGATCAAAAGCAGCTAGCCTTTCCATTTTTCATTTTTATGGGCAACGTGACGTGGAAGTGATATCCATGCACTTTTCATAGTCCTAGGGGTCTTGTGACTATGGGCTTCATCTCCATGCATGTAGACACACCTCGTGTTCCGACGGGTATATAAATTCAAGGACAATTGTTGTTATTGGCTAAGCACTTGCTTGTTTTAAGAGTGGTGTGAAGTGAGGGGCTTCCACATCCCAATATCCATGCCTTAGACATCATCCTTGCAACATGGACTTGGGCCCCATGTACCGCAAGGTATATTGGGGTTGTGCATCGTAGAATATGCAACCTTTTGGCCACAATCAAACTATAGTGCAAGGAGGCTGCACTCCCCAAGATCACTCACTATCCGACCCCACATTGACACATAGGTGGAGAGCTAATTGTGGCACCACCGTCGGTGTGTGGTATTAAAATTGGGCTATAGTTTTGATTGTAATCCCACTTGACTAGTTAGGGTGTGTGTTACATGTTTGTTGTGTGCTTGTGAATACCCTTAACCATCCCATTATTTTAAAATTTTAATTAATCAAACATCATCATAATTAATCATCCTTAATCACACAAACCCAATCCTAATCCCATCACCATCCTTAATCAAAAATCCTAATTCAAATCTAATTCCCCACACATCCTATCAAACCATGGCTTTTGATCCTAAATCCCCATCCTCTCCAAATCAACATCCAAACCCCTACCTCTTCTCTAAATCCATCAACCAAGTTATCCCATCATCCCCCACCCATCAAAGTCAACCATCTTACTTTGACCATGAAGTCCCACACACCATCCAACACATTAATAAACAAATCTCAAACTTAACATCCTACCTTAACCAATCCTCTCCTCGTCATCCAAATCAACCATCCCACGTTGATCCTAATATCCTAGAAATCATCCAACATCTTAATAAAAAATATCTGACCTTCAATCTTCAATCAACCAATCACCCCCTAAACCATCATCTCCCAATCAACCCCATCCAAAATTTTCCCTTCCTAAGATCCCTACCCCTCACCCCATTGACTTCCTCTTCAAGGAAACCAAATCATCCCAATCCACACCATGACCTAAACAACATAAGAATCTATCCCCAAAAGCCAATTACATTGACTTTGACCACCTCACTAACTTTGACCTAGACCAAGAGGACCTCCTTTATGTCCTTGCTAATCTTGCCACCAATCCCAAACCTATACCGCCATCCTCAATTCCAACATCTAAATATCTTATCAATCATCATGACCCCCACCTTCCTCCTATAAAAACTCATGTACCACCATCTAAAATTTCAACCCCTAAATCCAATCATCATCCAACCTATCATTGAGTCCCATTCACATATCCACAACAATCACAACAACTTAATCCTAAATCACTATCCCCCACATCTCATCTTAGTCCTCCATCCTCGTCATCTTCATCACTCCAATCCAATCCTATGGAATTTCTCCTAGATAGTCCCACATCCCCTAATCCACCATCAAATTTATCCCCTAAACCGATTTCATCCCTCCATAACCTAATCCTAGTCCTATTAAAACTATCTCATCCACTGTGACTCCTAAGTCGCCCTCATCCCCTTCTACACCTAATCATAAACCATCCAATGTGACTCCCACATCACCCTCATCTTCTTCATCCAAATCTAATCCTATCTTAACTCCATCACCTAAATCTCACACTATCCTATCCTCTAATATTACATCATCCTAACCATCACCCAATCCTAAAACATATAAAGTAACTCCTAAGTCACCAACTCCCAAACCAAACAAATCCAATCTTCTCCCCACCCCGTCTCCTACCCAATCTAATGCTACTCCTATGCCACCTTCATCTACTTCAACCCCTAAATTGACCAATTCTTACGTGGTTCCTAAACCACACCCATCTCCCAAATATCCTTCAACATCACCCAAATCTAATGTAACCCCCATATCACACCCATCCCCTTACTCTAAATATACCCCATCCCCTTCCTCTACATCTAATCATCCCAAAACTCAAATCCTAAGCCAAAACCATCTACCTCAAAACCACATACTTTCACCAATCCAAAATTAACCAAACCTACTTTGACCTCCAATCCCAAACCATCCACTTTGGTCGCTGTGCCTAATCCATCACCTTCATCATCTAAGCCACAAAAATAAAATCCAACTCATAAATCCAAATCAACTAAACCATCACATAATCCACCTAATCCTACACCTTTACTTCTTACTCCCTTCAAACCATTACTCCCTACTCCATCCAAACGATTTCACCCAAACCACTTCACTCCTTTGGGAGAATCATTGACCACCATCTTTCATCGTCTAAAACCCGGAGTGTGATCATCCATCCCCAAAACAAATCACGTAATCAAAACCTTCCTGAACCATCTTCGTATCGGAACACTATTATTGTGACTTCCATCGCACTCATGGACATTCAACTAATCATTACATGTAATTTAGGTCTTCTCCAAAAATCTCATTAACCAAGGAATTCTTATCATTGTACCTCTCTATCCACCAAATTTTCATCACAATACTATCCCTAACCATTGCTCACCATCCAAATCTCAATCGACATCCAAACAACGTCATCCATCCTAATCACATCTCCCATCCTTTGTTAAGTCTGGGATCTTAATGGATGATAAAGTTACAACCCCAGACTCATGATGACAACATGGAATCATCCTCCCCATATAATTCATACCCTCTAGCCAACAAGATGTTCGCTAATATGAAACATCGAGGAAAAGGCTTAGGAATCCATGAACAAGGCATTTGCGAACCCATCTCCCTTCATCAAAATCTGGTCGTTCAAGCTTAGGTTATAAACCTAACAAAAACAACGTCCCTCCCACTACTCCATCACAAACCATTTCTACCACTCCTATTGTTTATCCCACTATCCCAACCACTCAACCCAATCACAAATCATTTAATCCCCCTACAAATACCAAACACCTAAAAATGGATTGAGCACATAATTTGTCACCCGTAGTGATGTTCTTTCCTTCCCACCCATCCTCCTTCCATCCAACATCCAAACCCCTTTGCATCTAATCCCTTCTTATTATCACATCCTCTTCCAATCCATTCATTTTAGCAATCGATTAACTTGATCACACATTTTTAAACCAATAGTACCTACTACAATAATGTGACCTTGGTCTATCATTACCTCCAACATCCTGCATCATTTTCCTCCAAGAGATCCACACACTTTTACACACTTAATCAACTCGCGGTGAAGACCCATAGGTGAAACTTTTGACACTCTATCCAATATCATTACTACACTCATTTCCATCCCCGATTAGGCTACTAGTGATTTTTAACCCCTTGATAATTTTCAAGAGAGTGGAAGCTCTTTGTGCAAAAAAACCCAAATATCAAAAAATTAACAATCATATCAAAATAATTTTTTTAAATAAAATCCACCTCAAGACTCTCTCTAGGGTGTTTCCACCAACTCTACCAGGGGTTATGGACGCTTGGATGATAGTAGAAAAATGTTGTGACAAGAATCAGATGTATCTCACTCGGGATATGGACGTCAAGCTAGTAGCAGAGAAATGCATGACTTAACCTTCCATCAACCTACTTGACTTAATCACTCTCTATACATTGGCTAGTTTGTCTTCACATACTACCCATTAAGTATTCACTTCAAGTGGTAATTAACCATCACAATTGCACACACTTTGATCTCAAAGAAACATAGGGCTTGCATGTTGGTCGGTATTGTTTAGACCTTGGTCACACTTTTTTCCAACTCTTTCTTTATAAAATGTGTCGTTTGGCTCATCTTTTGTTCACCACTTATATTATTCCATCCATCACATCCACCTCTTTTTGGATCGAACATTTGTGGGCAAAAGATGATGCTTTCCTTTTAATCCAATCCTCCTCATGTCCCTTATCCATCACCATCATCATGACTGGGGGCATCTTTACTATCATCTGCTAGGGGCATAATCCATTTTATCCACCCCTTACTTCCCACCCTACCCTACACCTAGGGGAAAATTGAACCCATCAATCCTTCCACACACGCCAACCTACTTTACACTTGGGGGCACGCCACATATATCCCTCAATCTTGCTTATCCTTGGGGTATATCTTATCATATTTCATCTTATTCCATACCACATCCCTCATCCTATTTATCTATCTCCCATCCCACATCCCATCTAATCCTAACCGATTAATCGATCCTTACCCTATCCAACCTATCCTTCAATCATATCAACCATCAAAGATCAAACAATCCTCATCCTATCCAACCTACCTAATTTCCCTCAATCATTCCCTTTCATCCTACCCTAACAAACTTTATGAGTTATAGGAGAAAGTCACATCCCACCTCACACCCCTTCCCATCCTCCTATGTGTTATCACTTCCCGAATCCTTTCATATTACCTATCCCCAATCATTCCCCCTTCCCAAATCCAAAATCCAATAATGTAAATAGCCAAAATCCAAAATCTAACATCCACAATCCAAAATCTCAAAATCCAAACATCCAAATATCTAAACATCCAAATATCCAAATATCGAAACATCAAAACATCGAAAATCCCACATCCAAAATCAAAACATTCCCAAAAATACAAAAATACAATGTGTGTGTTTTACTTGTCTCTGTCTGTTTGTTTACATTTTCATTTTTGCTTTGACAATATGAGAGCCTCTTTTCTTTTTCTTTTGTATGGTCTATTGATATGAGGACCATATTTTTGTACTATTTGGGCCGATGATATGAGGCCCCTTTTGTTTGGTCCAATGATATGAGGACCATCTTTTTATATTAATTTTTCCAATGATATGAGGACAAGGGCATTTGCAACTTAGTCATCATGGTATTTATACCTTGGTGCATTTTTCTCTATGCCACATTAATCATAATTGCTAATGATGATAAAAATGGGCACTTTATGGTAACACACCCCCTTCTATCATCATCTTTTAGCCTTATCATCATCCACACCTAATCCTCATCATCATCTCACTAACCATCTAACCTCCTCATCCCTCTATCCAATCAATCCTTTATCAATCAATCAATATCCACATCCAAATCTTATCATCTCGTATCCAACATCCCAAATCCTCACCCCCTGGCTGGGGCATCTTTGATCCAAAAACCAATCCTCATTCTCTCATCCAAACATCTCAACATCTAACATCCTTTAATCCAACATCTAAAAATCTAACATCCTCAAATCCTCAAATCCTACCCCTAGACTGGGGCATCTCAACAACTAACATCTTCAAATCCAACATCCTCAAAATATAACATCATCAAATCCAACATCCTTTAATACAAAATCCTAAATATTCACCCTTGTCATACATCGTTGATCGGGAACCTCTAATTCAAATTCAAAATCCTCACCCTTATCATACATCATTAATCGGGCATCCAAAATTCAATATCTCCCAATCCTCTAATCTTATACTCTTCTCATTATCTCTCCTAATCCTCTAATCCTAATCCTATGAATCCTCAAATATTCTCATCCTCTAATCCTCATCTTTTAATCCTTAATCTTCTCATCATCTAATCGCTTTAATATTCTCATCCTCAATTCTCTCATCTACTAACTTGGGCCTCTCCTCTTTTTGAGTGGTTACCCACCTCATTCCTCCTTGCATAACCCCTCGAAGGGGCATCATATCACCATCCTAACATATTCTCTTCTTTTTTCTTTGAATGGTCATTGCTACACAATAACCATTCAAAGAGGGAAAAATATAGACATCTAAATTATCGACATGCTTAATCACGCTTAACCCATCTCATAAACATCCCAACATCATCCATATAATAATTAATCACAAGATTAATTATTATTATTTAATCCATTTTATCACATTAATATCTCATTAATACCTCTATCATTTTATCATCATTTATCATTAATCCTTTAAATCTATCGTAGATCCCATTTTATCATTAATCTCATTAATCCATTATTATATCATATTATCTTATTTTAATCCTTCATTACATTTATAGGAATTTAATATTCCTACATCTCACCTACCACCTACCCTACACATCCCTACACCTAGCCTTTCCATCAAATCACATCCCTAATCATATTTATTTAACCTAATCTAATCCTAATATAATCACTTCCTCACACCTCTAAATCTAAAGGCTTATAGTTTTATAAGCCTCTCCATTCTTTCCTCTCATTTTCAAATATTAAAATAAATGTGCACTATTCCATTAAATTTTTAATTCAATGGAGAGTTTTCCTAAAATCTAGAATTCTCTAACTCTAGAGAATTCTCCATTCTCATGGAATTTCAACCATTGATCTAATCCTACTTGGATCAATATTGACCCTCCAATCCTCCACCCACGAGCTATAAATTGAGATCTCCTCCTCCATGAGAGCCAAGTCAAGAATCCATAGCAAAACTCTACTCTTTTATTCACCCAATCAATCCATAAATCATCATTCATCAATCAAGCCAAGTAATCAAGGGAGGTGTTGCCCAAGTGACTCCACACAAATCTGAAGCAAATCTAAGAGTAACCAATCAAGCAATCAAGAGAAAATCCAACACATCAAAGGAGGAGTTGTGTAACTCGTAGGTAAGTGCAGGTATAATCTCTCTCCCCCTTTCAATCCACTACTCTATCTAAGGTTTTGTTTGAATAGATTATATTTGGGAATCAATAGGTTTGCTTTTGGTTTCTAACTTTTATCTAATATTTTCTCATATTTACACCCTCATTTACGGGAATGGGAAACATAAATATTATAGCAACCAAGAGAAGAAGAAAAAGAGTAAGGATCCAAAAATAAGAAAGAACAAAAATCCACTACCTCTTCCAAGTCTACCACTAAAACCTCCAGTTCAAATGGGAAGCCTAAAAAGGAAAAGGTTAAGTGTGCCTATTGCAAGAAACTTGGGCACGATGAAAAAAATGTATGAAGAAGCAAATTGATCACCTCAGTCATCTCCTTGAGAAGAACAACATAGGGGTCCCTAAATCTATCAAACAATCTTCATCAACTCAAGAATCTACTAAGGCAAAGGAAAAATATAAAGAGAAACATAAGGGAAAAGCACTAGTTACAGTTGCATCCTCATCTACTCCCTCATGGCTTATCGACTCTGGTTTCATCACATGTTGATTTTTCTTCCTTAGAGCCATGTAGCATGTCCTCCATCACTTTGGGTGTTGATACTCTAGCAACAATTTTAGGAGAGGGTCTATTAAAGTTGAAGGTGAAACATTCACAAATTTTCTTAGTGTACCTTCACTTTTAACTAATCTCTTATCAGTGTATCGATGAATCATATAGAGAAGGGCATGAGATTCCTATTTGATCCAAATTTAGTTGAGATCGGGAGTTACATAACGACACTACAATAGTAGTGGGAAGGGCAGATCACCATGCTAGGTTATATACCTTCTCACACTTTACACCTAATGTTTTCCCTACTGCATTTCTCACACACTCATACTGAGTTAGCATATTATGGCATGAGAAATTTGACCATCTTAACTACTGCTACCTTGAGAAACTCACTAACATGACATTTCCTAGATTTTGTTTCTTGAAGGGACTTTTGAAGGTTGTGCTCTTGGAAAACACCATGAAGAGAAATTTGACAAGGGAAAATCTTGGAGAGCTTCAACACCTTTAGAGTTGATTCACAGTGATGTCATAGGGGATTTTCCCCATCCTTCTTTCACTAGGGCCAAATATTCTCTCACCTTCATAGATGACTTTTCTAGATATACATGGGTCTACTTCCTTAGGAAAAAATCTAAAGTGTTCGATTACTTTTGGGACTTCAAGGAACTTGCTGAGAATTAATGGGAAAATCATCAAATTTATTTGAACAGATAATGGGGGGAGTATGTTAGCAACATATTTGAGTAGTTTTGTACCACTGAGGGTATTGATCTATAGTGGACAATGCCTTACACTCCTCAAGCAAAATGGTGTGGCAGAACGTAAAAATCAGTCCTTAAAAGAGATGGAAAACTGTATGATCCACTCTAAATCTTTGACTCCACAGTTTTGGGCAGAAGCCATCAATTGTGCATGTTATATACAGACCGGGTTCTATACAAAGATATAAAATATATAACTCCTTTTGAAGCTTAGCACAGTAGGAAACCAGAAGTTAAGCACTTCAGGGTCTTTAGATCACCAACGATGGCACACATTCCTAAAAATAAATGCAAGGTAATGGAGCCTTAATCCAAACCTTGCATCTTTTTGGGTATCTAGAGGGGATCAAGGGCTATAGGCTTATCCATCCTACTAGTCATGAGTTGTTGATCGAGAGTAGTGTTAATTTTTAGGAGAGTCCCACTGCCTCTTTACTTGATACTTCTCCATCTACTTTGGCTTCACTCAGTTTTGATGAGCAATATGAGGATTCAGATCATCCATAATAGGTTCCTGAGGTAACTTCTTCTACTTCTTTGAGTTCTGACAATGAGAAAAGTAATGAGGAGTCATCCTCATCTACTTCTAGCCATACTTTAGAGGATGAGGATTCAACACATGACTCACCCACTTCAGGCCCTCTTTGGGCTAGGTAGACACTTCAAAGTGTAGGCACTTGGGTAGGGGATCTAAAGGATGATAGATGTACTCGAGAAGACTATCAGAGTAAGCCACATGCCTTTTATTTTTCAATGAAATATCCACGCATCGAGGCATACTTGAGCGGGATAACGCTATGCATGAGTAATATAATTCCTTAATAATTAATCATACTTGGGATTTGAATTCACTTCTTAAGGGAAGGAAGATGGTTCGATGTAGATGGATATATTAGACCAAATATATAACAAATGGGTGAGTTGATAAGTACAAGAATCGGTTAATAACCATAGGTTTTTCACGGGTAGCCAAAATAGACTACTCTAAGACCTTTGCACCCGTAGCCAAGATGACTTCAATTAGACTCACACTTGCTTTAGTTGCAACACATGGTTGGAGTGTGCACCAGATGGATGTGAAGAGTGATTTTCTTCATGGAGACCTATAGGAGGAGATCTACATGGAGCAACCACCAGGGTTTGTTCAAGATTCATCCTTAGTTTACAGACTTAGGAAATCTATCTATGGCCTCAAATAGGCCCCTCGGGCTTGGTATGCCAAGATGGATTCCTTCCTCCTAGCTTCTAGTTTTACATGGTGTCATTCAGATTCCAATGTATATCTATTGTGGTGGGATGATTCATTACTGATATTGGTACTTTATGTTGATGACCTTTTGATCACTGGGAGTACTTCATTAACTATCTTAGCAATGAAGACAACTCTTCAGGATAGATTTTCCATGACTGACTTGGGTCTACTATACTACTTCCTTGGCATTGAGATCATACAATCTGATTTAGGGATTTCACTTACACAACCTAAGTACTCTATCGATCTTTTGCTCTGGTTTCACATGGTTGACTGCAAGGCATATCTGACTCCTTTCTTATCTGGAGTCAATCTTGAGGCTAATTGTTCCACACCCTTGGTTGATGCTACTTTGTATCGACAACTTGTTGGAAACCTTATTTACTTGACTCACATGAGACCTGATATCTCCTATGTCGTTAGTATTATTTCGAGGTACATGCAAGAACCTCATGAGCTGCATTGGAAAGTAGTTAAGAGGATTTTGTACTACATTTAGGGCTCACATAGATATGGGATTCACTATAGGGTTGGTTCAAACATTGAATTGTTCACCACTCGGACTCAGTTGGGCTGGTGAAAATTAGTGTCGTAAGTCCACTTCAGGTTATAGTTTCTCATTGGGTTCTGGTCCTATCAGTTGGTCGAAGCAAGAAGCAGAATGTTATTTCTCTATCATCCACAGAGGCAGAGTACAAGGGAGTTGTTAACACAACTACTAAGGTTATTTGGCTTCGAGGATTCTTTCTGAGCTTGGTATCTAGATCAGGCAACCTACAATCATATTTTGTGACAACCAGAGCACCATCAAGATATGCAGGAATCCAGTTCTTCATCAAGAGGACCAAACACATTGAGATTCACACACGAGAATTCATTCGGGGCTTATTCATGAGTAGGTCATCGATTTTATATTCTGCCGTCTTCCAGCGAGTTCTTATCATATTCACCAAACCTTTCACTAAGATAAAGTTCATTCATCTACGAGATCTTCTTAGGGTGCGGTCTACATCAACAAATTCATCATCTTCGGGGGGCCTTCTAGCCTCTTCACTTCTTCATGTCTCCCTTTGGGGGTTTTTCCCACTGGTTTTTCTCCTTTTACTTTATCTTATGAGATATTTCATTGTACATGGGTACCTCATCAGGCCTTGTTGTCAGACCCACTTTCATTTTAACTTCCCACCTAAGTTGTGCTTATGGGGGTGTTAGTGTAGGATTTATTTTCCTCGCTTTATTTGTATTATCCTACTCAAGATATTCCACCTCACTTGGAGTTTCCCTACACTTATGGGATATGATTGCTTAGGTGTACACTTGACTACACTATTCTAGGTGTTGGTTACCACTTGAATACACTATTTTAGGTGTTAGTCACCACTTGAATACACCATTCTAGTTGTTGGTTACCACTATTCTAGGTGGAGATTTCCATGATTATAGGAGGAGGTTACACATTCACCTCCTATATGTACATCTCTTGCATTATTCTATTTGATCGTATTGAGTTGGAGCTATTTTTGTGTTATTGCAATTATCTCTCTTGCATTTTCATATTTTTGCAATCTTGTATGCTTGCATTGTTTTGTCTTGGAAAATTCATGTATCACATCATTCACCTGTGTAATATTTGAACCAGTAGATCTAGAGCGCTTCTACGATATGGATAACATGCATGGTGTGAACCCAAGGTCTACCAAATAAGAGATTAAACTAAAATGAGGCATCAATAACGAAGAATAATGTAGGAACAATCTTTGGCCCGACGTGTATAGGTAATGTGATAGTTCCTAGACATGTGTGAGTAGTGGAATTATAGCCATGAATAAGAGTGGAATTTTTAGCAATGATATTATGAGTAATGTCGATTTTCTTTAAAAGGGAGTGAGCACATAAATTAATGGTGGATCCATTTTCAATGAGTACATGCTTGATACAAATGGTGCCAATGATAACAGTGATAAGAAGAGGCGAACATGGATTATAAAAAATAAACGATGATATGTCCTCATCACTTTGAATGATATAACACGTGGTAGATTTTTGAGAGACTAAATGAGATGTGTGAAGGCCACCAAAGAATTATTGCTTTCAATGTGGATAGAACGAAGGGTGGCCTCTAATGTATGACGACAATTAGGTGCATTGTGTAATAAGTCATAGAGAGATATTTTGGCCAGTGTATTCTTAAGTTGCTCGATGATATCATAAACTTTAGAAGTGGTAGTAGGATCCATAGAAGTGATAGGTGGTGGGATAGAAATGGGTTGAGCCATAGGAAGATGAGTACAAAGAGTAGTAACTACATTAATAGGTGGATCAACCACGGGCATAATAAAGTGAGGAGGATGCTAAGTATGAACTTACATGAAAGCGAAACAATAGTAACCATGCTAGAAACCTTATTTGGGGCAAAAGAAGGATAAGCAAATTGATCCATGACTTGAGAAGAAGAATACACACTCAGTTGGTAGGGTTTGAATGGATGGGTTCACCAAATGATTTAACAAATATTGAATTTTATAAAACCCTAATTGCAGAGTCACAACGAAATGGTAATTAATAAAATACAATTATGACCTAAGCAATAAGCAAATAAAAATTAAAACCCCGAGCGTAAGAGATGGAATAAAAGACTTAGATAATTTCGTAATAAATATTGAAGTATCTTGAGATAGAAAATTGTTGAAAAGGAGGAGGATTCTATTGCAACTTCACACAAAAATTTACATAATTGTCAAAATAACTAGACTAGGGTGTTTGGAGTGGGTTAGAGGTGCCTAGGTGTTAGAGCACTGCTATTTGGGTGCCCGTGATGGTGTGAAAATGTCCACAATCTGAATTTTCTTGTGTCTCACGGTGTTCGGTGACCTTCTTTTTGATCAATTTTATGTTGCACTATGCCTACAGAATTCACCTGTAACATGCAAAACAAAAGATCTCATACAAAACCCCAAAACACATAAAATCCTAAAAATAAAAAGATGCAAATGGGGAGTCGGAAAAACCCTGATGGTCACTTGACGAGTGAACTTATGAATGAACATTGCATTACATCTCAGACTCCATGTAGTTTTGTGTGTGTGTGAATAATCATGCCCTGGGTGGCTCTTGTGCAAGATACACTAAATAACGAGAAATAACTAGATGTAGCAATGTAAATAGATGTGTGGATGTCAAAATGAACTTCCCCTCCTATGCGGTGTGTGTAAAAAATGCAGTCCCTTGCCCCTTGAATGAAGCTAGATGGATGCTTTGATGCTCTTGAAATGCCTTTGGATGCAACCTTAGGTGATAATAATAGATTCTTAGATATTAGTCCTTTATTTTGGTCACATAGCTTTATATTTATATGATTCACTTGTTTTAATTTGTTTGAATTTCGTAATTAACATCTAAAATTTTGACCTATAAGAAAACAAGATGCCCAAAAGATAAAAGAGGCCCAAAAGGGGAGAGTAAGATACAAAGAGGTTGGGGCACCCAAAGGAGATGAGGGAACCTGGGCCTTGGCGTCCTAGCTGGGTGTTGGTGTTTAGAGCCAAGAAAAATAAAGTAGTGAATGTCATACTGGGCTATGGGGTGTGTAAGACCACAGAGAAAGCAAGAAAGCAAAGAAAGAGGCCAAATATAGATGTCAATTACTAGTTTTCTTGCATATGAATCATATGAAAAGTGGTATGTGATTAGGACCTATAAATGTACCACAGTGTGTGATTTAGTGTCTACACTTTTCTTGCACTTGAGCTGATATGGAAGGACCCTTAGGCTGATTTTACACATTTGGAGCTACATTTGAATTGCCACCTCCATGGTGTGTCAAAGAAGGTTGAGAAGGACCTATATTTGTTAACTTCCCCTCTTCCATAGACCACTTCTTAGATATAGTATTTTCAACCACACCTTGAGGAAAATTTTGATTTATTCAAAAAAGTCATCCATTTTCCAATTCACAAGTGAAGTATCACTTGGTGGTGTCTCTTGAGTGACTATTTGCTGTTGATTTTCCTATGAGGGTACATCTTGAGAAGCTGATACAATTTTCACCATCAAATATTGGTTCAAAATACCATTGGGGGATGTAGTTTCGTTATGTGGAAGATGAAAAGGAAACACTACTCATAATATTAGACAAAGTTATTTTGAACAGGAACCAAAGCTTTAGATGAATTGGCCACATTCAAATTATATGGTTAAAATGATCTTGCGAGAGGAAACTAATTTTAATTTTGAGGAGAATCTTGGAATGAAGGTTTATTTGGTTGATAAGGGGACTTGTTAGGTTGGTATGGAGGTTGATAAGGTCTAAAACTTTGAGCTTGTTGCCTCTTTATGGATACCAACTCATTCCCAAAATTTTACAATTGTTTCATCACCTCTTGTAATTCAATTGAGGTACTTGAGGAAGTAGATGGTTGGCTAGAATTTTGATTCCTTGGGATAGAATAGGGGCTAACTCAGGGGTGTTATGAGAAATAAGTGTCTCAACCTCCGGAATATAGGCATTTGAGGTCTAGGACCAAGTTTCCCAACATGAACAAGGTTATTCTCAGCCCTAATAACAATTTCATAAGCATTTGGTAATGTTCTACCCCCAATGGAATGAATCATGATTGAAATATCACTATTCAAATCCTTTAGATAGTAGATAAATGTATATTAGGGTGTAGGTCTTACCACTTGAGGAATTTTGTCGCAAGTCCTTTGAAATATAATGTTAAAATCAATCATTTTCTCATTAGGGGCTCTCTTTGTTGTGGTTAATTGTTCCACCAAAGACAATTGATCTGATTTTTCCTCAAAATGGTTGCAAAGGGCTGTGCTAAGTTCATCCCAATTGTGAATTGAAGTAGGTATCAAACTCATGTTCCATTAAAGGGATTTTCCTTTGAACGATGAAGTGGGAGTTTGGTTACAAAATCCTCTTCGATAATAAAATGGACCGAACAAACATTAACAACATCTTGGATATGGTCAACTAGGGTAGTATGATTTTCACCAATGAAGAAAGGGATACTTTTAAGTGTAGACATTGGTATATCATGTTGTGCATTGAGAGCTAGAGGACTACCACCATTAAAGCTAACAAAGGGAATATTTCTCTAAAGATCCATGAATGGGATGGGTCTTAAAACTTTAGAGGACAATAAGAAGGGCCTACCAAGAGGAGGAGTAGAGAGGACTTTGTTTGGTGGTGATGGTGATCTTTGAACTAATCTACCTCTTCTTCTTCTCCTTGGTGACAACTGAAAATAATCAAAGGGTTCTTTTGTTTTTGTTCTTGACCGTATAGTTTTAGTATGGACCATATAAATTTTATATTTTTTTCCCCGCTTGGTTTCAGCTTCTATAACTCACAATATAACATCTTCGAGGATCTGATCTTCCTTTTCCACCTAATCGCACACCCAAATCTCCTTTGTCATGACCTGTACAATTAAATCTTCTTCCCCTTGTGTATTTGAGCTATCATTTATTGTTTAGCAACCATTACAAATATGAATGTATTATTCTCGGTTTTGAATGTTTAATTATAAATTGATTCAATGAAAGTTGTCCCCTATTACAAACCCTTACATCCTCTTTATTTTTATACACTTCCATAAAATTTATTTAATTAGGATGTAAACATAGCTAGGGATTCACCATCTCGTAGGTATAATTTTTTTGTTTTATTATGAAATTTATTTAATTAATTTAATTATGAAAACTTATAATTTTATTGCAAATCCTCTTCAGGTGCAGGACCCTCTTAACCTACTATAGCTAAAACAAGAAAATTTTGATGGGAAAATATCCCCCCATATAGCCTCAATGACATGCTCCCCAATTCACTAATGGGGTATGACAAGGAGGAGGATGTTCCAATCCTACCATCTTCGAGATGATGAGAGACCCTCTTGCATTAAAAACGATAGGTATCAACACAAAGTTAGATGGGCCTTGTAAATGACCCTTCATGTAAATAATGTTGGCAATATATTAGAGTATGTTCGGGGAAAGTATGTTTTTAATATGTTTTTTTATTTCAACTTATCTTTTAATTAGTTTTTGCAGATTTGAATTTATTTATTTGTTCATTTATAGTGATTAAATAAAGTATGATATATTTAACCTTTTTAATTTTTTGGTTTTAGGTAGTTTAAGATTTTTTTTTCTATTGAGTTGAAACTTATTCAAATCATATTGTCATAGAGAGTGGAATATAATACCAAAAAAAAAAACCACAAGAGGATAATTGAATTAACTTAACATGATTTTTGGAGTGGCACTATAAAACTTAATTAATTAAAAATAATTGAAACACGGGGGTTTAGGAGAATCAAAAATCATATTAGGGTGATTGTTTTTGTAAATAACACATTTTTTTATTAAATTCCATACTCTTTTACTAATTTTTAATATCTATAATATGCAACTAAAATACGAAGGAAACTTATGTAGAGAGGAGACTTCTTCGACCCCCCAATGTACTTGAAGAAGCTTGGAATAAACTTTATGAAAAATGGATATGAGAGGACGATAATTCACACTTGGGAAACTTCCCATATAGCTTATGTTCCCTTATCCTTTTCAATACTAAATGAGTACGATGTTTTTATCTTGTTCAATCCTTGAATTAATCAAGATACCCTCTAATACATCAAATTCATGAAGGCTACTGGGGAATTATTTAAATCCAAATGGAATTAATGTGAACTCATGGTTCCTATAACACGTTCTAAAAGTATTCATGTGCACATATTCCTCCTTGATCCAAAGTTGATGGCAACCCACCAAAGGTAGTTTTAAAAAACATTGAAACTTATTTCATTTGATCAAAGAGATCATCTATCTTTGGTAACAAATATTGATTATTAATAATCCATATTTAACATTATATAGTCAATACACAACCTTAAGGTACCATCCTTCTTCTTAAAAAGATTAACAAGGCACCCAAAAGTGATACACTTCATCATATCAATTTATGGTTCGATATATCTTGCAATTTAAATTTAGACTCTTCTAAGTCTATAGTGTTTAAATAGTAAGGGGATTTTGATGTTAGAGAAAACCCAAACATGAATTCAATTGAGAAATTGAACTCCTATACCGAGAAAATCCTAGAATCAGTTCAAAAATACATCCCTAAGATCCTTCAGATTGGTTGGTCCCTATAGACACAAAATCATGCACTTAGGTACATTTATAGGTCCTAAAAGCATACTAGTATTCATATGATTCCTAAGAAAGAAAACTAGAGGTTGATAACTATCTTTGGTATCTTTTCATTGTTTCTTATTTTTATCTAGCCTTCCACACCCTACAACCTACCATAATTTTAATTATTTATCGTTTATGGCTTCGACACTAAGCTTTAGCTAGGATAGCGGTTTCTAGGCACTCCGGTCCCCTTAGGTCCCCCCGACCCTTTTTTACCTTACTCACTCTTTTTGGGTATCTTTTATCTTTTGGGCATATTTTTCACTTATGGTTCAACCTTCCAGTTGTCAATTACAAAATTCAAACAAGGGAATCATATAAATACATAGTTATGTGTTTAAAATCAAGGACCAAGCACTAAGCATTACTATCATTGCCTAAGCTTGCATCCAAAAGACACCTAAAACACTCCAAAGCATCCATTTAAAGGGAAAGGATTGCATCAACTCTACATACAATTCATAGGAAGGGAAATTCATTCTATTCCATCCACAAATTCTAGTACATTTCTACATTTAGTATGACCCGCTTATCAAGTGCAACTTACACAAGGGAATCCTAGGGCACGATTTGTACACACACTCACCATAACTACATGGATTCTAAGATGTAGTGTAGGGATAGGTGGTACGTTCACTCTCGAGGTGACCACTTTGAGGTTAGTTTGACTCCCATTCTACATTTTCATTTTTAGGTTTAATATGGTTTGTGGGCTTGTGTAGGTGAAATCTTATTTTGCAGGTTATAGGTACCTTTAGTGATCCAAGTGTGAATATCAAGATATCAACAAAGAAAAAATATGACATTCTTATGACACAAAAAAGATAAGATCTAAAGCTTGTACACGGTCGCGGGCGCTCGTATCCGGTTGTCGGCTCCCAGGCACCCTTGTCTGCCGCCATGGGCGCCTCCTAGCTTTGTTCGTGCACTGCAAAATTTATCTTGACCGAGTATTTATGACACTCTACCCTAGCTTTGTTTAGTGATTTTCCCAGTCTAGATCAATCCCAGATCGAGCGTAAATCAGCTAAGTCTCTTCATCTATCTCTTGTGCTTAGGGTTTTATATTTAAATCTTAGTTTGCTTGTGTCATTCCAATATTTTAGTATTTATACATTATTTGTTTTAACAGTGACTCTAATATTAGATTTAATTCAAATTAAATTAAATCATTTGGTGAACCCACTCATTCAAACCCTACCTTCTGAGAATGTATCAAAATCTATCTCCTTCTTCTGAATTCATGGATCAATCTTCCTATCCTTATTTTACTCCAACCAAGGTTTTGGCATGGCTACTACTGCTACTAATTTTATGTGAGTTCATACTCAACATCCTCCTCACTTTGTTACTCTAATACTTGATCCAACCATCAATGTAGTCACCACCCACCACACTCATCCTCCTACGGCTCCACCCATCTCTATCCCACCACCTATCACTTCTACAATTTCTACCACTACCTCTAAGGGTTATGACATCATAGAGCAACTTAAGAATACACCTGAAAAAATATCTCTTTATGATTTATTGTGTAGTGCACCCAATTTTTGTCATACATTAGAGGTCACCCTTTGTTCCATTCACATTGAAAGCAATAATTCACTTATTTCCTTTACTCACCTCATTAAATCCCTTAAGAATTTACCACATGTTATATATTTTAGTGATGTGGATATTCTTCCTTCTACTACTAACGATCCATTTGCAGCTTTGCTTATCTGCTACTATTGGTGCCATTTGTATTAAGCATGTACTCATTGACAATGGCTTTGCTATAAATCTATGTGCTTTATCCCTCCTCAGGTAAATTGACATTACTTGATGATTTAATTAATAAATCCTCTCAAGTCATTCACGGATATGATTCCACTACTCACACATGCATGGGAACTATCACCCTACCTCTACAAGTTGGGCCTAAAATTGTTCCTATTGTATTCTTTATTATTGATGCCACATTCCAGTTCAATTTCTTACTTGGAAAACCACTGGATTCATGCAATGCATGTTGTTCCATCTACAGTTCATTGGTGTGTTAAATTCCTACATGATGGTTATGAACATACTATTGTTGCAGACCCTAACCCATTCAAGTTTTTCCGTATAGACCTGTCACCACCATGCCTATCCCTCCATCACAACCTATTCCATATCATAATATTGGTGGATATGATGTTGGGAAATCTAGCGCTCCTACTCCTTATACTAGTTCTCCATGCACCGCATCGGTTCCTACTTATACTACTGATATCCCATCAACCATCATGTCCACCCCTATGGCTACTACTCCACCTATCATAGCTCCTCTCAATTCCATATCTGGTTCCATCCCTACCAATATTCTTGATAATTCCATACAACAAGATAATGATAACACTGATGATTTCAATGATGAGGCTGATGTCGTAAAGCTTAATGATGACACATTACACAATCTTAAATTAAATCCTATCAAAATCAATGAGTCCTACTTCCAGGATATTTTTTTGTTATTGTGCCCCGTGAATATCAATTCGAGAGTCTCCTTCGTCCACTAATTCCATGATACCTTTTCAGGGGACTGTACATACATTAGACATTCTATCACTTGCTGCATCTCCCCAAGTTCATTCTGCTCCATGCATGGATCCCTTCACATGCACTCTCTTCATTCGTAATTCTTATTGGCCTCATATTCCATTCAACCCTACTTTCTCTAAGACTATTTACACACATGATGGTTTGGCTCGGCTAGGATTCACAATTCTTGATCTCCTTCCTCTGCCTCACTCTACTCACTTATATCATGGATGTATATTTGTTACTAGTTTTTATGGCCTCGGTGTCTTCTATTTATTATTCTTCCTTGCATGCAATCCTCGCTCCTCTCCACTCACACTTGGATAGTCTTGGCTTGATTACATTGGTGTCACATTGGATTTTAATCATGTTGATATTAGATTTCCCGTGCCTTTTGGCCGATCTATATTCAATGAGTCATTCTTGGCCTACACTCAAAATATTCCTTGCTTTGGTATGTGCATGATTGTCCATAAACACCATTCACTAATGAATAATATGCTATGGGCATGTATAATTTACGCCGCACAAGCTCTTTATATGATCAACCTCACACTATTGTTTACCAAGTCTTTGATCCATCTCCAATCAGCTACGATCCTGACAATGTCGATCTCCTGACGATTTTAATTAATTCTTTCCACATCACACACTTGGGGGAATCATGCTTTATTCCCCCTTCAATCATTATCAATTATTTCTAATTTCTATGCATACACATTACGTTATGTGTTTCACATCTAGTCTTTCTCATTTATTTTATGCACATTGATACACACCTTATATCGTCATTACCCTATGACGCACTCTAGCTCCATAGTTCATACTTGACTGATGAGGGTATAAATCTGAAATGAACCTCACCACATTCACTTTTCACGCTCTATGCTTCATGATCTATCTTTCTAACACACATTTTCAAACCATTTCCCGATGACGTACTCTTGTTCTATGGTTCATTCTTGATTGTTGAGGGGTCTTTTATAAATGAACCTCATTTCATACACATCTCTTGGGGGGTACACTGCTCCTATCACATTCACACATTATATACCATTCCATCACACCCATACACAACATTTTCATATCTTGGTTACATTTACTCTTGCTAGCTTATTCTATCTACATGTTACACTTTTTTTTCCATGATAGATGGATTCTTAGTATGTCATTATCATTCTATATATACACATGCACGTTCACTTGGTATTTTGTGGTGAATGAAAATATCGTACAAGTTATTACAAGATGTAATGGTGCTTGGATTTGTACCTTTACTAGTCCCACTGAGGCTCATAGGGGCATCTACCTTTCTTTACTAATGACACAAAATCAAACACTTTAGGTAATTATTTAGTCTCGATCACATACTACTATTTGCATGATTCATAAGTAATAAAAGTATTGATTAAGCCATGTCTGTGGCCACCTTTGTTTTCTTTATGCTTCTAATTTTAGTCGTGCACTTGTCTTGCTCGGTCTATCATTCTCGACACTAGCGCCCAACCAGACACCAACACTAGGCACCCCCGTCCCTCTGGGAACCCTTATCCTCTTTGTACTTTGGTCACACTATAGTGACTAACAAAACAACATTAATATTAATAAAATAAAATTAAAAAAAAAAACAAACAAGAAAGTGGTATTTCGGTGGAGTGTGGCGGTGGTGTGTGACGAGAGTTGAAGGCATGCGCCTTCTGACAGGGGCACGTGGGCCTCATGAATGGCAGTCAGACCTATCATTTCCCTTGCATAATAAGTTAAAAACTTATTTGGATTCCCAAAGATGTTAACCAGGTTGAAACCCAACTCCATGTTTCAAATTTTTTTAGCAGTAATGGATAGTTGCAGCAAGAAAAGGGTGTGACAGTGTTTGGCTGATGAAAGAATGGGACAATCATTGGTTCTCAATGCAATAGATAGGTCTCCAACCTGATCAGTTCACATTTTCTGCATACTCCATTTATGCGCTAAAGTGTGAGCTCTGAAACAGGTATGGACACCTAGCAAGCACAAAACATAAAGGAATTTTGTCTAATGTTGCAGTTGCAAATGCTCTAATAGACGTGTATCCAATGTGGAACCTTGCTCAGGGAAAGTGAACTGTTTGAAAAAATGTGTTAAAAAAACGTGGTTCATGGACATCATGGACTGTTGGATCTTCACAAAATGTGATTTTGAAAAGGCTTAGAAAATTTCAAGCAAATGCCTTTGACAGGTTAAAGCTAGATTTCCATAGCCTCTGCCAGCGTATCCACAACCTATGTCATCTTTCTTCCTCCCTATCATGCTTCCAAACATGTACCCAATTAGGAGCTAGTGAAGGTAATTTTTCTTGTTATTGTTGATGTGGAAGATGTGAGCACTGGAAGACTTCTATGTAGAGCATGGGAGCATGGATGGGGCACATGAACTATTTTGAAAAATGTCTTGATGAAATTGCGGTTTCAAGAATGCCTTTGTTGTTGGTTGAATAGAAAATGAGTTGTTGAAAATGAATTTCCTAACACCCATCCTAATTGAGCCAAATTAGGAGCTTTGTAATAGCTATGCGCATCCATCAAGATTTAAAAAAATTCTCTTTGGCAGTTGTGTGGTCTCAATGTCCCTGGTGATCAAATATGCAAGAATATGTTGAAGTTTTGATAAGGCAAGTCATAGGTGGAGTTATGGACTACTGGGCTTGTTGTTGTTATGGAAGTAGTTGTAACAACTATCAAGCTAATGTAATTAGAAGTTATTCTAAAGCCTGGTTCCACACCCTATGCCAACATACAACCCATGTTACATTTTCTTCCCCAAGGAATTTATTTCAATCCTTCTCAGATCTGCTATGTAGGTGGGTGTCATGTATTACTGTTGCAATAGCCGTGATAGATATGTATGCAAAGTGTGAACTCACTCAAGGCGTGAAGTGCTTGGAAAATTCCTAGTTAATTTTAAGTATCCAAAACGTGTCTTCCCATGGAATGTCATGGCTACGAGTTATACACAAATGAGGAAGTTTCTGAATGCTCACCAACTATTTCATGGAATGCTAAAAGAGATTCAGCACCTTGAGGAATGTAGATGAACCCGCCATACACTGCAGACACTAGCATTTCCAGGTATGGTCTCCTTACCTCCATCTTCTATAATTTTCGTAATTTGGTTCTTCATTTGCAATCTATTAGAAACATTAAACTACTAAATAATTTTAAAATTATATATGTAACAAAACTTAAATAGTGTAAAGCAATAAAACCCCACCTTGTGATTTTCGAAATTGTTGCACCATTTGAACATCAACTATGGTTGCCACCATAACCTCATATGATGCAACTCGGGTATCCGAATCAAGTGCTCATGTTCATTGATTTTTGTCAAGAGTTAGATTTTTCGTCAACTAAATATAACCTTTTTATTGCTTGCAAAGTTAGAAAAACACCACTTTTAGAGACTTGAAAAACAACCTTCTCAACCCGTAAAAGAGAGGTCAAACATCATATGTGTTCCTTGATATGAGGAGAGTCACATTAAGATTTATATTGACCCCAATCGACTATTTGTACTCTCTTCGCTGCTTCTCTAGGATCCCTGTTACTCTGTTTTGTATTTCCAGTAGCTCTAAAAATCAAAAGTTGGCTTTCATTTTGACACACCGTTTGGTCCCTGAACAACAAAATGCTTTCCTACCTTCACAAAAAACTAGTATTTTTACAAGATAATTACTTGGAACCTTCAGTTTAAAAAAAAACTCTTTTTGATAGTTTGACAAAGGGATTTGTAGGCCACTACGAGTCACGCTTGAGTATGTCAAAAACTGGACAAATTATGACCGATGTGGCTCTAGATAATTTGTCGCGGTTTGAAAATCATTTTCTAGTTCTCATTCCTGTCGACTCTAGTGAATTCTCCATATATAGGAGAAACTTGTAGGAAGTTTCTCGTTGCACGTGCATCCATCAAATTTTAGTTTTGGATGTGGTTTTTGAGCCCTCGAGATAACTTTTGATCATTTATAACTAGGTCAATTACAACCGATGGCCTCGAAAAATTGGCAGCCAATCGTAAACCATTCGCTAGTTCTGAATCCCACCAGTTCCTATAAATTCTTGGTGTATAGGAGGACACGTAGAAACTTACCCATGGTGTGTTTGGTCATCAGAGGACAATGTTTGAAAGTGGTTCCCTCACCTCTCGAGCCTTTTTGAACATTTTTGTAACTAGTAGGAAAACATAAAAAGAAAGTTGTAGGACCCCTGTCGAGTTGCCAAACCATCATGGAAATTTGTTGAAACTTGTAATTAACTAGCTTGAAACTCTATTGTGTGATTATTATGTGAAATTTGAACTTTGGTAAAATAGTGTTTCTCTCTCTTCCCTATTTCTTTCTCTCTCCTTGGTTAAGAAATGAAGTGAACTGAAATGAAATAAATATGTGTCTCTAACCTTCTCCTTTCGAATGCAAATTATTAATGTTATTATGTAAATGAGAAACTAAAATTTTTAATTATGCTAGATTTGGGTGGATTCCATGCTAGCGATTTATCGTTGATTTCATGCTCACATGGCTTTGTAGGGTGGAAGTGAGATGGCGAAAAGGCGTGGTGTAATCCATTGTTTATTATTGTAATTTATATAGGTTATTGAAAAATGTATATATGTGTAATGTATTTCCATGTTACTAAAATTTATATTTGAAATTCGGTAATATGTATGAGATGCTAGTTTTAGGAATGCCTTGGGAAATGTGCATTTAATCATGGGTACCTTTTTTATTTAGATTTGCATATGGAAAAAGTTGGATATGTTAAATGAATTTGAATGTAATATCTTGTAGTGCATTTCTAGTGTGCAATAGTTGATTAATTAATTGATGTGTTGTGTTCTTTACCTTGAAAATGCAATAAAGAAATCTAAGTGAATTAGTCAACCCTAGTACAAAATTTGTGTATAACTAACCCTCTTATGTTATTCTTTTTGCATAGAAAACTGAAACCTTAGAATGAACTTAAACATGTATGCTCGATGAAACCTTCTATCTTAACTAAATAAGAACCCTAGTTGAGTTACCACCATAGCCTATATATTTAGTGGCATCATTGTGAAACCATCAATTAAGAACGACTTGATCAAACGTTATCTATAGTAAGTGGTTCCCTTCCAGGATTGGTTATCATGTGTGTAGTAAGAAGAATATATTCTCTTCAAGTCCGACTTACGTGTTAGGTGACAAAGATCACCAACTACTCTTGAAATTAACCTTTAGCAGATGGGATTATCTAATGAAGTTAATGTTTAAACTTGTTGTACCCTCCCTCTCATTCTAGCCACATTAGTTTGCAAAATTCTATCATCTTAAAAGATATTTAATCTTCACAACTAAAATTTATGGTACTACACCTAAGAAATATATTCATTAGTTCATTTCTATAACTTAAGAGCCATTGTTCAAACAACAACTATGTTGTGTAACCCTGCAAGATATGGAGTAAGTAGAGCTAACACCTCCTTAGTATCCTAGTCGACTACCAAGTTAGATCTAGAAATTCTCTTCATCATCGAATGAATTCCTTGTGGGTAGAAAATGGTAAGTAACTCCTTGCAAATGAAATTGATTTGAAATATGTTGACTTTAGAGAACCCAAGAAACTAGAATCTTGGTCCCGTAATCCCTTGTTATGCCCTTTTATGACATTAAGAATAAAATAAATTTCACATGTGGAATCGTGAAATGCAGAAACATGGGATCTTACCTTGAACACAAATCACTTGTGGTTCATGTGTAGTTTATAATACTTCCAATCATGTACTTATTCAAGATGTTAGACAAGTACCTTCAGTAATTATTTTGTTATAAAGTGATGCTATTAATGAGACCATAGTGTGATGTTAGAGTAAAGCATATAAGAGTAAAACGAGATTCAAGGTTAGGAATAATGTCACTCTTGGAGTCCTTGTAACTCAATTAGACATTTACTTGTGTTAAAAATAATATGATTTGCCTTGGTGTGATCAAACTTCGAGAAAACAAAAGATATATATAAATCTAAATAGAATTTCTTAATGTGGAAATGTTGAATGGATTCAACAAGTTTTTGAACTATTTTTAACTATGATGGGAAATAAATATACCGTGATCGAAGAATGTTTATGGGAAAAAGGTATCTTGAATCTAAATCTTCCTTAAATCCTAAGATTTCTTTCTTGGTATCACATCGATTCACTTGTGTAGAAAGGGTAAAATTTAAACTTTGAATAAACATTTGGGAAGCATAATCTTAACATAAGAACAAGAGAATTAGGTACTTTGTATGCAATTTGAAATATGGAAAATAATTATGTAAGTTATGGAGATTTTTGTAAGGGATAAGGAGCCAAATTAAATGGTCAAACTATAAGTTGAATGTGAAATGAATTTAAGAATCTATAGGTGGAAAAAGGATAAAATTATCCTTGCATAATAATTTTCTTGGAATGTTAATCGTAACTAAGATGTAATCATGGTAATGATGTGTTGTGGGTTTGCCAATCCTTGGGTCCCTTTCTTATGGTTGGGTCATTGTTAGTATTCGTTCATTGGGGAAAGTGTGGCATCGACATGTATATGGTGTTGTCATGTGTCTATGTGAGTCGATGACTTATGTAAGTGTCTTATGCGTTGTTGAGTTTCTCTACTTGGAGCCCTTGTGGTGTTGTGTAGTGAGCAATGTAAGTAAAAAAAAAATTATCTGGTATTTTTATTGTTGTATTTATGTGTGTAAAATGTGGGTGTTACACACACTTTCTTGGTCCTTTCTAGCCGTTTGAGCATCTTCTATTTTTAGTAGTCTACCTTTTCGGGGTTAATTATGAAGTTCAAGCAAGGGAATCATATAAAT
This sequence comes from Taxus wallichiana var. yunnanensis, assembly GCA_018340775.1. NCBI lineage: Eukaryota > Viridiplantae > Streptophyta > Pinopsida > Cupressales > Taxaceae > Taxus > Taxus wallichiana. The sequence continues at coordinate 726,221,147 of CM031243.1, read as the reverse complement.
ATAAAGTTATGTAATATTAATAAGGGACCAAGCACTAAGCGTCTACTATCTCCACCTAAGGTTACATCCATCAAAGCCATCTATATCTCCATTTTCATCCATCTAGCTCCATCAAAAGGGACAAATGTTCGTTCATCTACATCACACTTCATAGGAGGTAATTCTATTGTTTCCATGCACACATTATTTACATTCTACATCTATTTACTTGTTAAGCTACTCACAAAGTGCGACGACACAAGAGAAACCTAGGGCACAATTTCACACACACACAGACACACAAAGAACTACATTAAGTTTGAGATGTAGTGCAGCACACAAGGATAAGTCCATCATTTTGGAAACTAAGGACAGTTTGACCCCTTCATTTGTACCTTTATTTTTTAGGGTTTGATGCTTTATTTGGGGTTTTATAGGTGATTCATTCATTCTAGATTTACAGAGACATTCGGTAGAATTTAGCGACATACACGCGACAAAAGGTGAACAAGTGCGAACCTCTTGTGACACCTCAAAGGAGGTTTTTGAGCATCTACACGAGACCATGACGCTAAGAATCTAGACTAGGGTTCCCACGGGCATCCCTATCCCTCTCCAGGTGCCCAGTCCTAGTCAATTCTGCCGGATCTACAAGTTTCGGGACTTCGTGTGACAGTCCTCTAGTTCTGCATCTAGTCTCCATTGTGACACAATCTAACAACCTCTGTGAATCAGCTAAGGCTTTTCTAACCCTCTTTACACATTAGGGTTTCATATTTTCATTGCTTAGTTTCTTGGGTATTATTTCAGTATTTTAGTATTTATTTATTTACTGCAAACTTGCATTATATTAGGCTATTATATTACATTTTAGTTTAATCATTTTGGTGAACCCCACTCATGATTGGTCTTTTAGATCCTTCTTTAACACATCATATTTTCTATCATGGATCCTAAATTTTCTCAAATTTCTTTATATGATTTAATTCAAATTCATCCTAATTGCCAAGTTATTCTGAAAAAATCCTAGACACCATGTATCTCCCTAGTGATACATTGCCACATCAAGTGAGTGTTATTTTAGATCGGCTATCTGACAACCCTAGTCTTAGTGATCCTCCATCTAATCAATCCATGTTGGACTCAATTCAAGCTTTACATTCTTTATTTCAAGACAAATTTTAGGCTATGGAATCCACAATTACATCTCTCAAATATGAAATCCAACAACTTAAGGATGCTTCTCAGGCTCATGTTTGTTCTCCTTCTACATCTCATCTTCATTCTATGTCTACTACATGTGCTCATATCAGTGATCCTCAAGTCATACCATTACCATAGCCTCTCACATTTGATCACAATACTAAGCAACATGACATTCTTATTGAGCTCCTTAGTCATCAATTGATCACTTTACTACCTACTCATTACTATCCTCCTTATTGGATAGAAAATATCAAGGTCATCCATATTGCAATTATCATCAAATCAATGGACATAATGACAATGATTGTTATGCTTTACAATGAAGAATCAAACATCTTAAGCATCAGGGATTTATCTCATTCACTGACACAACATTCTTTTGCATTCCCATCTACAAATGCTACATCTCAATGGATTCCTAAATCTGATTTTTCTATGTCTAATGAGCACCACACCATCACTTCTAATGGTTGTTCTATAGAAATTGAAGCACCACTTATGCAACCTCTCAAAATCAACATAACACCTCCTCCTATCAAGATATCCATAGAATTACTAAGTCAAAATATGCAACTGCCTCTCAAAATCAATCATCGTTATTATCCTATCAAGTCTTTTGTAGCGTTATCAATACCACCAAAACTACCACCATTCAAGGTTCCTCCACATCCTACTCCACTTTCATTTCCAATTCATTTTTTCAAAGAAACCACTCCTTCTACCGATGGTCAAGACACATTTCTAGCCACCATTGCATGGTGTTGTTGTTACTATTTCCACACATGCTTCCACCACTTCACGCAAACTTGGTATTTGGTAGGTAATTCCTAATGACACAATCATATTCTTATGGTTATTATATGACTATTGAGGGATCTCTTCTAATAAGAACCTCATTCCATCACAAAACATATATTCTTAACAAACATTCATCACATAACACATCATCATATGCATACATTTCCATCGTCATTACCCGATGACACACTCTTGTGCTTTAGTTCACACTTGACTGTTGAGGGCATCCTATACACATGAACCTCACACACTGCACAATAGAAACTACACATTAAACATCGTGGATATTCACACATATTACACTTTTATACACACGCATCATCATACATTTTACATTCTACATTACACATTACACACTACACATTACACATCACATGATAATTTCTCATCACCGCATCTATTACACATATTACGCACTTTACACATTTGCTTTTACGCAAAGACACTCACTACCCTATGACGTACTCTAGTCTCATGGTCCATACTAGACTATTGAGGGTATACATCTCCAAGTGGACCACATCACCCTTTAAAATTTAACCATTTAACCTCTTTCTCATGGAACATTCCTATATTAGTGATATACGATATAGTGTACATCATCATCATCACTTCTTCTAAGCATCCTTTAGTCATATACATTTTAGGCTAAATGATCATTTCTTCCATTATCTTGTAGTGATATATGCTTTAGGATAAATAATCACACATTCTCACACCTCATCTCTATGTCGCATATAGTTATTACACATTCATCACATCACGCTACACACAATACACAATTCACCCATTTCCCGACGACGCACTCTCGTTTATGGTTCATTCTTAATTGTTGAGGGGTAATATAAATGAACCTCACCACATACACTTTCATTCACTCGGGGGGCACATGACTCCTATCATTCACTCTGCATTCCATTCCATCCATCCTCATCATACTTGCATATCTTGGTTGCATTTAGTTTTACTTTTGTTTACTTGTACATGTTAACTTTATTACACATGCTAGATATATATCTTGTATGTCATTATCTTTATCATAGACACATGCGTGTTCACTTGATTTTCTAGTTGTGATCATAGATTCTACAGGGCCATTACATGCAAAGCATCGATGCTTGGAATAGTACCTATGACCAGTCCCACAATGGCTCTGGGGCATCCACTTTCGTACACTACAGGTGTTATTGTTTCATATTTTTTCATAGCACCCTCCTTTATAAATTTATGCATGTTTTGACATACATTTTATCCTTCTAACATGCTAACAGGTGCTTCATTTGCAACATTTGTTATGCAGGCTACTTGTTTCCATAGTTATTTTTATATTGCTTGTACTTTCTTGTTATTGTATGCCATTGTTTGCAGGATTTGTACTTTGTCTTGTGTGCACACTTTTATGATTTTGGCTTCGTCAAACTTGACTGTCTTGCGACATCATGAGTGATGTCCCATGTTTTCAACCCACTCTTTCCGGTTTATATTGTGTTCTTGGGTGTTTACATTATCTTCTTACACATTGTCTTCGTAGCTTACACTTGTTCTCTACATGCATGTTTATTCGTTCATACTAACACTTATTTCCTAGCCACTTGTTTGCATGTGCCTTGGTTTCTACCAAGCACATCCCTTCCCCTACAGGGCACAATTTCAGCGGTCGGTCCTCTTTTGGGCTGCATACTCCTATAATGATGTCGCATGCACCCCCAAAGAGGGGGCATCATTTGGGTGAATCAGTCACCCCATACAATGGTTTACACACAATATACAACACAATATAAATATAGTACAATTCAGGGCTTATAATGAAACTTGAGTCCTTGGTATAGCGATGCCTTTCCTAGAGCACATATAACCAGGGGGCAGTTACACGATGATTGGGTTCAACACAATCTACAGAATTCTACACAGCAGCTTTTACAGGTAGGTTGTCCTTAGCACATGCGTTGGTACACATCATCTACAATGGTGTTTTATTCTGGGAGAAAATAAAGGTTAGAGGATAACACCACCATCCTCTCTATACTACTTTTGTCGAGTTGTCGGATCGTCCAAAAACCAGACAATACAAAGATCTCTATAGTTTTGGGAAGCAGTTAAAGGTTGGAGGATAAATCAAACTTTCCTCCCTATACTTCTTCGGCTAGTGGCATGAGATCACCCAAAAAACTTGCACTTCATTAACATGATCCTTTCTACACCCTTTTTCTCATCACGGATCAGGTGCACATGTTCCTTTTTCACATTTTTAGCATTTTTTACATACTTTACTTACATGTTTTTTACACACTTTTACATATACATGCATATTTGACTACTTGATCGTCTTCTCTTTTGCAGGTCTATTCATATGGGAAATAAGTAGTCAACATCAACACAATACTAACAACAGTACATTACACACATGGAAGTCTACACATGTTTTCCGCCTAGGTTCATTCTCATCACCTTTTACACTTTTGCATCTTTAGTCTCCACGCTCCATCTTTTTATCACTCCACGCTTTGTCTAGTCCCTCGACACACTTTCTACATCAATCTACATGGATATCAGGTACACATCTCTATCTACTTTATGTTATCGAACATTCTTCTCACAAACATAAAGTGGGGGCAAATGTAGACACAAAATCACGCACTTTGGGTGATTATCTAGTCTCGATAACATACTACTATTTGTATGATTCCTAAGTAAGAAAATTACCGATTAACCCATGTCTTTGGTCATCTTTATTTTCTTTATGCTTCTGCCTTTTCGTCTTGCACTTGTACATTCCCAGTCTTTCTTTACACCTTTCAGAATTTTTCATTCTAGACACTAGCACCCAGTTGAGATGCCAACATGCCCCTTGCCCCTCTAGAGTGCCCTTGTCCTCTTTATACTTTAGTCACACTTTCTTGGTCCTTCTAGCCATTTGAACATCTTATTTTTTTGTAGTTGGCCTTTTCGGGGTTAATTACGAAATTCAAGCAAGGGAATCATATAAATATAAAGTTATGTGATCATAATAAGGGACCAAGCACTAAGCATCTATTATCTCCACCTAAGGTTGCATCCATAAAAGGCATCTATAACTCCATTTGCATCCATCTATCTCCATCACAAGGGACAAAGGTTGGTTCATCTGCATCACACTTCATAGGAGGGGAGTCTATTGTTTCCATCCACACATTATTTACATTCTACCTCTAGTTACTTGCTCACTACTCAAAAAGTGCGACTGTCATAAGAGAAACCTAGGGCACAATTCCACACACATAACTACATTAGGTCTTAGATGTAGTGTAGCACTCGAGGTATAAGTCCATAATTTTGGCATCTGAGGATATTCTAACCCCTTTATTTGCATCTTTCTTTTTTAGGGTTTGATGCTTTGTTTGGGGTTTTACAGGTGATTCATTCATTTTGGATTTACAGAGACATTCGGTAGAATTCAATGACATACATGTGACAAAAGGTGAACAAGTGTGAACCTCTTGCGACACCTTATAGGAGTTTTACTGAGCATCTACACAAATCAGGGTGCCCATGGGCACCCCTATCCCTCTTTAAGTGCCCCGATCCAGATCAAATATACCGATCTACAAGTTTCAAGACTTTTGTGTGAAGGTCCTCCATTTCTTCATGGCCGGTCTCCATTGCGACACACGCCAATAATAACCTCAATCAATTAGCTAAGGCTCTTCTAACCCTCTTTACACATTAGGATTTCATATTTTCATTGTTTAGGTGCTTGGGTATTATTTTAGTATTTTAGTATTCATTTATTTACTACAAAATTGCATTAGATTAGGCTATTATATTACATCTTAGTTTAATCATATACTATCTCATACTACACAAGTCCTATTGTTACATCTTATTACATTTACTTTACCTTTCACTGATTCATACATGTTCATGACATGTTATTTATCTTTCTAACATGCTAATGGGTGCTTCAAGTGTAGCATTTTCTTTACGGACTATATGCCACCATGTTTTTCTCGATATATTTTTCTTTCTATTTTTTTCTATTGTATGTCATTGTTTATAGGCTATGCCATATGTTGTATTTGATCACTTCTTTATGCTTATGGCCGCTTTAGCCACGATTGTCTTATGAAATTTTGAGTGATGTCCCATGTTTGAAACTTGCTTTTCACGGTCTATATTGCTTGCAATTTTTGCTACATTATTTTCTATTACATGTTTTGCTTGCACTAACACATGTTACTAGCCACTTTGTTTGCATGTGCCTTCATTTCTACCATGCACGTCCCCTACCCCCTATAGGTATACGATTCAACACAACATCAAGTTCTCTCTTTTACATCGTACACTCCTACAGTCATCGCATGCACCCCAAATGAGGGGGGCATACATTGGGTGAAAAAATCATTCCTACAACAACACGTCTATACAATACAAAAAGGCACATGAAAACATTCACAAAATGGCCTAGAATATGACTTGGGTCCTCAACGCATCATAGACACTAGCGCCCAAAATTAGATAGTAGCGCTTGAGAACCTATGTCCTCTAATGGGCACTAATGTCCTAGGGACACAAACAATAATTTTTTCACATAAAAAATTTCACGAAGCCTTGATTAGTTTCACAATATAGCACAATCCTTTATTACAAAATGCATTCTATCTTCTTTAATTGGTACAACACGAAACTAATTTAGAGAAAATTGGAACAACATGAACAAATCAAGGATGCACTATATGCAAAGTGGTGCTTATTGGGTAGAGTCATGGATGGAGAGTAATATTATAACTCTCTACCAAACACTTACTCTTTGGCATGAGATCACCCAAAAAAACTAGTGCTTGCATGAGATCACCCAAAAAACTCACTCTTGGCTTGAGATCGCCCAAAAAAATTTCCATTGGCGTGAGATTTCCCAAAAAAATGCACTTGGCATGAGATTTCCCAAAAAACTCACTCTTGGCATGAGATCACCCAAAAAAACTCATTCTACACGACATTTCATGAAAATTTTTCTATCCTTTTACACTATTTTACATTAGGTGCACACTTTCCTTTACACACTTTTACATACTTATACACATTTTTCTCTGATTTATCATATACATGACTTTAACTACATTCTTGATCTTCTTTTGCAGGTTCATCCTTACAAGAAGCAACAACCATAAGCTACAACAACACGGTGCAATGCATATGCTTCACCCCTAGGGTCACTTTCCTTTCCTAGTCTTCATGCTTCACTTTGCATCATTCCACGCTTCACTTGTCCACTCAACATACATTTCGCTACACACTCTACAAGATCATAAGGTACACATATCTTATCTACTTTATGTTATCAAGTATTCACTCAACAACATAAAGTTGGGGCGAATGTAGACACAAAATCACACACTTGGGTACATTTCTAGGTCCTAAAAGCATACTAGTATTCATATGATTCCTAAACAATAAAACTAGTGGTTGACAACTATATTTGGCCTCTTTTCTTTGTTTCTTGTTTTCTATTTGGTCTTCCACACCCTACACCAAGTTAGAATTTTACTTATTTATCTTTTATGGCTTGAAACTAGCACCTAGCCAGATAACAACACCCAGTGTTCATGTCCCTTCATTGTACCCTTGACCCTTTTCTACCTTACTCTCTCTTTTTGGGTCTCTTTTATCTTTTCCACATCTTTTTCACTTAGGGTTCAGCCTTCTAGTTGTCAATTATGAAATTAAAACAAGGGAATTATATAAATACATAGTTATGTGTTCAAAATCAAGGACCAAACACTAAGCATTATTATCATCACCTAAGCTTGCATCTAAAAGGAACCTAAAGCACTCCAAAGAATCCATCTAGCATCCATTCAAGGGACAAGGGATGCATTAACTCCACATACATTGCATAAGAAAGGGAAGTTCATTCTATTCCATACACTCATTATACGACATTGCTACATTTAGCTACAACCCGCTATCAAGTGCAACTTGCACAAGCACGTCCTAGGGCACAATTTCTACACACACTCACTAGAACTACATGGAGTCTAAGATGTAGTGCAACGCTCAGTCGTAATTTTACTCTCAGGGTGACTGTCGGAGTCATTATGATTCCCCATTATGCATTTTCCTTTTTAGGTTGGATGTGGTCTTGTGCATGTGTAATATTCTTTTGCGAGTTATAGGTACCTTCGACGATCTAAGCCCGAATATCAAGAAATAAATAGGGAACATCTATAACACAACAAATACTAGATCCTGAGATTTTATGTAGTCACAAGCACCTGCATTCAGATCATCGCACTTAGGCACTGTGTCTGTTGTGGGCACCCCTATCCATCTTTGTTCATGAGTTGAGAATTTATACTTTGAGTATTTACAACACTCTGCCCAACTTGTTCAACACTTTTTCCCAGTCCATATCAGTTCCAGATCGAGTGTAAATCAACTAAGTCTCTTCATCTATCTCTTGTGCTTAGGGTTTCATATTTAAATCTTAGTTTGCTTGTGTCATTCCTATATTTCAGCATTTATACATTATTTTAGTAGTGACTCTGTAATATTAGATTTAATTCAAATTAAATTAAATCAATCCCCTAATATTTGTTTTATTTCTTTACTCATTTCCTTGAGTTATACTACATAGACATGGCATGACCTTATTATTTTCTTCTTGAGTTGTATTACAAAATAAGGCATTTGTTCTTCTCATGCTCTTCGTCCCATAGAAATTAACCTAATTTGATTAATCATCTAGGTGTTAGATCATATTTTCATATTACTCTAACTTAACTTGATGGATTTGTAACCAACCCATTCTTATAGTTAAGTTATAACGTCCTAAGAAAACTATGTGAAGATTCACTTTGGTTGGAACACACCAAGATCAATCTCCACTTGCTTGAGGAAATCTATAATTGGATGTTTCTTCCATGATAGAAACTCAACTTCCCATATTTCTCCCATTGTATTTGGTATTTCAATACAATCTACAACTAATGTAGGAGAAACAAAACTATCATATATTCCTAAATTGATTAAAACAAAAATAAAATAAACAACTAATATACCTTTAGCCTCAATTAGTGTGGACTAATTTTTGACTTACGTTTTGTTCTCCACAACATAAATATGATTACATTTTTGGATAACAAGATATTATATATAGTTATGCTTGAAATTTCCTTCATTTCCACATATCCAATATGTTTTATGTGCAATCGAAACTAAGTTTGCACAAGAACCATGAGTGTTTGAGTTCGCCACCAAGGATGTCCATTGGAAGATTCCTTGATGCTCCTTTGGTAACTTTTAGATTTAAAACCTCCTCCCCCTTGACTTCCTTAGATGCCAAATGAATTCCTAGTAATTACAAAATGCTTTTGGAATCCATTTTCTTAAAGTTCTTGGGAGTGGAATTAGTAAAAGATTCATTTTGAGAGGGTCCTTATTTCAAAAGTCTTTCCTAGCCTTTATCTTAATTTTTCTTTTGCTTCAACCTTATAGGCTATAAAATTGCATAAGATAATGTTTTCTAACCTTTACATTTTAATTTTCCTCTTTATGAGGTACTTAAGTGAATTTATAATTTGAAATTAGAGGAAAATGAAATATAAAAAGTGCAATGGAGAATTAAAAGATATGCACAAGAATACAAGACTAAGGTGCCTAAGAGGAGGAATGAACTTTGAGATTCATTTCCTACATCTGGAATTGTGTGACTACCCCCATAGCTTCCCTCTCTTTTGGGATTATATTTTTGAGAGGTTGGTAAGCTAGGTAGCCATGGAATCAATCATTTTGAGGTACCGTCGTCAAAATTTGTCAATCCCTGGATGCTTCAATTATTACAATGTGGATTTTAGAGAGTTCATACATTTTATCATCACTACATTCATTGGTATAAAAAAAAATTCTTTTATCAACTTATTGGACTAATCTTTAATGGTAATTTTTATTTGAGTTTGAAAGAGTTCTATTTGAATAGATCACCAAGAAGATCCTTTATATCAACAAATATTTTTCTTTGAGAGCTTCATCTTTTTACACATGAAATTGAAAGTCGTCTTTTCTCTCTTGAACACTTTTATGTGCTATTTTATACTCTAAGATGAAGTTTGAGATAAATTATCATGAGAGTCATTGAAAATATTCTCGGAGAGATGGATTTTCTTGTCGGTGGTAGCCATGCTTCTTAATTCTTTAGTTAAGCTTCCCCACAGAGAAAACCTCTTTCTCTACATTTTTAATCGAGACTTGTCAAAATATTTTGAGCTTCAACTAGTTGCTCATATGCCTTTTGGATTTCATCAATAAATTCGAGACAATCACTGATAATTTCTCCACCTAAGCTTCATTCACCTTACCCAAACAACAATGTTTGTGAATTTCGAGAGATAGTCATAGGGACAATATCCTCCACTAAAGTTGAAGAGGGGAGATAAGATATTAAAGAAGAATCATGAGATACAAAGGATTTGATATATGTAATGAGAGTGTGTAAATGTTCCTCAAGCTACTCTTGTGTTTGTTTTCTCATCTCCACTCTCTCGATGATTCTAGAAATTGTCTCTTTGAAATTGCTTACATATCCTTCATGAGTAGCTACTCCTAATTATATTTGTATCAATGCATTAGTTAACTATACTAAGAGAATTGAAACTAACACCTTAATAGTTCCAAAACAAAGCTAACTACACAAATATCATCATTCTAAGAGCTTAAAGAGACTAACTACCAACATTATGCATTAGAACTTTGAAGGAAAATAAAACTAATATGTTAAGCATTTAACCTCTACTCTTTAGATTGCAACTACAAATGAACCTAGATAGATCCATGGAAATCAAACTTTATTGTTTGATATTCAAGGGTTTGAGAATGGAGGCTTATCAAGACATGGCTACAATACCATTTTGATTCTCCCCATATGAATCAAAATCTTGGATGGATGAAACGCAAGATGAAGATACCTAGCTCAACACTAATGGAAGATGCTCAAAGATGAAAATGCCTATAGTTTATGTTATATGCATGCAAATGTGTAAGAAGAAAGGTAGGAGGAGGGTTCTTTATATAACCCTCTGGTTTGAAGAAGTTTTACATCCTATTGTATGTGGGATAATAGCAAAGCTAGGTTAGTAGTGGATAAACATGGTTTAGAGTGGTTGAGTTTTCTTTAGAGAGTTTAATTTGTCACTTAGTGACTCATGGGAATTGAGGAGGGTGCATTAATTAAATCAAAGTGATTAATTAATATGGATGTGCAAGCTTATAGAAGTTTTTATAAGAAATTTAGCATGATCTAAGTTATGAGAGGAATTTAATCCAAAAAATAATGATTTATTAATCTAATAGGAGAGAGAGTTAATTAATTATGAATAATTAATTAATTTAGATAGAAAGGGGGACTAATTAATGGAAGGTTGTTAATCAACACTTTTGATTGATATAAGAGTCAACTAATCAAAGCATAATGTAATTAATTAACGGGGATAGAAGAGAAAAGGTTCATTATTAATGACACGCCAATCAATTTATGGAAAGGGTGTAATTAGCACAATTTAAGTATTTAAATTGCTTGATCCAAATTATAGATGTCTACATTTTCCCCTCTTTGGGGTGGCATAAGTGACGCCACTTCAAAGATAGTAGATAAATATAAACACGCAAATTTTGAAGAGATAGAAGAAAAATTAGTGGAGTAAAATATGCCCCCTCGAGTGTCGATGGGGTGATGAAAGAGGTTGATCGATGATCAAAAAGATGAAGGAAATGGAAAGAGGAATGGGGAGGGGAAGGATGCCCCAATTGAATGAGAAGAATAATGCTGATAGGAGAATGATATAGAAGAAAAATGAAGATGAAGAGAAAATAACAAGCTTTCATTTAATGTAGTAAAACAACTTCGTGTCATCATATTTCCAGTGATCTACATCATCGGTCCTTATTTAAAATATACGCATACAAAAAAAGTGTAGAATGACATGAAAAGCCATAAAATGTTCGAACAATTGCTCATTTCTAAAAACACCAACCCAATCCAACATACAGAAAGTAATGCAATACGAGAAGGAAACAAGCTCATTTAACAGGAAAGAAGTACAAACACATATACTCAAGCCAACAATGGTCAAGACGGTTGCAAAAATGTTTTGTTATCAAGTTGAAGGTCCCCAAATGTGCATGATCAATGAAAAGGGTTAAAAATGATCTCCCAAACAAGGATATATGCAAGGGAAATTGATAAAGGATGTAGGTTCCAATGATAAAGATTTGTGCGTTATGAAACAAGCATTATAACTCGATGTGCCCTAGAATACAACACCCTAAACAAACATACAAGTTTTATAAATGGTTGTAGATCGATGATCCACGAGTCATTTGGTTCTTGAACATGTGAAAATACCATAAAGATATGGGATGAATACCATGCATAGGACACGAGTTTCAACCGTTATGGGTCCTGTCCTACCTTATTTTTACAAATTTTTGAATTTTTATAATTTTTTTGGAGGTTTTGAACATTTTCAAATTTATGGAATTTTTCGATTAATTTTTTTCTAAAATTTTGATTTTTGTAAATTTTTTAGTGATTTTGATTTTTAGATGAAATGAGAGAATGGAAGATCACCAAAGCAAGAAAAAATCCCCAGGGAGAAGAAACGGGCACCGGGTGCGGAAAATGCCCTGGCATAGCAAAAATGAGTTAAAAATAATTATTTAATAAAAATAATTATCACGGCGGATAAAAGAAATGTTAGAATGACCATGACGGTCATAAGATGCTTGAGGGGCAACATGATGGGTTAAAAGACTAAATATACCACTCTAGAGTGGAGTAAACTATTCCAATTAGTTTTATTTTCACCACAACCCTTATTGACTTTTTACTGTGAGACCCCGCGAGCAACGAGCGAGTTGATGAGAGTGCAGAGCCGCTGGAGGTGAGCTGACACCATTAAAGAGTACATCTGAGATGATGATGATGGACCATTCGTGAGTACTTCATCCCTCTCTATCAATTTTAGCTTTTAATTGCATTTATTAGGGTAGTTAGTAGGTTATTTTTGTGTGCGCGCACTCGGGGCGCGCGTAGGCGTCCACGGGTGTGTGCAGGTGTCCACGGGCGCGAGCAGAATATGTATGTATTTTTGATGTATGCCTCTTATGAAGGCTTAGTTTTTATTGATGACGTATGATGTATCGGTTTTGATCACGCCTCATGTTGAAGGCTTACTTTGATTCATGCCTATGATGGCATATTTTGTATCCATGATGCATACATGTATGATGATTATGATGATGATTGGACTCTATATTATGATGTTGTTGTATGTGTACCACATGTTTTTGATTCATGATATATCCTTAGATTATATCATTTGTATTGTACATGAGATACTTTTGATTAGTCCACATGATGATTTGTATGATATTTTTACGGGGGGATAGATTTTGATATTTGTGATCCCTCTTGCCCCATTGATGATACAATATGTGATGATTAGATTATCATACATGTATGATGTAGACCCAATTTTTTTTTATTGATATATGATGTATAGATGATGTTAGATGTGATGATATAGATGGAGATATGATGATGTGATAACAAAACAATGTACAAGTAACGAACAAACAAGCACAAACAAATGTTAACAAATCTACCAAATATACACATTAAGCAACTTAATTAACACAACTATGTAAAATTATTCACAAACATGCAAAAACACAATCCATAAGTACAAATAAGAATGAATCTAATCTAAGCAAGAAAAGATCAATCTTTTAAGCAACACACTATACAAATGTACAAGAAAGTAAACTATACAAACAATGTACACACAAACAAACAAAGCAAGAAACAAAACAAAGAAACAAAGCAAGTAAACCACTACTATGTTTTTGTAAGATTGTTTTCAACCTATTTTGTATTGTTTTTGGGAGTTGTGTGAAACAATTTTCTATTGTTTTTTGTATTTTCTGGTTTTCTAATGTTTTGGGTTTTTCAAATCTTATTTGAATGTTTTTGTGATTTTCGATTTTCCAAAGCTTTATAGAAACTAAAAACATGGATGCTATGTATAGATGAAACTATAAAGGTGGATGCCATGTGTTATAGAGAAGAAGGTGAATGCATGAAAGTGCCCCGGTGTTAGATGGGCACATACAAAGGCAATCCCTTCACCGATTTACAAGAGGAGAACCAGTCGGATCAAGGCTTTGACAGGATAGGCTCACAAAAGAATCTCGGGTGTAGGTGCGAACTAGCTCTAAGCTAAGTAAAGGTACCCCCTAGATGCAAGATTCTTGTGAACAATGAATCCTCCCAAGGTTCCAAACCGGTTTTCACCGAGGGACTTATCCAAAGTGCCACAATTGCGTAATTTTCACATTTGGATGACTTGTTTTCTCTTTTTCTTTTCTTTTTTTTGTATTTTTCATAGTTTTTTACTTTTTGGTTGTTTTCTTATTTTTGTGCCATGTTTAAGCATAGAACCGCTTGAGGTGCATGGCATTCATGGGCTCTCATAGCTCATCTCCATCAGGATGGGAAAGTTTGTATGCTCCTGACCCAAATTTGGCCACAATGACATAGGGTCCTAACCAATGAGGTTCGAACTTGCCTTTCTTTTCTCTTTTCCGCCCTTGTGTTGAATTGGTTTTCCTTCAACACCAAATCTCTAACCTCGAACTGACGAGGTATGATTCTCTTGTTGTAGCTCTGTGACACTCTATTCTAATACACTTTGAGATGGTTGAGTGTGTAGATGTGCCTTTCATCTAGGAGTTCCAGTTTTTCCGTCTAGCCACTTTGTAATCCTCATCTTTATCTAGATAATCCCTAAGAGATATTCTCAGGAAGGGAACTCTATTTCCAAGGGATGATGGATTATGTTCCAAACACTAGGAATAAGGTGTCACACTAATAGGGGTGCGAATGGAGGTCCTATAAGCCTAGAGGGTTGGGTGAATTTACAAATGCCAATTGTGACATGTTTTACTCACCATCTTCTCCATGATTTGAACAAGTGTTTTATTAGTGGATTCTACTTTCCCATTACCTTGAGGGTAATATGGTGTGGACCACTTTAATCATATCTGAAAGCACTGACATAGAGCTTTTACCGTTTTCTTGTTCTTGAAATATTTTCCATTGTCTATGACAATGGTGGTAGGAATGCCATAACGATGATGAGGTGGTTCATGATGAACTTTGATATTTGAGCACCTATAACATATGTCAATGGAACAACCTCCACCCACTTGGTGAAATATTATGTGGCCATTATAATGTGGGTATGACCATCGATGAAGTAGGGGTGAGCTTCCCTATTAGGTCTAATCCCCATTTAGAGAATGGTCATGGTGTTGTGATTAGTTGTAGAGGTTATGATGGTGCATGGATGAAGTTCCCATATTTTTGGCATAACACACACTTCTTTACATGATTGTAGCAATCTATCTCCATGGTAGGCTAGTAATAGCCTACCCTCAATAATTTTTTTGCTAAAACCATCTCATTTGTATGGGCTCACACTTCCTTCATGTACCTCCTTGATTTTTTATACTGACTCTACTACATCTAAACAACGCAACAAATTCCCATCATAGCCATGATGATAGAGGGTGCCTCTAGAGGGTATAATGAGATATTTTGTGGATAAGGATTTGTTTTTTAGAATGGGTGATATTGGGAGGAAAGGTACCACTTTGGAGGTAGTTAAAGATGGGCTCATACCATGGGGAAAAGGGACCAATGACCTCACATGCCAGGCATGATTCGGCATGTCATATGTAGGTTGACGTAGATTTTCAACAAAAATGGCATATCATTACTTTCTGGTGGAATCCATAGCATAGAACCCATTATTTCCATTGCATCTACGTAGATCTGTTTTGTGCCCTTGGAATTTTTCAAAGGTGATGCACAAAAATATTCTTTTAGAGTTTCCACCAACTTTTTATATGGGATGAGTTTGTCATCCTTGAATTTATACTCATCATTGACTTGTTTGATAATCAATTGTGAGTCACCAATGACTTTAAGATGGTGGATATTCCATTTTATAGCTAGCTTCATCCCAGATGAGTGCTTCATATTCTACAATGTTATTTGTGCATGGAAACCCAAGATGGAAATCTTGAGGTATGGGGTCTCTGTAGGAGTGATTAGCACTACACCTGCCCCCAACCATGGAAAGTAAAGGATCCATCAAAGTGTACTTTCATATGATAGATTCTTCAATGTACATTAATGATGCATCTGGCAGGTCCAAACACACAGGCTCTATTCCAAGTAAGGGTGCCTCTGCCAATTGGTCTCATGAGCACTTTTCCTTTTACTACTTTTGGTGTACATACTCAATATCAAATTCACTTGAGTAGGATGATCCAATTAGCCATCCTACCAATAAGGGTGGGTTTTGACAATAGGTATTTGAGTGGGTCAACCTTGGATATAAGCTTGGTTTTAGTATTCAACAAATAATGGTGAAGTTTTTGGAAGGTAAAAACAATGGCCAAAATATTTTTCAATTTGGGGATAGTTGAGCTCATATGCAATTAGGGTATGATTGAGATAGTACACTTCTTTTTTTTTTGACTTAGGTCATACTGGTGAGCAAGGAAATGCGCATAATATATATATATATATATATATATATATATAACAAAAGTGGCTCACCTGGAGTTGGTGGCATGAGGACTGGTGGATTTTCCAAGTATTTCTTGAGAAAGGAAAAGGCATGTTGTTGCTCTAGTCCCCAAATGAAGTCAACGTCCTTTTTAAGAAAATGGGTGAGGAGTGACATTTGTCAGCAAGTCAGTGTGAGATAAAGCGGTGGATGGCTTGTATTTTCTCTTGCAAGTTGCATAATTGTTTGATGTTCTTGGGTGGAGGAATTTCAGTAATGGAATTCACTTTGGCAGGGTCTACCTCGATCCTCTCTGTCTTGATACAATGAATCCCAGTAGCTTCCCTGATAATACTCCAAAACACACTTTCTTTGGATTTAACCTTACCTTATATTCCCGGAGACGCTCAAAATGCACCTCAAGACCTCAAGATGGTCTTCTCTTGTCTTTGATTTTCCTAGGATATCATCCACATAGTCCTCCATGATGTCATTAAGCATATCATGGAATATTACGGTCATTTCCCTTTGATAAGTTGTGTGACCATTTTTAAGGCCAAAGGGCATTACCTAATAATAGAATGTTCCCAAGGGTTGTAAAGGTAGTCTTATGTTGATCCTCCTCTACTATTTTGATTTGGTTGTAGCTAGAAAATCCATCCATAAGAGACAACATTTCATAACTTGCAGTTGAATCAACAATCATGTCGATGTTGGGTAAAGGAAAATCATCTTTAGGACACACCTTATTGATGTCTCAAAATCAGTGCAGATTTTGATTCCAATAGGTTTCTTTTGAACTAGAACTATGTTTGATATCCACTCTAGTAGTCAATGGGTCTAATAAACCCTACTGCTAACAATCTCTCTAACTCTTCTTTGACCAAAAGGGCCACTCGTGGATGCATTTTCCATAGCTTTTGTTTAATGGGCTTTGTGTTTGGATGTACAACCAAGTTATGTACCACCAATGATGGATCTAAGCCCAGAATATCCTCACAAAGACCATGTGAATATGTCCACAAATTCTCTGAGAAGCATAGTGAATTTTTATGTTCTTGTGCTAAAAGTGAAGCCCCCAACTTGACTATCTTTGGTTCTTCTTTATTCCAATATTAACATCAATAGTCTCTTCCACAAGCATTTTTGACATATCCTCCATACACGTAGGATCGGGAGGAAGGTTGAGATCTTCTTCTAAGGGCATCTCAATGAGATTTTCACCCTCAGCATGGTCACTTCTTTTGTCCATTGATTTTTTATTTTTTGTTGGTCGGCAATGCCTCAAAGAGGTTTTCACTGTGTGACTTGGACTTATATTTTTTTGCAAGGCTTTGTAGAGGAAAATTTTCCCTCACTTTTTCTTAGATTTTTACCACAAAGCTCATCCTCCTCTCCAAAGTATGCGCAGTATCCAAGTCAATGAAGAAACCCTTCTTGATCTCCAATAGGAATAGTGTCCCGTATGCCCATAAATTTTGTAATAGCCTCATCGTTCTCAAAGAGATCTAGGGGCACGTGACATTTTTGGTCCCAATCAACAAGGGTAGGGTATACAAGGTCAATATTTGGATTAGGCGGGGGTTATGGTAAGGAAATGGTATCCATGAATAGGTTTGTAGAGGAAAGATCCTCATATTGGCTATGGTGGGAATTTTGTTCGCTATCCGAATAAATAGAGCTATCCTCATGTTTAGAGAGGTAACATCTTGATCCATGGGGTGAGATCCATAGGGTCAAATGCCAACACCATATCTCTCTGTTTTGAAATGTGGAAGTGGGATTGGCTCCCTTATCCCTTGTTCAAATTTTCCACATCCAAGGCCTTTGTAACCCATGGAGTACATCATTCTACTAGAATTTGTGTATTCTCAGATTTTGAGTGCAAGTAGGCTCAGTGTCTGTGGGGAGCCAAATTATAGGAGGGTCCAACAATTTCTCTTCTACAAGTAGACCTCCAGGTAAGAATGTACCAATTTTTTGTTCATCTCGAGGCCGTTTGAAGTGGTAGTTGGGCTTGCCTCTTGTTCTAGGTGACAAGGATAGATCTGAGACTAGGAGGGCATGTTGAATATTATATTCTCCACAACGTACTCAAGAATTTTCATCTCCCATGAATCAAAGGGAGAGGTAGATGTAGTAGCATCACGAGCAAGAACTTAAAGAGTTTGAATCAACCCATGACTCAAGAGCTTCATACTGAAGGGGGACAACAATATCAGTGGAGGGACATTCATATGCATTCCTTCGCACAAAATCTATTGAGATCTCTGCAAGTGGGTGAAGGGTTCTGGATCTCCTTGAATAGTAATAGTGTGTCCCTCATGTCTCAATTTGATACATTGGTGAAATGTTGATGGTATGGCCTACATGCATGGCATGAATCCATGGGTGACCAAGAAGCATATTGTATGGAAGCTCCAGGTCTAAGACATGAAACTTCATGTGTGTGAAAGTGGGCCCTACTTCCATCGGCAATGTTATTGTACCAGCTGATTCCCATTCCGTGTTTTCGTAAGCGGTTATGGTGATGATGTGGGACTCTAGATCTTCTTCTCTATGTCCCTAACTGTTTAATTAGTTTCAATGTGCATATGTTTAAACCTGACCCATTGTCCACAAGCACCCTCTTTATCTTTCGACGAGTAACAAATACTTCTATGTAAAGAGGAAGGTTATGTGTATGATCTTCATTAGGATTTCCTTGTGGTTGAATGCAATGTGTTCACTTGGTGCAATATTTTCCACCACAAATGTGTAGGTGAGAAGGATCTACTTCATTTGACACTCTGACCCCTAGAGAGTTTTATAAAGGATGTCCTTATGTACGTTTGATATTTTAAGAAGATCTAAGATTGAAATCTTAGCAGACGTCTTCTCAAGTTGGTCTATGATATTGTACTGACTATCTTGAGGGTAGACAAAGGAGGTTCTGGGATCATGAGATGAGCGTGCCTTATTACCACAACGTAATCTCTACCCTTGATCCTAATGGTATTAACACGCTCGTTAGAGGAGCGAAAACACATCCAATAAGTGAGTCATATTGATTGTTATCATTTTTGGTATAAACATAATTGGTGGCTTTATAGCTTTGGGAAGACTCTCCTTGATCCGGATTTTTCTCTCACCTGGTTTACCATGTTTTGGGAAAGGCTCCTTGAATATTCCCATCTTTTGATTTGGCATTTGATTTGATTATGGTGAATCGACTTCTATCTCCCCACTATCAATAAGATCTTGATGAAGTGGCATAGTCTTAAAAATTTGTTCTGTTTTATGTCCTTTTACACGATGAAAATCACAATACTCATGCTCTTTATACCATGAAGGTTTAGGAGCATTGTCATCAAAAGGGTGTCATTGTGGGATATGTCACCATGTTCACTACATCTAGTTGTTTTAAGATTGTGGACAAGGAGTCCATCAAGGGAGTGAATGCTCTTCATTTAACTAGTGGTTGGATTGGCCCTTTGGTTAGTTTAAAAGGTGGACCAACTTGGATTGCTTGTATGCATTTAGAATCATGATTCCATCACCTACATTCTTGTTTTTATTAAAGATCTTGGGCTTGTCCGTAGGTTTGGAAGATTGATTGTCTTTTGAAAATGGTTTGAGTGTCCCTTTTTTATTAGGGCCTTTTCTATTTGTGTGCCCTTCTCAATGACCTCTTCAAAGTTTTGAACACAATGCATCTGTAAATGAAAGGAAATGTCTAGATTTAGGTTCAAATAAAGATGCTAACAAGTTGTTTTTCAGGGATCGAGCAAGGGAAGCGACTAGCTAGCCCCCGACCATCTCTTGTAGGAAACTTGCAAAGGTTTCATTTGGTTTCTGTTTGGCATTACATAAGTCTAACATGGTTATGTCACTTTCCACATTAAAAGAGAAATGTCACACAAATATTTTCCGCTAGTTTGGGCCATGTGAAGATAGACCCCGAGGTAAATAAATGAACCACTCTAGTGCTTGTCCTCCTAGACTTTTTGGAAATAGTCATATGAGGTAGTTTCATTGTATGTACCACTTCTTGGCATGCCATGTAAAAATATTTTACATGATCTCATGGATCACCTTTTCCTTTATATTTTCAAACTTTGGGATGTCAAATTTCTTAGGAAAGGGTTGGAGCAACATAGCCTTATCAAATGGATAAGGGCATAGCTCTTCATATTGATACTTTTTTCTATGTCCCACATTGCTTTCTTGAAGGCTTGTAAGCATTGCTTTCATAGATTGTATCTCTTGTGTAAGAAGTTGCTCCTTAGTGGGGAAGCTAGCATATACACGACTATTTTTTTACGATTTTCTCCTCTTGATATTTTGTGTGAAACTCATTATTTCTAACCTTAGGTTTTTCCGATGCACATTTTTGTTTGTCTCTTTTTGCACATGGGATGCTAGGAAAGCTAATTGTTGACTAAGGTGTTGAATTTTTGTTGTATAGTGATTTCTTCATTTGGAGGTTCCTCTTCATTTTCATGTTGAGGAGGTTGTTCCATGTTTTCATGTTCCACTCTTATCCTACGTGGCATTCTTATGAGTGGCATTTTAAAACCACCTATGTTGTCATGTTGAGTGTTTGAGGTGGAAGCTTGTCCATGTCCCAAAATGTCATCCATATTAATGAGGGGGTGTTCTTCCTCATTATTTGTAGGTGGAATAGTTTCATGTTCAGTTGGCATTCTAGCACCTAATTCCACAACTCTTGTGAGTACTCTATCTTTTTTAGAAAGAGGAACTCATCTAATTGGGTGGGGTCAAATTCAAACTCCATGTGTGGTGATCCCAATTCATCACCACTATGGTCTACCATCTCCTCTTCTTCCTTTTCTGTGGAGAAGAGAGGTCCTAGATCATTACCAATAAAGGGATTTGACCCTTGTTTGGTCGATGTTTCCCATGCTTGTCTCTTAGCTCCCATTCTTGTTATGGGGGCCATAACAAATGAGGATTTCACTAAGGTGTTTTTGTTGAATTTTCCAAGGGTACAATCAAACCTAAGTGAAGACTTAGAATGATATTTTTACTAAGGTCACACAAAGAATGTCAATTGTCCAAAGAATAATGAATGCCAATAAATCAAGGGATCAAAGTGATTGTCCTAAATAGATAAGTCAAAGTGATGAATAATCATAAGACACAATCACACAAGGTTTGTTTTAAACCAATCAATCAATGAAGTACTTCCTAAGTTGTTTCCAAATGGTAATTTGACATTTAAAATGATCAATGAAATGTCACCACTTATGTCAAGTTCAAAAATGAACAAGGCGTAAGTAATAACAAGAGGTTGATATGATTTCCAAACAAAGTATACTTAAAGTGAGTTTAAATCCAAGCAAGACCTAAATTCCAAAAAGTGGGGGTTACGAATATGAACAACACAACAATACCACTAAGATACGTTAACCAAAATTTACGAAAAAGTAAGGTATTAGTATCAAAATAATATTAGTACGATGCACAAAAGGTAACAAAAACACCTTTCAAAATCGAGGTAATGTTTGAAATCAAACCAAGGCTAAAGTATACCAAGGAATTGTTAAGATGCGCGTAGCGTAACATTACAATCTAGACACTTAGGTCAAGTTTTACAAGAAACAAGATGTAAGTATCAAAATTGTGGTGATACGATACAAGAAACGTAACACTTCAAAGGAGAATCAAGTGAAGAATCAAGCCTAACTACAATGATGATCTTGACTTGGGTATCAAGATCAAATGGCTATCAAGATATGAAAATGTACCAACACACTTTCAACATTTACCATCCAGTCTCAAGCAAGGATGAATGTAAACAAGTGCAAAAGTGGTGGACATGATCGATTGATAACACACATATGTTTTCTCTCCTTTCAATCAACAAAGTGTTAAAATAAAGCAAAAGGAAGTAGATCAAGTGGGGTTGAAAAGTGTTTGGCCTCACTTTGACAAAGTTTCACCCCACCTTATGGCGAGTGAAAAACTAAGTAAAAGTAATGCTTCACAAATTTCATGGTGAATGACATGTAGTTTGAACTTTGATGGACTCTCCCTTTGTTTGATAAACAAAGTTTCAACTCAAAAATTCTCCCTTTGTGAAATCTCTCAATAATGATTGGTTTGGTACAAAATAAGTTGGCTCCAAGTCAAGATAGCTTCCTAGGTGGTTCCTCAACTAGGTGTCACAAGTTATCTAATGTGAGCTCGATTTACCAAGAAATTCACACTAACTAGTCTTGGGTTATCTCGGCTTTACTTTACCCCCTTCAAATACAGTGAGAAATTAATGTGTTCATCATGTATTCTCACTAGGGTCACGATATAATAACTTTGACTCTAACTCACAAAGGTAAAACTAGTCAAGTAGGTGTGTGGAGCACTTCCCATTTCATCCACAAGGTTCCCTCTTGTGGACTACTTTGGGGTTCCTAGGACCACCCCATTGTTGTTGTAGCTTAAGGCTTATGCCAAAGGGGTTATGTCCTAGTTTTAAGCGGATGGGGCATACCCTTATCCGAACCTACATATACAATGTGATGAATGTGGTGTGTTTTTTATCTTTTAGACTTAATGTGGTTTAGTTCATTCACCATTTGGAAACCTACAATCACACGTGTGTATTATAAAGTTTTTTTTCTTCTCCTTTCTTTGACAAGCATTTTTAGGTCCTGCACGAAGAGTTTAGTAGTTTTCCACAAATCAAAAGAGGATAATAAAAAGGGTTTAATTGTTTTTTTATTCTCAAGATCATCCTAAAAGGTGCAAGAGAAGAGCATACACGACGTAGAATCCAACTATTTAACAAACAAAGGAAAAATACTTAACCTAAATGCAAATTTTTCATTTTAACCAATTTTGACATTCATTCCCTTAGCAAATAAGTGTTTTTCAAAGCATAGAAAAGATGTAGAAATCATTTTTGATTCCCAAGATCACCTAAAAGGTGTGAGGGAAGAGCATACATGACTCTAATCTCATAGACAAACATGCAACATTCATTAACCTTAAACAAATCAAATTAGCAAAAAATCATGTAAATATACCCTATAAAACATAAAGTTAATCTCAAATAAACCTGCAAGGAGTTAGCACATCAAGAACACAAGCTTTTACAAATTTTAAAGTAGACCTCAAATATGTGTTATGACACCTACGTGCCCTTTTCAGTGTGTGTGCATGGATATGGATGTGTATGCGCTTCTTAAAAATGACAGAGAGCTTGAGCATGTATGCATCCAGAGAGTTGTGTATGTGGGTTTTTTTGCATGCATGCGCATGTACCCTATGTCAAATAGAGTCAAAGTAGAGGCTTAGTAAATGTGTGTATGCATGGATATGGATGTGCACACGGTTTAAGTGTATGTGTGACAAGTAAATGCAAGACAACACAGAGGATGAAATTTCATGTACGCATGTAGAACAATGTGTGTGTGTCCTTTTTAATGCATACGCGGGCCTGACTAAAACTGACACATGGTACTATTAGTGACATAATGCATATGCATGGATATCAGTATGTACACTCCCTTTTGAACACCTGTGTGCAAGTTTTGGTGTGTACGCCCCCTTAAATTTTACCTACACGTGTACTTATAGATGATGTCAAAATATGAGTTCGACGTATACAACTTCAAAAAGCTCAATTTTTTCCTAATTTAGCTCAAATCTAATGACAACCCATCACAATAAACCCCATAAGAGAGACTCAATGCATATAAAGTTAGTGAAATAACCTAAGAATTTAAACTTATTTCACATGTGCATGATTTGGGTTAGCAAAAACTTGAGAAAAACTAGTAAAACTCATTAAAATCAAAGAGACTATGAATCCGTCCCACCGGGCGTGCCATATGTATCAATGTATTAGTTAACTATGCTAAGAGAATTGAAACTAACACCTTAATAGTTCCAAAAAAAAGCTAACTACACAAATATCATCATGCTAAGAGCTTAAAGAGACTAACTACCAACATTATGCATTAGAACTTTGAAGGAAAATCAAACTAATATGTTAAGCATTTAACCTCTACTCTTTAGATTGCAACTACAAATGAACCTAGATAGATCCATGGAAATCAAAGTTGATTGTTTGATCTTCAAGGGTTTGAGAATGGAGGCTCATCAAGACATGGCTACAAGACCATTTTGATTCCTCCATATGACTCAAAAGCTTGGATGGATGAAATGCAAGATGAAGATACCTAGCTCAACACTAATGGAAGATGCTCAAAGATGAAAATGCCTATAGTTTATGCTATATGCATGTAAAGGTGTAAGAAGAAAGGTAGGAGGAGGGTTCTTTATATAACCCTCTGGTTTGAAGAAGCTTTGCATCCTATTGTATGTGGGATAATAGCAAAGCTAGGTTAGTAATGGATAAGCATGGTTTAGAGTGGTTGAGTTTTCTTTAGGAGAGTTTAATTTGTCCTTTAGTGACTCATGGGAATTGAGGAGGGTGCATTAATTAAATCAAAGTGATTAATTAATAGGGATGTGCAAGCTTATAGAAGCTTTTTAGAAGAAAGTTAGCATGATCTAAGCTATGAGAGGAATTTAATCAAATAAATGATGATTTATTAATCTAATAGAAGAGAGAGTTAATTAATTAGGAATAATTAATTAATTTAGATAGAAAGGGGACTAATTAATCGGTGCTTTTGATTGATAGAAGAGTTAACTTTTGATTGAATTAATTAATGGGGATAAAAGAGTTAACTAATTAGGGTGTAATTAATTAAGTATTTAAATTGCTTGATAAATTATAGAAAAGGTGCATTATGATTTCAACCTCATTATTAGAAGTAGGTTTAGAAAT
Organism: Taxus wallichiana var. yunnanensis; assembly: GCA_018340775.1. NCBI lineage: Eukaryota > Viridiplantae > Streptophyta > Pinopsida > Cupressales > Taxaceae > Taxus > Taxus wallichiana. The sequence goes on along the minus strand of CM031243.1, from coordinate 726,195,755 downwards.
TTCAATAAATAGATGGCCAAAGATTATTTATTAGATGGAAAGATATTTTACAAAGGTTGATTAGTTAAAGAAGGCATGTCTTGTTGAGCTTGAGGAATAACCTTCTATGTGGATTTAAACCCAATCAACTTCTTCTAACGCCATCTCTTGGCCATCAAGGGGTATCTCTTGGCCATCTTGGGATCATAGAAGAAGTAAGGTCATAAATGTTATCTTTTTCCTTTGTGACTAACCAAAAATGGGAAGAGGGGCATATTGGGGATAGATGCATAAAATTCAAGCTCACGAGAATTCACTAGCATAGGATGCATGTTAGTTAACTCGATTTAAGATATGTAAAATTTTAATTTGTTTTATTAATTGAATAGTTACAAATATTATAATTAATGTAGGGAGGAAAAGTAACAAGTTCTTATGTTACAAAGCACAGGTGAGAAAAGGAGGACAAGTGACCCACCAAATGGGATAACACAACTTAGCGAAGTTAATAAATAAATTTGTAAGTTCAATATAAGTTATTGTACAATTATGTTTTTTTCTTGTATAAATTACCAAATAAATTATTAATACTCATATTTTTACATTTCAATGTTTTTGCGAGAAATCCGTTATAATACACTTGAATAAAAAAATGTGCAAGAAGTGCTCAAATCGATGGGATGTGACTCAACTCCGTTCATCAACTGGGTCGATGAGAATGGATTTGTGCCAGAAGGCATGTTGTTAAATAAGTTGTGAATTTTGTAAATTTTAACTTCAAGCAATTGTAATTTTTATCATTTTATATTTGCGGTGAATAGGCAATGGGAGTTGGAAGAGGCGGGAGGGGAGTGGTATCGATAGAACAAGGATGAGGATGAAGAGGAGGACTAGTGCATAGGCATACATTTATTTGTTTTGTAATTTGGAAGAGAATTAGTCCCTTTTTGTCATTTGCAAATGTAATATGTTATAAACTATTGCATAAAAACAAATCACAATTCAAATATTTTTCGATTATGTGTTTATTTTACTTTTCATATCCGAATAATATGATATTATGATTAGTTTTAATAAATTCATTTCATTTTATATTAAAAATAATTAAAATAAGATACAATATTTTAATATTATATATATATATATATATATATATATATATATATATATATATATATATATACACACACACACACACATATATTATAATGATAACAAAATAATAAAAAATTTGAATAATATATTAACATAAAATCCATTAAAATATAATGTAATGTAATTATTGGTATTTTAAAAATTATTTTTGCAAATGATATTTGCATTGTTTTTATGCCATGCTGGAGTGGATGGGAAGAGGCCATGCATCTAAACACTATCATTCAGTTAGTTATGATTAAATTCATTTTAAATCATATTATTTGTAGGTTCGACATCCCTCAAGTCATCATAATCGATCAGTAGACATCTAAAATATCGACATGGTTAATTACGATTAACATGTCCCGTAAATATCCCAACATCATCCATATAATAATTAATCACAAGATTAATTATTATTATTTAATCCATTTTATCATATTTACCCTTTTATCATTTTATCATCATTTATCATTTATCCCAAATCCTTTTAATCAATCATTATATCCCATCTTATCATTAATCACTTTTATTTCATTATTATATCATATTATCCCACTAATAATCCCTATTAACATTTCTAAGAATTTAATATTCCTACATCTCACCTACCACCTACCCTACACATCCCTACACCTAGCCTTTCCATGTAACCTCACCCCTAATCATCATTTATTAACCTAATATAATTCTAATCCTAATCACATCCTCACACCTCTAAATCTAGAGGCTTTTATTTCTAGAAGCCTCTCTAACTTTCTCCTTCTATTGAATTTTTAATTCAATGGAAGCTTCTTCCCTCCATGAATTTTAAATTCAAATTCTAGAGCCTTCCACTCTAGAATCCTCTAATCCTCACATGCATTCTCCACCATTGATCTAAATCCAACATGGCTTCATCCTAGCCATTGAATCCTCCACTCCTCAGCTATAAATTAAGCTCTCCTCCTCCATGAGAGCTAGTTAGATGAACTTGGAAATCCACAACAAAGCTATGCCAATTTTTAGCACTCAATCAATCCATTTTATCATCATTCGTTATTCAATCCTTCATCTTCGTCAAGAAAATGCAAACACAATCAAAGGGGATATGTTGTCCAAATGAATCCACAAATTTGAAGCAACCAATCAAGAAATCTAAGTGAAAATCCACCACATCAAAGGAGGAGTTGTGCAATCTTGTAGGTAAGTGTAGGTATAATCTCTCTCCCCCTTTCAATCCACTGCTCTTATCTGGTGTATTGTTGAAGATATTATATTAGAGAAGCAAATTTATTTGTTTTCTCACATTCTACTCACTAATATTTTTAACATATACACCGACAATGGGTTCTCTTTCAAGTACCCCGAGGTGTGTGAGTTGTGTAGCAATATTTTCATTTCACATGGAGTGTGTCCTTATACCACCCTCAATATAATGGCTAGGTAGAGGCCATTGGTAAAAATTTAAGTCCCTCTTGGTCAAGATTGTTAAAGAAAACAAGATGGATTGTCATCTGCAACTATAGCTTATTTTGTGGGCTTACATGATGAGTATTCTCATGCCCAAAGGGGTTCCCCTATTCCATAGTCTTCAGTTCAAAATTTGTTTTTCCTTTGGAGGTGAAGATTCCAAGCTTGTGGGTCTCTCTAAGGTATACTTGACAAGGAAGAATACAAAGTTGTACACCTTGCTTAGTTAAAAATATTAGATGAAAGGATTCTCAACACCATGAGGTCAATACTAACCCATGGATCATCTTTAGAAACAATGTGCATGATTTCCCTATCCTGGTTGGTAACCTCATCCCGTGACATGATAGTAGAATAGAGAAAAATAAATGCGAAGTTCACAAGTTTAGGCCTAACTAGGGAGGACCATATCTAGTTATTGAGGACTTTCAAAATGATTTTTTCTTCCTATGCATCTTGAAGGGTAAAGAGTTTGAAAAATTCATGAACTCCTTACTTATCAAACATTATTCCATAGAACATTTTCTATTTCACATTCCCCTTTGTGTTCACATGTTTTCATTTCATTTTGCACATAATGTTGCATTTTGGTTATTTTGTTAAGGCAAAAATCTAGTTAGCAACTCATGTGGCAACATTCTCATTACTCTCACTAGCTATTTTCACGATTATTATCTTTCTCACTACCTTAGATAAATCCTCCCAAAAATAAATTTGGGTGGGATGTTTGCTCTTAGTTTTCATAAGTATTGTGCCCCTATGTCCCTACATGACCCGTGGAAATGTTGAAGGCCCTAGTTTATATTCAATTCTAGAGGCTTCCTCGTGACATATCAATTCTCATTTTTAGTTCTCCCTAAACTAGTTATTGACATATATTTTAATCAAGATGTATTATTTTCTTACCCTACCCTTAGGAAGTTAGGTGATGATCCTTTGTATATTACTAGTTGCACAGACTAGGGTGTGTGGATAAGAGTCCCTCCCAAAAAACAAATGTGAAAATGATAGTAAGATGACATAATGCAAATAATAATATGAGAAAATTATGACATAAAATCACATCACTTTCCCTTATTGATCTTTGGTGATGAGTAATTACATATAACTAGTTATGTGGGATTAGTGTTGGGAAATTGTGCCTTTACTCACATATGCCTAACCTTTGAGGATGAGCTATTGTCTCCTTCTTTTCACATGGGGTTAGGCCTATGAGGTCCCAAAATAAGTGAAGTGTATAAATGTCAAAAAAATATTAAGGATAAAATGTCCCCTTTATCTTGTTCCATCATGATTAGCCATCGTATGATCTAAGTCTAGACAAATCCTATACAACTAGTCCCCTTTAAGCCTACTTGGAGGTCAAACTATCTCGCATACCTTATAAACTATCTTTATTTCTTTTCTCTTTTGTGACATTTTAGGTGGTTATACCTTTGTCTCCATTTTATACATCACATCTACCATCACCATATTTTATTCCATGAGTAATCATCATTTTCCATGTGATTATGAATATCAACTCCAAATGAAGAAATGTGCCTAGATGACATTGATTTAACAAATATTGAAAATTTGTGAAATCGTAATTACAGAGTCACAACACAATGATGATGCAATAAAGTACAAATATGACCTAAGTAATAAGAAAATGGAAATTAAAACCCTAAGTGAAAGAGATGGAATATGAGACTTAGTTTATTTTACAATTGATCCTGAGTTGTGTCGGACTAGAGAATGATGAACAAAAGGAGGAAAGTATCACAAACAAACCGAGAAATTTATGTAATAACCGGATCTACCCGCACCGGGGCGCCCGGACGATGGAGACCTTTGTTGGGAGCTCGTGACAATGAAAATGGTCGAGAAAATGGTTTCTTCTATGTCACAAGATGGTCGCTCACCTTCGATGTTTTTCGTCTGTGTGTTGCCTATGCCTGCAGAATTTGCATGTGTGTTGCTTATGCTTGCGGAAGTCACCTGTAGCTGCAAAAGAGAAAGAACAACTGTAAAAACCAAAAACAAATCAAATCCTAAAAATTAAAAAGATGCAAATGGGGAGTTGAACCGACCACTAGCGGTCACTGATAGAGTGAACTTACGACCGAGTGTTGTACTACATCTCAAACTCCATGTAGTTCTCTGTGTGTGTAGAATCGTGCCTTAGGAAAATCTTGTGCAAGATGCACCGAATAACGAACAATAGCTATATGTAACAATGTAAGTATATGCGTGGATGTAAAAATGAACTTCCCCTCCTATGAAGTGTATGCAAATGAATACATTCCCTTGTCCCTTAAATGATAGTTAGATGGATGCTTTGATGCTCTTGTTGTTAGAAGCGAAAGGGACTGAGAGGGGGTGAATTAGTCCTACAATGATTTTTCTTTCATTTACCAAACCATACATTCATCAATTAGATTTTCCATACAACATTCATAACCATGTGTGCTTATTAAGATATGCAACATCAATCACAAGAGCAAGAAACAAAGTACTCAACACAAGAACACCATATGTAAGTGGGAAACCATCATGGGGAAGAAAACCCACTAAAACTCTACTTATATTACACAAATCAAAGAATTTTAGTGAAGCACCAACTTCACAAGGAGCACCAACCCCTAATTTAGTGAGGCACCAACCTCACAAGGAGCACCAACCCCTAGTTTATTAGAGCACCAACCCATAATTTAGTGAAGTACCCACTCCAAAAAGAGGCTACAACCCCCTAAGATGACCAAACACCAACTCAGCCACAAGATGTTTAATCTCTGATTTTTCTTACTTACAACACATGGAGATCACATATTCAGCTCACAAACCCTAGCTCAAACCCTAGGGCATCAAACTTGTTCTATCTTCTTCTTCTTGATCTTTCTTTGGCTATAATATCTTGCACACATGATCTCAATCATTCCTAAAATTTTCATTTTCTTCCTCATACTTCAAATCATGCACACATACCTGCAAATCACTCTCCTCTAGGTCGTACTTAGCGCCTTCAAGAGCACTAGTTCAAAAATGAACCCAAAACATCACTTTTATACCTTTTTTCTTTCTTCCAACCCAAATGAGGTCAGTCCTACACCTTTGTTTCGACCAATGCATCATTAAAAATATCCCATAACTTTATCGCAACTACAAGTGACCCAAGTAGGTTGACCCATCAAAAACCCTTCTTCCATGCACCAAAAATAACCAAAACCCATGCATTAGAATGCCAAAATTCTCCTAACACCAAAACTATTTTTATTCATGCCTTAAAATTTATCAAACATGTTTAAAATACCATTTAAACATCATACATTGTCACAATTTACATCAACTAATCAGAATATTTCATTTATTGGGACCATTGTTCTCCGTTCTTCTAAAAACACTTGTTTCATTCACCCTTCAGGGCCATATCAACATATTTTTGCCACTAGATCACTCCAAAAAATCCAAACTATGTCATGTGACCCATAAATTTAAATGGAAGAACTTGTAGAAAACTTCCAAGCAAGTTAGAAGTCACGAAACAATCACCGACTCAAACCTCAACCACTTTTGTCTTCACTAAATCAATATGCCTAATAAGTTGTTTTTAAAGCTCAACTAGTTAACACCTTTCTGGAACAATCAAGACACAAAATGATCAATTTTATGAAAAATTCATCCCTTTTCACTCTACAGTTATATAAATTATCACCTAATCCATTTCATGCTCCATCCAACTCAAAACATCCAAAGAAATCTTGTCTTGTCTGCACTTTGGAAAAAATATTCTTTTCAAAAAATTGACCAAAAACCTTAGCAAAAATCATTATCATGAGACAAAACTTATATAACTAGAAATATCTCTAAATTATATTTTCAACACAACTTGAACCACCTCTAACTCCACCTAGAGCTCTTGTTATGCTCAAATATTGAAGACCGCCTTTCTTGCCTCAAAATTACCCTTTGACCAGTCAACCTAAATGAAGCTCATTTGACCATGTAAGTGCATAAAAATGACCTGAAACCTCTTTGGATATCAATAAAAACTCACATAAATAACATAATGGAAATTTAGTTTACAACTTCTTTGGAAAACCTTGTCCCAAACTAAAACTCTTGAAACTTTCATTTTCAGGTGGGGCCCACATATGACCACAAGCTCTATCATACATTTATGGAAATATGGAGAAGTTCTCTAAAACATCCAATCATCACTTTTGTAAAAGAAATCAAAATAGGCTCAGTATACTCATTTTTCTACAAGTTACTCCTAGCTAGGGTTTAGCTAGGGTTTTAAACCACTTTACCTTCTTAACGATCGCTCAAAAAACACGACGATTCTATTTTTGAAATCTGCATAGTTAACCTAATAATATACACCAAATATTTTAGGTCCCCATGCAAAGCATATAGTTTACAACGAGCATCAAAATGTCAACATTTTCTCTAAAAATACACTGTTACTTACCCAGTTTCACCAAAACTTACATAACTTCAAATTTCTTTAGCAATTTGACCTAAAACTTGGAATGAAGCACCATGAAAACATCCTATAACTTATCAAACTCACCATCTAGCTTAGATATGTCTCAAACTCTCCATCCACAACAACTTACCTATGCATACCTCCATGTTTCTCACTTGTTACTTCCCAAGGACCTCAAAGAAGCACCAAACCACTTTGGATATAGACCAAAAACTCACCATACACCTCAAGTACACTACCACCATGCTGCAACTATGCTCCAAGATGATAGATTTGATCCAAAACTCATACCTCTACCTCATTATGCATGCTCTAGGGCTAGAAAAAAGCATGGAAGGACCTGACTCAACCATGAACTAACCATGTTGACCATATGTAGACCCATGTACACTCATGATACATCATACCATCCATGTTTGACCTCATAACAACAACCAATCACCTTAATAGAGCTCATACCATGACTAGACATGCTCAAACATGCTCCATGACACTATGACAACTCAACAAACAACTTGATCAACATACTTGACACCCGAACAACATCATAGGGAGACACACATGACACCATGACACCATTTTCCATTAATGGGGGTTGACATCAATGACAACACTAACCCACAATGTCCAACACGTGTAATGCCTTTTGATGCAACCTTATGTGATGATAATAAATACTTAGAGCTTGGTCCTTTATTATGGTCAAATAGCTTTGTATTTATATTATTCCCTTGTTTGAATTTTGTAATTAGCATCTAAAAGGAATAACAACAAGAAAACAAGATTCCCAAAATATAAACAATTCCTAAAAGGAGCAAGTAAAGTAAAGAGAGGTTAGGGGCACCTAGAAGGATGAGGGCTTCGGGCGCTAGTGTCCAGAGCCAAGAAAGATAATGCGGTGAAAGTCATCTTTGGGTGAGAGGTGTGTAAAACCACGAAAAAACAAGAGAGAAAGTAAAGAGGCCAAAAACAAATGTCAATTACTAGTTTTATCACTTAGGAATCATATGAATAATGGTATGTGATTAGGACATAGAAATGTACCCAAAGTGTGTGATCATGTCTACATTTACCCCCACTTTGTGTTGTTGATTGAATACTTGATAACATAAAGTTGATAGAAGATGCATACACGATAACCATGTAGATTGATGACGAAAGCATGCCGAGGAGATAAGCAAAATCATGGAGTGATAAAAGATGAAGCTTGACCCTAGGGGTGAAAGCATGTGTTATGTCACATTGTGTTTGTTTTCATAGTCACTTGATGTGTTTGATGATGTGATTAGTTAATTCCCATAAGGACGGACCTACAAAAGAGAAGAGCAAAAGAGTAGTCAAATTCATGTATATGTGAAAAATTTGATCCAAGTATGTAAAAAATATGCAAGAGTATGTAAATATGTGAAAAGGAACATGTGCACTGATCTGATCATGACGAGTGAAAAGGATAGAAAGTGTCCTAAAAATGTTGTAGAAGAACGCGTGTTTTGGGCGATCTCACACCAAGAATGAGTTTTTGGGCGATCCCACCCTAAGTGTGAGTTTTTTTACACGATCTCATGCCACACAAAAGAAGCGTTGGGGAGAAAAGTATAGTGTTATTCTCTAACCCCGATCGCTTCTTCGACGATTTATACATCATTGCAGATGGTGTGATCCTGCTTTGTTCAAGTTCAATCCAGTTCGATCCAATGCAAATAGAAAAATGAGATAACATGCATGCTGATTACTAGAGGATTGTGCATTTCTGTGAACATCGTTGTGTAATACTGAAAATTGTGATGATCTGATAAAAATTATGTAACTTCCCCCAAGTCATAAGCACCCAGGAAGGGTCGGGGCACCCAGGCGCTAGTGTATGGAGCCGAGCGATGGCGTCTGTGTTGTCTTTGAGGACCCAAGTTAGATTTTGATCCCTTTCTATAATCAGACTATGTTGTTCATGTATTGTGCAAATCGAACTATGACTGTGTATTGTTGAATGGGGTGATTGATTCACCCAATGTATGCCCCCTTGTTTGGGGTGCATGCAACATCACTATGAGGATGTGATCCAAAGGAGAGGAATGGATGCTGATGTGAAATTGTAGCTCTACGGGGGAATGTGTATGATGGAAACCAAGGCACATGCAAACAAAGTGGTTGGGAATAAGTGTTAGTGCAAATAAGAAAAATATGCATATAGAAGACAAAGTGTAATCTAGCAAGCAAGAATATAATGTAGACTGTGAAAAGAGGGTTTCAAACATGGGACATCACTCACAATGTGGGCGCAAGATAATCGGAGTTTGAAGCAAAGCAAAAAGCATACACAGCACACAAGACAAAGGTCATAGCCCACAAACAATGGCATCTGATAATGACAAACAATGAATGGTAAACAATAGTAAGCAAACTCTCGAGACAACCATGTTTACAAATAGACTTGCAAGAAAAATGTCACACATAAAGCACTTATTAGCATGTTAGAGAGATAATAAAGTATTTCAAAGCGTGTATGATTATTATAGTAGTGTGCTAGTAAAAATATGAAGTAGTGTAAAATGAAACAATAACACCTATTGTGTGTACAAAAGTAGATGCCCCCAAGAGCCGTTGTGGGATTGGTAAGAGGTACAGTGCCAAGAATCTGTGTTGCGTGTAAATACCTATGTACATTTTGCATTCACAACTACAAGGAAAGTGAATGCGCGTGTGTATCCGATAGATATAATGACTTACAAAGTATTTTTCTAACAAAGTAAGCAAAGTGTAATATGCGAGAATAAGCAAACACAAGTAAGTGTAACCAAGATATGAAATATGTTGTGAGTGTGAATGGAATGGAATGCAAAGTGAGTGTAATAGGAGAAACATGCCCCCCGAGTGAATCTGAATGAGTATGCATGAAATGAGGTTCATTTATAAATGCCCCCTTAGTAGTCAAGAATGAACCATAGAACAAGAGTGTATCATTAGGAAATGGTTTGATAATGTGCGGTAGAAAGATATGATCAATGAAGCATATAGCGTTAAGTGTGAATGAGTGTGGTGTGCTTAATTTCAGATTGAGACCCTCAATAGTCGAGTATGAACTGTGGAACTAGAGTGCGTCATAAGGAAGTGTGATATGTGAGAGTGTGATGCTAGAAATATGTGTCATGAATGCGCCGAGTGTGAAATGTGTCGCATGTATGATGTGAGGTTCATGGATGTAGTATGCCCTCAATAGTCAAGTGTGAATCTTAGCACGAGAGTGCATCATAGGGTAATGACAATACAAATTGGGTGTATCAAGATGTGTGCAAAAACTAGATGCATAGTGTAGAGTGGACAAGTAGAAATGCGAGACACACCGAGAATGTTAGAAGGGGGAAGAGTAAGCATGATGTCCCCGGTGTATGAAGATGAGAATGATCAAGTAACATCATCTAAGAGATCATCAGTGTCATGGTCAAAACCGAATGGATATGCATCAAAGACCTAGTAAGCAATAGTATGTGGTTGATCAAGTAAAGAGCCACCTAATGTAAATTGTACATGCCCATTGTATTCTTCTTTAGTGAAAGGTGGTTGTGGACAACCATGTGCATACCAACAAATAAAATTTTATGCATAATTAAGAAATGGATCATTTCAAATAGAGACACGACCGAAGGGCATTGGAAATGTGATATCAATATGGTCGGGATCCAGAGTACCACCAATGTAGTCAAGCCAAGATTGCCCAAGAGTAAGTGGAGAAGTGCATGCAATGAATACTAATAGAGAAAAGTCTTGAAGACCATAGGAAATCGTAACATGAACATATCCATGATAGAGATGAGGTGAGGGTAAGATATCATCAAGTGTAAACCCTAGATGAGTCAAGCCATGGTGTGGGAAAATAGTTTCAGAGCAAGTGGGATCGAATGGAATGTGATGCCAATAAGATTTATTCATGAAAAGAGTGCATGTGAAAGGAGGAAGTGCAGATGCGGGCTCTTCATGAGAAGATGAAATAGGTGGTATGACATCCAATGTATGAACATACCCCGATAAAGCACCATAACATTAGTAGAAGGAAGGGGTTTCTTGAATTGATATTCACCAAGGCCAAGAGCAACAAAAGTGTCATTGGAATATGAAACATCTATCTCGATAGGAGTAAAATTAAGATTGCACAATTTATCATCAGTGAGCTCAACGGTATTGGCCTCATCATCAGAATCATTGGTGTTGGCATTGTTATGTTGGATAGTAGTATCAAGAATATTGGCAGGAGGTGAGCTAGATGCAGGAGCGAGAGGAGTCTCAACGAGGGGAGTGGAAGTGTGTAGTGGAGAAAACACAATGGGTGAAATGATAACAATAGTATAAGTGGAAATGGATGGAATACTTGTCGTTGTGGAAGGAGGTTGTGAAGCACTAGATTGACCAATATCATATGTGTTAATATTGCTATATGGAATAGGTTGCGATGGAGGAATAGGCATAAGCGGTAACGAGGTCTATCTGAAGAATTTGAATGGATCAGGGTTGGCAGTAATGGTATGTTCATATCCATCATGTAAGAATTTAACACAATGATAAAAAGTAAATGGGACAACATGCATGGAATGAATCTAGGGTCTACCTAGCAAAAGATTAAACTAAAATGAGGGATCCATAGTGAAGAATATTGTAGTAAAAATATTAGGCCCGACTTGTATAGGTAATGTGATAGTGCCTAGACATGTGCAAGTAGTGGAATCATAGCCACGAATAAGAGTGGAATTTTTAGCAATGAGACTATTAGTAATGCCAATTTTCTTTAAAAGGAGTGAGCACATAGATTAACGATGGGTCCATTATCAATGAGTACATGCTTGATACAAATGGGGTCAATGATAGCAGATGATAAGCGAGAGGCACACATGGATTATCAATAACAGATGGCGATATGTCCTCGTCATTAAATGATATAAAGCACGTGGTAAAATTTTTAGAGACCGAATAAAATGTGTGAATGCCACCAATAATTATTGCTTTCAATGTGAATATACCGAAGGGCGACCTCTAATGTATGATGACAATTTGGTGCATTATGTAACAAGTCGTAGAGTGATATTTTGGTTGGCGTATTCTTAAGTTGCTTGATGGTGTCATAGCCCTTAGAAGTAGTACCAAGACTTGTAGAAGTGATAGGTGGTGGGATAGAAACAAACAAGAGACCGTAGGAGGACAAGTGCGGTGAGTGGTGACTACATTAATAGTTGGATCAGTCGTAGGCATAATAAAGTGAGGAGGATGTTGACTATGAACTTTCATAAAATTAGCAGCAGTAGTAATCATGCCGAAACCCTAGTTGGCGTGAAATAAGGATACGATTGATCCATGACTTGAGAAGAATAATACATACTTAGAAGGTAGGGTTTGAATGGTTGGGTTCACCAAATATTAATTTTTTTAAAATCCTAATTGCATAGTCACAACACAATGATAATGCAATAAAGTACAAATCGACCTAAGCAATAAACAAATAGAAATTAAAACCCTACGTGCAATAGATGGAATAAGAGACTTAGTTGATTTCGTAATTGATCTTGAGTTGTGTCGGACTAGAGAACTGATGAACAAAAGGAGGAAAGTGTCGCAAAATGAACCCAAAAAATTGTGTGATAGCTAGATCTTCCCTGGACTGGTTGCTTGGGTCTTTGGAGACCTCTGTTGGGCTCCGTGGTATGTGAAAATGGTCGAAACTAGTTTCTTTTGTGTCACAAGATGGTTGTTTGCCTTCACTATTTATCTCTGTGTCGCACTATGCCCGTAGAATTTGCCTTTAACCTACAAAGAGAAAGAACACCTGCAAAATCCCAAAACACATCAAATCCTAAAAAGAAAAGATGCAAATGGGTAGTCGGATGGATGCAACCTTAGGTGATGATAATAGATACTTAGAGCTTGGTGCTTTATTTTGGTCACATAGCTTTGTATTTATATGACTCCCTTGTTTGAATTTTGTAATTAACATCTAAAAGGATGACCACCAAGAAAAGACGATGCCCAAAAGATTAAAAATGCCCAAAAGGAGCAAGTAAAGAGAGGTTGTGGGTGCCCAAGGACGAGGGCGTCGGGCACCGGTGTCTAGAGACAAGAAAGATAAAGCAAAAAAAGTCATGCTAGGAAGTGAGGTGTGTAAGACCACGTAAAAAAACAAGAGAGAAAGTAAAGAGGCCAAAAACAGATGTCAATTACTAGTTTTTTCACTTAGGAATCATATGAATAGTGTTATGTGATTAAGACCAGAAATGTACCCAAAGTGTGTGATTATGTCTACACCCAAACCCTCCAAGCAAGTCGCCACCCCGAGAAGAGGGCCTAAAAATGGAAATCAAACCCTAGTAGCTCTTCTCTAATAAAACCCTACCTGAAAATCTGCAACATCAATCTTCTTGAAGCCCTTGAAGCGCAAATTGAAGAGTTTTTCATTCTTCAATTGAGAAAGGAAGGGTTTCGTCCTCCTTGTTAGCCACATCAAAGGATTTTTGCCCTTAAGTGGAAGTAATTTAGCAATCAGCCCAAAAACCATGTAAAGTGTATTTTAGACAAGATCGTGATGCCCAAATGAGCCAATCAAACCCTTTTTATACCCTTTTATGGCATCGAAACCAATTATGAAGCCTCTAACTATGACCGACCCCATAATGATACTATCTCGTTTATTTTCCTTTTGCCTTTTCACCTTCTTAATCCAACCGACTTTACTTATGTAGAAAATTATTAAAGAAGAATGCAAATGTTCACAAAAATAACTTAAAAACATGGCAATTACTTCCCTTGTTTCATAGTTACCTAAGTCTCGGGGATGGGGGACATAGGGACGAGAGGATGGGGTTTCCAGGATGGAAAATGTTTTCCAAATTTTGGGGACGGTAGGGGGACGACTATTAAAATAATATATAAAAATTAATATTTGAATATTTTAATTGTATTTAATGAAATTTAGGGATTTAAACTGTATTTAATGTATTTTAGGTACTTTCAAGATCATAATTTTATGTTCTTGGTAAAAATAACAACATTTTACAAGTAAAAGCATTAGAATTTTTTTAAAGATTTTTTTAAACTAGGAGACATCCCCTCTAAGTTCCCAAGTCCCCAAAATGTTCGAGACGTCACCAAAATCTAGGGGACGCGTCCCATGCGTAACACTACCTTGTTTATCTCCTTCTTGCTCCCGGGAGGTGGAATAGGTTCAAAGTCTTCAAAACGAACTAGCTTGGAAAAGGGGACATTATGTTTACGGTGATTATAGAGAATACAATAAATTTTAATATGAGATCATAGCAATAGAAGCTTCACTCACATTGCATGCAAGTTTACATATTGGATTTTTAGTTTTTCAATATTTTTGTACGAATTCATATCGATATGTAGTTTTCTAATTTTTTTATAGGTATTCTGATTAATCACAATATTTAGTTGTTTTCTATAATTTCTATCCATATCTAGTGGTCTATTGTGATTAACCAATCTCATGCTTTCACCTTGCTCTTCATGGGATTTGGGTTATGATAAAAAAATATAGAGAAAGTGGTGGGGTACTAAGCGTTTATATATGGGTATTTTTTTAGATCTCCTAAGGTAGAATCATGTTCCAATAGTTCGAAACAAGAGTTGTCGTTCTAGGAAAAGAAGTTATCAGATCTACTTAAAACATGGTGTGAGAGGTATTTGTTAAATATTACCCAAATTAAACACACTAAACAAAGTAATAGAGCTTAAAAATTTTAACACAATAATAATTCTTCACTCACATTCATTCGGGATATCTCAATACAAGAGTGATACACATAAATAGGAGGATGCACTCCTTAATACAAGGAGTCAACAATCATCTCCAACTTCCCCTACAATTTCTCTCATCCCTAAGATATCCCCAATATCCCAAATATCCCTCAAGACTAATCAATGCTAGTTGTTATCACAACACACTCACACTAACTATATTATTAATATGAGTTATATTAACTCAATATTAATAACATACACAATATATTAATAATGTTACACAATATATTTGTAACATTCACTCCCCTATTGTTAACATTATTAATTCCCAATATACACTCCCCTAATGTTGACAAGGTAGAAAAAATAATCACACTTCCTTCTATAGCTTGCTGCCCATGCGTGCTCATGATCTAGATAGTTTTGTAGGACAACCGAAAACCTTAACAAGGATGGTTTCATAGACAACCAACAACACAAACAAATGATGGTTTTACAAGACAACCAACAACCTAAAACAAAGGATGGTTTTACAGACAACCAACAACCTAAAACAAAGGATGGTTTTACAGGACAACCAACAACCCAAATATCACGTTGTTGCTTTTCCTTTGTGCTTTAAATCTCACTTATGTCTTTCCTTTAGGGAATCATGTAAGAACCACTTCTTACTCGAATACAAACCGAATAGAGGGAAAATTGAACATTGAGACCATGTTCCACTCCCCCTCAATGTGAACATTTCACTTATTGAAACAGAACTCTAAAATCATACCGCAAACAACAAAGCGTAACTTTGAAATAAAACACACATATTGCCACCACACTTTGTTTGGCCCCGTCATTGGTGACTGACGAGAGGTCGTTGATTGACCTCCTTCCTCCATTGTGATGCTACTTACTTAACAAAATTGTGTTGAATCTCAATAAGATATTGATTACAAATCGAATGTTGGTTACCCCGAAAATGTGTCTTTAAGGCAAAAATTTTTAGTTTTACACTTTTGACAATGACTCAAATTGATGATTTTGACACTAAACTTTAATAAAGCTATTAAAAACTTAATAGCTTCTAGATGGACCAAAGACCACTTACTACATACTAAATAATCACTAAAAACACGTGAGATTTGATGTTTATTTGGAGCTCACACGTGGGATTTGATGTGTCTTTGTCAAGTGCAACAATCAAATCTTCTCTCCGAGATAAAACATAAGCCACATCACCATACGAAGGCATCGTGCGCAGGTCAACGGATAAAAAGAAATAACTTTATGATAATTAAGACGATCTGGATCGACACCAAGAGAGAAATCAACATAGGCAGGGATACGTGCTTCTACACAGGCGTGAATCAGGTGATGAGAGATTTGCATACCAATGAGAGGAGCCCAAGAGAACACAAGACTTCCTGATCTACGATGAACAATTAACTAACTCTTTTCTAGATATGAAGCACTCATAACAAATCTAAAATGTAGATATTATCACATGAAAAAATCTTTACAATCTGAAAATGCATAACTCAAATTTCATAGGAGCGTGTGAACAATATGGTCAAACCGATCCAACCAACAATACCTCAATTTTCTAGAGGTATAACAGAAAATAAAAACAATTGACAGAATCTTATGATGCACGGCCAGATATTCAAACTGTAACAAGTACATGTGTAAACTATTATCTTGACAAAATAATAGCTTTTACATATATACTATTATGCACTTACAAAGCTATCACCCATAGGGAAGAAAAATAGCATCCACCCACAGGGGAAGAAGAATAGCATCACTGCCCCTACGCATTCTTTACACCATCAAAACCACCTGATTTTTATTTTTTCTCAAAAAATACGATCTGGGTTGAATCAAAAATTTGACAGTATTGTTAGTGAACGTGTATCTTCAAACCCAATAAATCTTACAAAAACCCAAAATGTAAAAAAATAATTATGACCTGCTTTGTAAACGGGTTTAGCAAATTTGTCAAATACGTTTTTCATTCACAAGACAAAGGAACACCATCCACCGATATCAGAACTCCAACATTCTCCCATCCCTGATTTATCCTGCTCTAATACCACTATTAAATATTACCCATATTAAACACATTAAACAAAGTAATAGAGCTCAGAAATTTTAACACAATAATAATACTTCACTCACATTCATTCGGGATATCTCAATACAAGAGTGATACACATAAATAGGAGGATGCACTCCTTAATACAAGGAGTCAACAATCATCTCCAACTTCCCCTACAATCTCTCTCATCCCTAAGATATCTCCAACATCCCAAATATCCCTCAAGACTAATCAACGTGAGTTGTTATCACAACACACTCACACTAACTATATTATTAATATGAGTTATATTAACTCAATATTAATAACATACACAATATATTAATAATGTTACACAATATATTTGTAACAATATTGCCACAATACTCAAGCCATTAAACAACATTGCGTATGGATTATAACTTCCACGTATCTCACGGTATATCAAAAGTGCCTAGGTTTTTTCTTTTTCCAATAGGAAGTCTTTGTGGGTCACCGATAAGCGATTAACCTTAGGAAGTCACTCTCTACGTACCTTGAAGACGAGACAGGCGCGCTACATGAATGATAGTATCCTTCGTAGTCAATGGCCTAAAAGATTGTTTAATTCACTATTTATGAACATGATAAGAATAGCATAGAGCCTACGAAACAAACACACCGTGGCCTAGTGAATCCCCTAGGTTTATCTAGAAGTTCAACACAATCTTGTTCAAAGTTATTTTTTCAATTACAACCTTGGTTCGAGTTTTTTTGCGGTTTCAATAAAAACCCTAGTCGGATATAGTATTGGTATTTTGTTTCAATTTCGGTTTAGATCCTTTGTTCAACTACAATACAAATTCTTTATCTAAATTTCGCTCAAATTCTATTCGGTTACATGACGATCTCTTATTTTTAGCGAAACCCTTGTTCTAAGTGTTGTTTTTGTGATTCTGCAAAAGCAATAAGCAAGCAATGTACATGGCGTGTTTGACTAATAAAAAAGGGAAATATCTTTTGAATTCGGTGGAAATGTGCAAATTTGACATAAATTTGGATCTATAGGGTTAAATAATAGTGTTTCCACATGAATTCATCATCGTTTTGATTTTCTCTTCAAGGCGTACATTTTAATTATTGCTTGATTTTCACCGAGAAAATCACATACAAATCTATTTTTTTGGGCCTTAAAAAAACATATTTTTGGCCCATAAACAAATTGCACTATTGTGATTTTCTCAACAAAGGTGATCATTTTTAACTACTATTTCGGAAATGCTTTTTCGAAAAGAAAAAAATGCTATTTTTTTACCGTAACAAATTTCAATACTCATTATGGATACCGAAATGGTAATTTTCATATGATCTTATTATATCAATTGAAAAGACTACATTATTGATGTCGTCCTTAGTCATGGTCTTCACCGCATTCACGAAAGAATTAGGAAGCATCACTTGCAAAACTATTGAAATGACAAAATCGTTGTGATGAAGCTAGAGGAATTATTAGATAGTCATTTTCCCCAAAGTTTAGGTTTCATTTTTGGGTGAAATGCCACCTTATACAATTTGGACAATCTTAGAAAAGCTGCATGCGTATCTTTCCCTCCCCGGGTAAATCAAAACCCGTCGCAAAGAAAATATGACGTAGGGGCCGCAAAACCCGACACAGGTAAAATGCGGGTTTAAGCGGCGGAAAAGCATGGCAGAGAGGCAGCGAAGAAAACATGTATGCGGGCCTCCGAAACCCGACGCCAAGGAACATGTCGGGAGGTCGTCAAAACCCGACACAATGCAATTCGGGTTTCCATGGCGCAAAAACAAGTCGGGTTTGCACGTCGAAGAAGCATGTCGGGAGCCCACCAAAACCCGACACCAAAAGACATGTCGCAAGGGGTAGAAAACCCGGCCGCAAAGAAAATCGGGTTCATAGTCGGGTTAACAAGTCGGAAACACACGGATCAGAGGCATGTCGAGCAGTCCTCTATACCCGATGCAAATGCACAAGGGAGTTCCGAACCCGACAGGCGTTGGGGATCTCACCTACCACCATGGTTGTTGAAGAGTTAAGTGCAGTTTTGGAGGTGGTTGAAAAAGGGGGCGAATTCTTCTCCTCTCTCATTTTTTCTTCTTCCTATATAATGTAAGGAGGGGGCTATTTTTAAAGGTTGGACATTTTTGTTTTGTGCCTCCTCCCTTCTTCTCCCTGGCAGGTGGATTTGTGGAGCAAAGGACCTTCCCATTTGAAATTGTAATGCAACCTTGCCTCTTGGCATTTTGCAGTGTTGTATCCCCCTTGGAGCAAATTAATGCATATCTGTGGATGTTTTCTCAACCCTCTACGTGTTTATTTGCGTCCTTCCGATCTTCACTGTGAATCTGGCTATCTGTGCATATCTTTTGCATTACATTTTATTGGTTTGTGTTTATTGGCAAGACATATGTTCTTCATTCCTCGGTGCATCACCTCCTTAGCTTAGGTTTATTTTTATGCATTTCTCTCTCCCTGTCTCCTTGGTAGTTAGATTAGGTTTTTGGGGTAAACCTCTGCGTTTTATTGGTGCATCGAAGAGAGGAATAGGAGCCGGCCTTCATCCGGAGAGCTTTTCCGATTTCGCAAGGTCCCACACTTGGGAAAAGCTCCATGTTGTGCAATCGCACTGGGAGTCTCAAACGATCGCGTTGCGGAGTCCCAGGGGTGCTGTGATTCGACACCAATAGTTTTGGCACGCCCGGTGGGACCAAGAGGTCATTCCATCAAGATTTGAAGGAGTTTTCATGAAATTTGCACTAAAAATTGCAAGTTTTTACAAATTTCGAATTTTGCACCTCCTAGCCTGAACTCCGAAATCATTTTTCAAGGGTTTATCTTGCTCAAAACAGGTCAAAATTTTAACAGTTGGTAGATCTGACTGTAATCTTCAAATGGGTATTCTTAGTTTTTGAGATTTTGATTTTCAAAATTTCATGGTTTTTAGTGATTTCGGGATTTCGGGATCCGAGAACATCAAAGCATCATTTCGGGTTTTGGGAGATGCATTGCATGGTCCTATTCCCGACAACAAAGAAAATCGGGTTTTGAGGGGTGTCGGACATGTTCCAAGTTCCGACACATAGCAATTCGGGTTTTGTGAGTTGCATCGCATGACCTGAGTTCCGACTGTGCTTTTCGGGAATCCGCAGCTGCACAACATGACATGAGTTCCGAACTGAAGATTGCATTCCTCCGGGTCTTTCAAATTTTAAATCTCGATTTCGATATTGTCAAGTTTGGTGTGTAACTTGGCAACATCCAGCCTTTTAGAGGCATTTTCAAAAAACACATCTGGCGACTCCACCTGATCAGCAACCCATTTCTCTGAGTTACAGACCCATTCCCATCCATTTCCACCCATCTTTCTTTCCATCTCTTTCATCCTTTTCCATTCCATGAAGTTGTGCAACCATGACTTCATTTCCATCATGGAATCCACATCAACAGCAGCAATATATCACACCTCCAACATGTTTTACAAATCCTCCAAATCAGCATTTTGGTCAAGTTCAGGATCAACATGCATACCCATATGAGCAGCAATGCCAAAATCAGTTTGGCTATGGAGCTTTCCAAGAGCAAGTGTACGCAGGAATGAAGACAATGAAGAAGAAAATGCAGATCTGTTTGGAGAAAATCCAAAAGATGGAGGTGAACATGGTGCAATCTAGGGCTCGGGCACAAATGAAAGCATTTGGAATCGGTTGCAGAGCACCTTGTCCATGGGTGGGACCTTTTCCAAGGCATTATAGCCCTCAAGAGAAGTTAGACTTCATGATTGCAACACTGCCATTACTTACAAGGTGGATTGAAGGAATAGAGGTGTATGAGAGAAGTATTCTGCAACCTTGTCAATGGGTAAGCACACCACCTCATACTCTTTCTTTTCCTCCTTCTCAATCTATATCATTTCAGCAGTGTCAAGTTTTAAACTCACCATCTGCTGCCCTAAATGTTGAATCCATCCCTCTACCCCCTAGTCTTCCATCCCATCTCAGTTTTTCTGCCCTCTTCTCTTCCAAATCCAAACCCCCTCCACAAGAGCTAAATGAAGTACCTTCCACTCCAAAGAAACAAGAGGTTTCACCGCCTCCACCACCACACAAAATTGTCAAATCAGTTGAGTTTCAACCTATCCCTCCTATTGCATCCCCTAATCCATGTTGGGAGGATGAAAATCAGAATGCCAGCCAAGGAAAACCACAGCAAAAAGAGAGTGCCAACAAAGAGGAAGAAATTCAAAGTCTGAAGAGTTGGGCTCTTAGATTTGGGATGACAAAGATCCCCTTGATGGTTAGGCCTACAGAAGAGGTTGGGGTTGGAGAACAAATGGTGGTCAGGACTGATTCTGTTGCAGCAGAAGAAGGAGATCTTGCAGTCCCAACTTGTCCTCTAGAGCAGCAGATCGAAGAGTTTGACTTGACGAACTTCATGCTGGAGGAGGAGCTCATTCAAGAGCAAGATTGTCTTCGAAAATTGGAGGAAGAAGAAGCTGCTCCAAAGGCAAAAGAAGAGGAGCACATCCTAGTTGTGGAGGAGAAAATTGCGGATCCAAGGGCTTTGAGCGCAAATCAGGCTATGGGAGAACCTTCAGTTCTTCTTTCTATTTCATCTCTCTCGAGTTCTAGTGCTGAAGAAGAGTTTTATCTCTCAAACTCAATGTCGGAGAGTGAAGGAAACCATGGTGGTCAGGTTACAGAACAAGAAGACACCATGGAGGAAGTTGAGCATTCGCAGCAGGACAGCAATGAGGCAGTTTATCTGTCAAATTTGGAGGACTGTTTTGATGGAGAGGAGCCGGTTGAGTTTCCACCTTTCTCTTTTTCATCATCCCCATTCCAAACACTCGAGTCTGCTGTCATGAAGGAGAACATTCATTTACAGCAGCCTGCATCTTATAGCAGCTCTTTGGAACCAAGATTGGAAGATTTTAATCTTTCACAATCAGCCATGGAGGAAGAGAAAGGACAGAGGAATTTCACCATTTCTTCCACGCCATCCATTCAAGGAGGTCTACAAGAGAACTCCATTCCTGGAGTTGAAAATCAGAGCAATGGGCATACTCAAAGGATCATGCCGTGCCCAATCAGATACTTGGCTTCATTGGAGCCAAGGGAGAAGCCAAAACCAGTCATGCTCGCTTCTGAGCATGAGGGTGAGATACAAAGTACCGAGGATCAGCTGCCATACCTCTTCAATTCAAATGCAGAGCAACTAAAAGAGGTATTGGATTTGCCTTCAGCTGATACCTTGATGATTTGGGTAGAAGACCAGCTTCTTGTTGATTTTCCATCCATCCAAACAGCCATGATCAGTGCCAAATCAATTGCATGGCTGCCAATTTTGAAGAAAGGAAGCTATTTTGCACAACCAGTTGCAGGGTTTGTTTAGCTCATCCTTGCTTCCAGTTAGAGTAGAGTAGGTAGGTTTGCTTTCAGCAGAAGAAGTGCTTGTGCACACTCTGCATGTTCCATTTGGGGCATGTATGATTTTCAATTTTGTACATAGTTTTTGGTGTTGCTGGTTTTTGCTCTTGCATAGTTCATTGCAGCGGATTTTGGTGAGAACAACTCTTAAGTTGCGTGTTCTCGGAGAAGAAGTTCAGATATCAGGTTGGCTTCAGGTTGCTTATGACTCCATGCCCAATGGATTGCTAAAGGGCCACTGATCTTCTACCTGGCAGGCAGGTAACCCCGTTGAGTCGCCAAATTGTTGCGTATCTTTCCCTCCCCGGGTAAATCAAAACCCGTCGCAAAGAAAATATGACGCAGGGGCCGCAAAACCCGACACAGGACAAATGCGGGTTTAAGCGGCGGAAAAGCATGGCAGAGAGGCAGCGAAGAAAACATGTATGCGGGCCTCCGAAACCCGACGCCAAGGAACATGTCGGGAGGTCGTCAAAACCCGACACAATGCAATTCGGGTTTCCATGGCGCAAAAACAAGTCGGGTTTGCACGTCGAAGAAGCATGTCGGGAGCCCGCCAAAGCCCGACACCAAAAGACATGTCGCAAGGGGTAGAAAACCCGACGCACAAGGAAATCGGGTTCATAGTCGGGTTAACAAGTCGGAAACACACGGATCAGAGGCATGTCGAGCAGTCCTCTATACCCGATGCAAATGCACAAGGGAGTTCCGAACCCGACAGGCGTTGGGGATCTCACCTACCACCATGGTTGTTGAAGAGTTAAGTGCAGTTTTGGAGGTGGTTGGAAAAGGGGGGCGAATTTTTCTCCTCTCATTTTTTCTTCTTCCTATATAATGTAAAGGAGAGGCTCTTATCAAGGTTGGACATTTTTGTTTTGTGCCTCCTCCCTTCTTCTCCCTGGCAGGTGGATTTGTGGAGCAAAGGACCTTCCCATTTGAAATTGTAATGCAACCTTGCCTCTTGGCATTTTGCAGTGTTGTATCCCCCTTGGAGCAAATTAATGCATATCTGTGGATGTTTTCTCAACCCTCTACGTGTTTATTTGCGTCCTTCCGATCTTCACTATGAATCTGGCTATCTGTGCATATCTTTTGCATTACATTTTATTGGTTTGTGTTTATTGGCAAGACATATGTTCTTCATTCCTCGGTGCATCACCTCCTTAGCTTAGGTTTATTTTTATGCATTTCTCTCTCCCTGTCTCCTTGGTAGTTAGATTAGGTTTTTGGGTAAACCTCTACGTTTTATTGGTGCATCTGAACAGAGGAATAGGAGCCGGCCTTCATCCGGAGAGCTTTTCCGATTTCGCAAGGTCCCACACTTGGGAAAAGCTCCATGTTGTGCAATCGCACTGGGAGTCTCAACCGATCGCGTTGCGGAGTCCCAGGGGTGTTGTGATTCGACACCAACAAAACCTTTTTGGAAAACATAATATGATGCAATCATGGTAACTAGAAAATGAGCTTTCTACTCTTAGTCTAGATAACTATTCTCGAATCGAGTATTTCATCACTTAAGTGGAGCGCTTGCAGCTTCTACTTTCATGCTCGTGAAACAATGTCGATGAAAAATAATGGCAACCGGTTCATCCATACTCAATTTTAAACTCCAAATACTACACACAACAAGATTTTGTGGGCGCGACATCTTCGAGAGAATAGGAAAAATTGTTTTTTATCGGTGATATCCAACCTGGAGGTACTAAGCCACAGACATTAGTAGTTAATCTCTAATGCAAGTCCACAACCTAACACTAGCAAAGAAGAGGGCCATGGTAAGGACAAAGGTAAAACATAGCCTAAGCCTAAGGGACGTCACTTAGCAAAGCAAAACTCCACCCCAAGTCAAGACAAAGGGAAAGGAAACAGAAAAGCTAACCCTGACAGAATTTTGCTACTATTGTGATAAACCAAGTCATGTGAAACATCGATTACTAGAATGTTTCAATGGATTTGGCTTCCAAACCCTGACTAAGAAACCCATTGCCCTATAAGCTATCATTTTCTTTTTCAACCATTTTGTTTCATTCTTTCATCAATGGATTTCATGGTACCATAAGAGTAGTCTCTTTTAGAAATCTAGGTTCTTAATAGAGGAAATATACCCATTTCTTGTGTTTATCATAAAGAATTTAGTGGACTTATGCAAATTGTCTAACGTGCTCGGATGGAATGGCAAAATTGTTTGCATTTGTTTGGAAACATGTAAGGTCGGCCAATGACTCCAAAAACATGTATGTATATACAAGGCATAACTTGAATAAACCGATTCGCCCACTCAATGATGTATTTTACGTCTTTGGAGATGAGAACATTACAACCATTTTTAAACCCACAAATAATCCTAAATGTATAGGTGCCATTGACTTGCATTGTGTTTCTTAGTATCCATGTTTTGCAATCGGAGAATATGATCATAAATTGCCTTGCCATCAAATGGTGACCCTTTTGTATTCAAACCTACTAAAAAGACCTTTGCCAATGAATAAACAAGGTAACAACTAATATATAACTTTTTGGCCTCTTTAACATGCAAGAGTTGCTCATGCAAACACACACTAATTATTGTAGCCCACTCCATTGTCTAAATTTGAGCAAGACCAAAGATATAGATATGCATCCAAGGGCAAAAGTCTTGGCACTAGGGCATCTTAAAATTTTGTTTAACAAAGTGATCATGTTGGAAATGACTTCATAGAACTCAAATAGGAATGGCTTCTTTGGTAGCCTCTTGATACTTATTTGCCTTTCATTCAATCAATTTAGATATACGTAGTTCAACCCACTTTTAGAATATGCATGATTCGAATTATTTTTGGAATCGTGGACAACACATTAACGATGACATTTAATATGTTATGGCAATACATTCATAATGAATAAATTGAAATTGCATATTTAAAATTGTCTTGTTGTAGAAATAACTTTAATTGTATAAATAACTTTTAATTGGTGAAAGAAAAATATTTTTATTACAATTGGTAATTTTACAAATTGGGCAAACTCTATAGGAGAGATGTATGTCGAATATCTTTGCAATCGAGAATACCTACAAAACAGGAAAACTCTATGGAGAGATGTATGCCTTGGAATTCTCTACAAATAAAGTGTATACAAACAGGTAAACTCTAAAGATTAGATGTATGCCTCAAGACTTGTGAACTGCAACTCATGTTTACAAAAAATAAATTGAAATTGCATAATTAAAATTGTCTTGTTACAAAAAAACCTTTAATTGTAGAAATAACTTTTAATTGGTGAAAGAACAATATTTGTATTACAATTGGTAATATATACAAATTGGGTAAAATCTATAAGAGAGATGTATGTCGAATATCTTTACAAAATGTCGTAGAACAAGAAAACTCTATGGGGAGATGTATGCCTTGTAATTCTCTACAAATCAAGTGTATAGAAATGGGCAAACTCTAAAGAAGAGATGTATGCCTCAAGACTCGCAAACTTGTAACTCATGTTTACAAAAACCAATGACATCTCTTAGGTTTTGGCAACGTCCCAGGATGTTTCGAGGACTTGGGGACTTGGAGGGCGTCCCTATCTTATAAAATCTTTCAAAAGTTTGATGATGTTTTTAATTTTAAAAACTCTTACTTTAACCAAAAACATTAAATTATAATCTTGAAAGTACCTAAAGTATATTAAATAAAGCTTAAATCCCTACTTTCATTGAATTAAGTTAAAATATTCAAATAATAATTTTTATATATTATTTCAATAGTTGTCTCCTGTTGTCCCCAAAAATTAGGATTTTTTTATTCCAAGAAACCCATCCCAGAGACTTAGATAACTATGACAAATTGTTTCAACTTGCAAACTCGTGTCTTCATTTGAAACCATCTTCTTTATAGTGAAACAATGCAAAAGATTGAAGGTTGTTGCATATAATAAATTAAGTGTTGCAAATGGAAATAGAAAGGTCATCCTATATAAAGATAACATGTATTCACCTTTGGGGTGATTTCGAATGGGCAAAAAGGACAAAATCCAAATATAATAATATTATTATGTTATTATTTTTTTAGTGCTCCTTGTCGAGGTCATACCTCCTACCTTATTAAACCGATTGGCAAACCCCAAAAATTGTTGAAAAGATAACTGGGTGAACTCGAAAAAGCTACTATGACAACAGACGTTGCCAACAACATATACTTTAAAGCCCAGAAATACTCTGAAGACCCACAAAAATGCAAAATATTGAAAGTTGTAAAAACTTTGTTAAAAATTGATTTTAGGACTTTTTAAAAATAGACCTCAAAGATCATGCTCTGGTTGTTAATATGGATCATTCTTGCTCTAGATACTTGTCTGAATCATTAACTGATAAAGATTTAAGTATTTTCTAAAAATAGACTTTCATAAATCCTTCTATGAATGCTAACATGAGTAAATCTTGCTCGAACGCTCATCCGGATCAAAACATTCCAAAAATTATGTGCTTCCCAAAAATTAACATTGCTTCTTGGTTCATTAGGGTAATTTTTTACCACAGTTCCAAAGAGTTGTCTCAACTCTACATAGATCCCTTGCCTTCGATAGGATTTTTCTACTTTGAGGATTGTAGTGTTCAAACAAGAAGAAATTCTGAACTTCACACGATGGCAAGAAAAACAATAGCAACTACAAGTTTGGAATTCAATAGGCGAGGATAAGAATTTCTTGTTTTGTACATGTTAAGTTTGTTTCACAACACCTCCAAATCTACGTTCCCCACAATAGTGTTTGCAACTTCTTAAACCTCTTTGAGTGAGGTATCTTTTATAATAAAACCCGTGGTATTTAAACGCCATAAGTCACCTAAAAACACAAATAAATATGAAGGAAGCCAATGACACGCATGCAATATGAAATGATAGTGAGTTTGCACAAGCAAACGAACAAAACCCAATAAAGGAGGAATGATAGTGCAGTGAGGCCAGCATTTTCAAAATAATGGAAATAAAAAAAAAAATGTACGAGGCGACATAATTATGTTAAATGGAGCATTTAATGTGATCCTTGAAAAGTGCACCAAGTTTGGTAGAGTAGAGGTAGTGGGAAAGGATGGCCTAGCTGTATCACCAAAGAAGCCACATGATTTTGATGAGCCCAACAATGAAAGATGAACTTACCCAAACAATGAGGTTGGATTGAGGAAGGTTAAAGAAGGAAGTTCTTGAGCATAGTGTATATGCCAGGCAAGCATCATGATTAAACTTATCCCGTCTTTTCTTCCATTAAAACTTTTTATCATGAATTTCACTCACTCCAAAAATATAAGAATTACATGTATCACCATGAGGACCACAAAGGTCTGACGAGTTTGTCAAATATTTGAGACACGGCCAATTTTGCCATTGTGATTGGGATGAACAAGGATATGTGATGCTCATGGATGCACATGGAGTTCACAAAACTTCATTAACTCTGATCGGTTCTTGCCTTTGGAAAACTCAGAACAAGGAATAAATTACACATTACTAGTTTCCACGGAGGTCCATAGGAGACAAATGCATCTAGAGCACGGTGAGAGGTTCAAACCTTGCAATGTCTACTAGAGATTTATAGGGAAAATTTGTGCCAAATGGTAACTCCTTAATGATGGGATAATTCTCTCAAATAATACAGTGGACATTTTTTTACTATTTTCCTTTTTTAGTTTTGGACATCTTACACTAATTTTCTCATGATAATCCAATTGTGTTATTTTGGAGGATAGAAAGTATTTTATAATCAATTTACACCATAGGTGTTCTCTATAGAGAAACCCCAGCAGGAAAACATCTGCCTTTCCCAGCCCACTCATTTCTGCATCGTCATATTTTTTTCCATCATTTATGTCATCTATGGAGAAGCCCCGGCAATAAGCGGACCATGAGTCCAGCAAATCAATCTCCCACACCTGTTTTTGATCTTCTAGGTGACAGGGTTCCAACATGCTGAGGCCCCCACAACAGACTTACGCAAATATGCAGATGATGAAAGCTCATAAACTCTTATGTTTTTAACTTGGTTTGCCCTGATTCTTGGTGTACAGTACAAAATGCAAAGAAAAGTGGAAGAGGAAGAGGAAGAGGAAGGAAAAGGAGATGCTGACGCAATATCAGCTCATAACCCTGACATTCCTTATGCTCACCTCTACAAGTGTATCCCTCTGGTATTCCAGAATTTTTAAATCGTGCCAAAGTTTGGTCTACTTGTGCGCAATAAATATTAACTTTTTATCAACTTGTTTTCACGGGAATTTCACTAATAAATTGAAGATTTAAACTATTAGTAGCGTTGTCAGTTACATGACAAGTTTGTGCCCATGTGGTGGATCAAGCAATTGCAAATGGTGGAGGCTCAATTGAGTGAGCACTGAGTGGGGAGTTAGGAATCTCATTATCCTTTATTTATCTCTGGTTTCTGATATCCAATTTGTGGTTTAGGGGGCTGGGTACTTGGCACAGTTTATTGTACAATGTACATTAAGCCTGTTGTGCCCACAATGTCTGTATCTGTTTATGCATCGAAAAAATCTTCAGGCAATGTACATGCTGTTGGAGCAGCTGTGTAATGATTTGTGTGCGCACTGCCACAGCAAGAGATGTGCTCTTTGTGAGGAAGACTAGGGAATCAAATACCATGCAGGTGGAAAATTAGTTCGGTTAGAATCAGGGTAGATTTTCTTAAAGCATTTTGGAAACTTTTATAACTGAACACGTGTTGGTATTGCAGGTTGGATGGAGCCAGCAATGGTCCCTCCCACTTGCTCAATAAATTGACGACTGCAAACACAGAAACCACTCATCATAGCTGGACCCTACAAGTCATCTTAGCATCATACATGTCTTCTTGTAACAGCCACGAGTTTGTTGGCATATGTTTTACTCTAGGAGAGCTATTGGACCTTAAAGATATTGTGAGCTGTAATTGGCCTCATTGCATCTTTTACCTCATTAAAGATTTTAACACATTTACAATCAAGATGGGGATGTAAAGATTGAGGTTCGACCCCTACTATGGTAAAATACCACAAATTCAACTTATTTATTACACCTCAACGCATTTTGATGAAGATCTAACTCTTAAAATATATCTATATCTGAATGATATTGGTTATAATTTTTGTTACACTTGTGCTCAATGAGTCTTCAATCAAAGATTTTCATTTACAGGTACATATCCTTGTATTCCCTGCAGGGCCTGAAACGAAGTGGGCGTACTGTTATTGAATGTCAGCATGAATACATGAAACTTGAAAGCTTAAACATAACTACCTAGAACTGTATTCACTCATGCAGAGTGGCTTAACCATAACTAGCTAGAGCCATATTCAGTCATGCCTCTGCAAAAAAACAGGCTAGTACTCTTCTGGGTATCTGAGCGCAGTTCACCTTAAATAAACTGCAGCGATTTTGGAACTAAACCAAATTATTTTTATCCTGAAAATGTGACTGTTGTAATGAAAAAAGCCAAATTAATTCCCACCCACAGAACCTGGGCCTTAAAAAGAATAAATTATAACAGTTTCTAGCTTGTGAACAAAAGCATGATTTACTCTCACAGATTTCTGCCGAATAAGCCTAATAGGGCGGTCCTCTAGTTGTGAACCTATTTCCATTGGTTCTTGGACAAAACTTTTTCTTGAAAGAAGATGACAAAGACTTGTATCTATCAAGAATTTTCACTACAACATCTGACATAAATCCACTTTCAATTATTTTATGATGCATCTCATTAATATTCCAAAGCTCCAATTTTTGCACAGGTGGAGTGGATGTTAGCAAAGGTTATGGAGATCGGCTTTACAGATACCAAATGTAGTTTCTGGCTCTACTACCACAACATATTAAAAAAACCTAGCATATTGAAAACATAAACTAGCAACTTAAACATGTGCAATCACTAGTCAAATATTTATGACCGTTAATATGTCATGCAGTATACTATATTATATGCAAGTGTTCTTCTCTTTAAACAATCCTTCGTATCGAAAATAATAATTAGCAAATTAGACACATACAATTGCAAGTAAAATATTTATGACCCGCAATATGTCATGCAGTTTATTATATTATATGCAAGTGTGCTTCTCTTTTAACAATCCTTCATATTCCCAAATATCACAGTTTTCATACAAAACATAACTGCTATGGAGATAAAGTTTTTGAAAAAAACTGTGTGAAATATTTTCACTCACAACATTTCAGATCACCCAAATACTGTGTTATCATTATCATGGACTGTGAAGGCCATGGACTGTCTATCAAACTGTGAGTTACACTTTAACTCACCCCATATAAATGTAAAGTGAACCTTATTATCAAAAAAACAGATGCTGAGAAAACACTAATATCTGAGATAAAAACCTCGTTTCCTGCCATGCACTTTCTGAAATTTTTCTTGCATCCTAAATTGTATAACCCCTCTTCATTTATCCACAGATAAATTTACGTATTCTTATTAACAGGGAAGGAACTTCATTGTGATACTTCAGGAATTTCTGATAGACAAAGACAAAATTGAAGTCCTGGACTTCAGCAGACATCTATTTAGAGCATTATCTTGCAGTCCAGACTCCATACAACTTTGGCCAGATATGCTACTGAAGATATAAAAGCAATTATTATGATCTTTGAAAACTACAATTCAAACTATCAGTCTCATCTTAATTGCAGAAATATTTCATGTGCAGCCTTGACATAATTTAGTGATATTGCAAGCCCCTGAAAAGAATACTAAATGCATCTTCACAACCTCACATGTCCTCAAAATGTGATGGATACGCAAGAAACATTGAAAATCGATACATCAAGCATGGTGCACATGTCATAAACTACTTCCGATTTCAATCCCAATTTTTAAATAGAAACAACTACTTTTCTGTGTATATGAGAGGAAGCTTGGATGACATGCCAGATATGAATGCTTTAATAATTCATTATTTCAAAGCCGGGTAAGAAGGCACCTCTCCTGGTGCAGGTGCTAATTCATTTTTGCTAAACCTGTCTTCATCATAAAAGCTTGCATGAACCACACGTCCACCAAAAAAACGTCCATCAAGATCAATGAGAGCTTTAGTTGTTTGCTCAGAACGTTCAAATTGCACAAATATTCTAACAGCTTCATCAGTTGGGAAATCTGGTTCGGTGATCTCAAAGATCAGAACACGTGTCACTGTTCCGTACTTAGCACACTCTGAGGCAACTTCATCTTCCAGTTCGTCATCCACCTCTCCTGGCCCAACCTACATCCAAGATCCATGACATCAATATCATGTTTCGTGAAGAATATATGATGAATATGGCATCAGATTATGAAGACTTTTAACAACCCAGAAACCTGAAATTTTCCAAAGAAAGATGCAAACTGCAGTTCCAAGTTTTTGGCATGCTATGTATTGTATTGAAAATAAGAAGGCATGTAATGGATAACTGCAAAAACAACATACATGACACAGCAGAGAATGGCTCAAAAGAAGTACACCTAAAAGGAAGTAGATGTCAAGTAAAAGAATAATCACAAATATTGTCCACAACATGGAAATTGATCGCACATATTTGCAATAGCCTAAGTGTTCG
Source organism: Taxus wallichiana var. yunnanensis (assembly GCA_018340775.1). NCBI lineage: Eukaryota > Viridiplantae > Streptophyta > Pinopsida > Cupressales > Taxaceae > Taxus > Taxus wallichiana. The sequence goes on along the minus strand of CM031243.1, from coordinate 726,163,912 downwards.
TATGATTTTGTTATAATCTACAATCTTGAAATGTATATTGAATACCTGAGGGAAGAGGATTTAGTGTTTGTAAACATGACAAACCTAAGTGTGGGCATTATGGGCTTCTGTTTCTATGATGGATATCAAAGTTATAGTTGTATGCCTTCATTAGATTGAGTGTGTTTTTACAGTAAAATCATCAACATGGTTACACCCTTAACCCTTATTAAGAAATTATGAAAAAATCGATCCATTAAGAATTTATATCACAAAATTACCAGAATATCAGTATTGAATAAATTATGGTGTTTTGTTTCTGATGGTAAACCCTAAACAGTACATCTATGGTAGCAGACAGATTGCATTGTGCACATTTTGTGATTTTGCTTCCAATGGTGGATATCTGAGCCAAATCATTAGTATGGCATAGAATTTCAGTTTTCCTGCACTTTTGCAGACATTATGAAGTTATGCCATTAATGATGGTCAAAATGGCAAAAATTGAAACTCATACTTGAGCACAATCCCATCTACCTAATTGATGTCCTTGATGCCCCTCTTGACGATCAAAATTTAAAAAATAAATCCCTTTTGTACATATTTCTCAGAAATACTCTAAAGAATTGTACCTCTGTGGGCATTTAGGGTTTTGTTTATGGCTTAGAATCATCCATTTGATTTCAAAAGGCATTAAAATCGATTTGATTCAAAGCATAATACATCAGACTACCCTTTAAGATCATTAGAGATGGCTTCTTGTGACTTGCTACTCGTGAGTGATGGGCATAAAAGGAATTACTTAAGTTGTAATTACAGCAATGGTACAAAAAAATGTTAAACTGCACAAATTACATTAAAAATACGAAAGTGCATATGCCATGTTGATGGGAAGTATAACCATGGTTGGAAGTGTAGTATTATTAACCCGATACTCGATTGTCATCAATCGAGGGCACCCTATAGGAATTTGGTCTATCCAGGATCAAAGAAGAACCGAGGCAGAGCTTACATATTTGCAGGATGCAGAGCGGCAAGAAGAGGAAGAGGAGAGAATATCTCAATTATACTAACGATAAAACTTAGTTGTTGGTTACATGAGAGAGGGAGATTATATATCCAATTCTAAGTTTGGCCGAATATCTCAATTATACTAACGATAAAACTTAGTTGTTCGTTACATGAGAGAGGAGATTATATATCCAATTCTAAGTTTGGCCGAATATCTCACAATAATATGAAGGATGCTCTATGTATTTTGAGACGTTAACATGCAAAGAACTCTGCGTTTTCTTTTATTGTTTCATCTCAAAAAATTGGTTGAATGTATTACCTACTTTCTTGAACCTATGGACAAACATGGCTACTATGGACAAAACCCTCGCATCCCATCTCCACAACCAATAGAAGAAATCCTTGAATCTTTCCAAAATAAAACTAAAAAAAAAAAGAACATCCAAATTATGAAAATGTACATACCATGTTTCTGAGAAGTAAAACCCTTGTAGGTGGAGCAGTAATATTGACACTCTTGATCTTCTTCTCCGCCCTGTTGGACTCGCTAGCATTGACAATAACTCCAGCCCTCTTATCAGTCTTCCTCGCCATCAAAGGCGTCGTAATACCCTGCTCCTGCTTCCCCAACCCCTGCCCCTCCTTCCACCCCATCCTGGCCATCATTCTCTGTGCAGCAGTCATATGCCCGCCCGCCCCAACACCCAAGCCACCAGTCGCTGACTTCCCAATACTGAATCCACTATCCCCACCACCAGGTGGTGGAGACGGCGATCTGGGTGCGGTGGTGCTGCCACTCATTGCTGCCCGCCGCTTCCAGGCTTCCTCGCCACTGATGTTCAGGGCAGCCTCTTTCTCGGCTGCTGCCACGGCCGAGAACGAGGCAGAAGCAGTGGTGGCAGCAGAATTAGAAGAGGCAATAGCATTGGCCTCCTCCAATTCCCTCAACTCCGCCAATTCACGCTCCCGCTCCTCTTCCTCTTGTCGCCGCCGCTCTAATTCTCTCCTCATTTCTGCCTCCATAGCCCTTCTCCTCCTCTCCCTCCTATACTCCTCGTAATCATTAGGCCTTGCAGGGTCATATTCCTCCATAACACTAGAAGTCACCCCCACTAAAGCAGGCTGAAAGGGGGTCTCCTTCATATCAGCCCCCACGGCGTCCGTGTATGTAACCCTGGGTTGAAAAGAAGCAGCCCCCTTGGCTTTAGCCCCAGTGACTGTGGGTTGCTGATTTCTGAGTATAGATGGTGGCGGAGCAAAGAGCGCGGTGGGCTTGCGTAGAGTGGGCGGCGCCATTTTTGCGCTGCTCGACCACATTGAACTGGTGGCGTTGGTGACGGCAGTAGCATTGGCAGCATCTTCGTCTATGGAGGCCGAAGAGGGTGGGGGCAAATCCCCGTACAGACCACCCAACATCTTGATGATTTGAACCCTTTTCAAAGCTTTTGTCTAAAAACCCTCTTGCAACAATTTAATAATGCTGTAAGAAGAAACCAGAACCTTTTTTGCAGAAACACTTTTGCGACAGCATCTCTGATCAAATCAACGAATTCTTAGCACTTAAATTGGGGTTAGGGCTTTACCGTCACTGTGGATTTTTTCTCCTAATCTGCAATGCAATGAAAGCCCTCGCGAAAAGCTATCATGAGGGTATTTGGAATTTTTTTATGATCGAATGAAATTTTATTTTTGTGTAAATTTCTGTTCGATCCCGCAGAACTTGTGCGAGTGTTTTTATTTGTCTTTCTTTTGGTTCGCGATGCGATGGTTAGTATTAAGACGCTGGCACTAAAGAGTTCAGATTGCATGCTGCTGTTTTTTTTTCCCCTATTTTTTTTATTTTTTTTTAAAATATGCAATGGAAATGCTTCGAAGAAATTAAATTTGAGGGAGTGAAATATGAGGAAAAGAAGTGTTAAAGAAACTTTGGAGATATCTCAGAAAATAAGGCTTGGTTGATGAATACTTCCAAGGGAAACTTGCATATGGTCGAATCCCGAACTCTACATATGTTAGATCTGATACACATTGAGGAAATGAAAGGTTGAGGTTTTGTGTCGGTGGTCATTGATGAATGACATCATTAGGATTGTTGATGAAGGAAAACCCTAATATCTAAAGAGAAACACTAATCGTGAATGCCCCTCTCCCTATCTCTATGTGGGGTCCTATCTAGATATGGGGGTGAATAAGCTATACATAGAGACTGGAGAATAGATAGTGGCCCCCTAGGGCACTCCCAGTTGAGCTACTATATACATGGGGGCGCTTATGCCTAACACCGACATACATCTCTATAGATAGAGGGGTCCCTTATAGATCTATATGGCAAGAGAGCCCTAGGGCCATTTGGAAACACCTATCAACATAATTAATGTTCGAGGCATTGACAAAAGAGGAAAATTAGTTTTTGTGTATATAAGTGGGTCCTCCTTCTATTCTCTAACTCATCCAAGGTTATAAATAGGTAGTATTTCAATTTGAGGATTATATGATGTAATATGATGTCAAGCTCTCTCATATGCAAAGATCGATGCATGTTGATTTTGAAACCAAATACAAATCCAATACAGATCGAAGTCAAGAGATCAAGTCGAGCTCGATGAAAGTAAAATCTTTGATGCTAGCACGAAGCCAAGCAAAGTGCAGGGGAGATACGAGGCATTCACTTTATATGGGTCTGAGGAGGAGAATGAATCAAGAAAGATAACAAAAGGTGCATTCCAAGGTGGAAGGAGGAATGTGGGACCCTTTTGTGGGATCTCCTATCTAAATGATAAGCTCTCTAAAATTGTTTAGGAGAGATAGGGTGGCCTTTCCATGGTTTACAAATGGTTAGTTATTTCGAATGTAGGTAGAACCACGACATGTTGTAACACACTAACTTTGATAGGTTGGTCTAGTTTTATATTTTTTTAATGTTTGACAGGTGACAAATTTGGAAATATATTTTGACATATATCTAGAAGGTCTGATTAAAATATTTTCCATATCGAGGAGAAATTGTAAGGAGAGAATCTTTCAAGGGCAATGCACTCATATGATGAAATAAGTATTGAGTAACATGAGTCAACTTAATAAAAAATAGGGGCAAGCTTAAGAATAGCATTGTGCTTTGCATCTTTTTTATCTATATGGAGGGTCACTCGAGATAGCGTCATTAACTTATTTGTTAATTCTAAGGCACAACAACTATCCCATACGCAATCGAAAGAAACAATTTGTTTTAGAAAATATGGGGAAATGGGTTTTACTATTTTTTTATTTTATTTTTTATGGTGTCAAGGTTTTTTATTGGATGGCATTTCATTTATTAGATAAGACAAAGACATGAATGGAAAGTTGGAAAGAAAATTGTTGGACTTAAATGTAGGAATTAAATACCTACATGCCTCACACTTATTCCACAACTCAAATTGTTTGTACCCAAATCATATCTCTGCTATTCGTGCTCCACTTTATCATCTCGATCTCGTTCGTATTATTTATGTGAGTGCAATTTGTGCTTAAAGGGGACAAAATAAAAAATAGTGAAAATCCAATGGGTTCCAAATTCAAAACCCAACCACAATGTTGACTTCTTGTAGTACTTTTTAATCCCCCTTTTTAGTTTTAAGCTTGACTAATTGCAAGAAAATAGGTGATGCATGAACAATCAATGATAATTGAGCCCCTTCAAGATTGGTCATATGAGTGTTAGGTAGATTTTATTTATCGGTTGAAAGTTTTAGACTGAGACTCCATATGATTTCTTAGGAGGGATTTTTAATAATAAAACCATCAAAGTGTAGTGTAATGTCTAGGGGTGAAAGAGGTTCCTTATTTTCTTAATTTAAGATTTGGTGTACTTACTCTAGATTAAAGCAATGGATTTCTTGTCGATTCTAGCCATGAAATTCATGAAGAAAAGAATCAATAGCCATATATAAATCCAAAAGTCTTGAATTTCTTGTGTGTTGGATCTACACGCGGTCGCAAAGAGAGCTAACACAAATAAAAACAATGTTTTGGAAAAAGATGACAACGATGATATTGGAAAGCACATTATGACTTTAGATGTTATTGACATGTAGGACCAACAACTTGCCTACATGTGTGATGCTACTATATAGCCCGAAAAATAGGGGATATGCGAATAATAAGTTAATTGAGCCCCTCTAGCGGTTGGTCATATGAGCACTAGGTAGATTTTATTTGTTGATCGAAAGTAATAAACCAAAACTCCATATGATTTCTTACGTTGTTGAGTGCAAATTTCTCTTTGATTTACAGGAGGGGATTTTACTAATAAAACCATCAAAGTGTACCATGTAATGTCCAGGTGTGAAAGAGATTCCTTGTTTTCTTAATTTAAGATCTGATGTACTTACTCTAGGTTAAGCAATTGATTTCTTACCAATTCTAGACATGGAAAGCAAGAATAAAAGAATCAATAGCCGTATAAATCCAAAAGTTTTGAACTTCATGCATGTTGGATCTACACGCATCATGAGAGCTAACATAAAGCAAAATGGCAACTAGGCAAAAGACGATAGCAATGATATTAGAAAGCATGTCAAAACTTTAGATGTTCTTGAGATGTTGACGAATAGTATGTTATACAAGTGATGTTGCTCTATGGCTTGAAAATAGGGGATGCACAAATAATCAAATAATTAAGCCTCTCTATCGAGTTGGTCATATGAGTGCTAGGTAGATTTATTTTCTAATCAAAAGTTTTAGATTGAGACTCTGTACGATTTCTTACATTGTTGAGTGTAGATTGCTCTTTGATTTATAAGGATGGAATTTTACTACTAAAACCATCAAACCGTATCATTTAATGTTCAAGTGTGAAAGATATTCCTTGTTTTCTTAAATTAAGATAGATGCATTTACTCTAGGTTAAAGCAATTGATTTATTGTTGATTTTAGCCATGGAATTTGTGAAGAAAAGAATCGGTAGTCATAAATAAATCAAAAGTTTTGAACTTCAAGCATGTTGGATCTACATGTGGTTGAGAAAGAGCTAACGTGGAGAAAAATGATGGCCAAGAAAATCGGTGTCTCCAGTAATGGCTCCATTTTAGAATCGTGGGTGAAGGGAAGTGACTATTGTAGCATGTGGGATGGCATTTCCTATGGTCCCCACACCAACCACATAATCACTCTTGGCCTAGAGTTTGATCCCCTAGCAGTAGAATCGGTTTATCCTTGACAATTTGTGCCACCTACATTTTCTAAAAAATATGACCTTGGTGGGCGTAATAAGTACCTTGGTGGATGGTGGAGCAACTAACCACATCACAATATGAAAAAGACCGAAAAATGAACAATATTTCATTGATACGGTGGTGACTCATTTGTCAAAATTGGTAATGATTGGTCCATTATAACTTGGCTTGAAAACACCTTCGACGTAATTATGAAATAGCTTCTATATCATGAAAATAAGATAGTACAACTATTTAATAAAAATGGTGGTGGTATAGAAGTGAGTCATTAAAATGACACATTAAATCAACGACATGACCTCACAATAGGTTACAAAAACACTATAACAACTAATTAAAAAGTAATTACAATAAGTAATAGTTGTGACAAAGTTAAAAAAGGATGGTTTCTATAATTCAACTTGCCCTAACCACCTTCTAAAAGGTTAGTCCCATTAGGAATGGGCTCTCGACTAGTGGTTACATTCTCAATGGCTTATGCAGACTCCTCATCGACATGACCTTTGTCTCGCACCAACAAAATATCTAAATACAATCAAGAAAATTACTTTATGTCAACAAAAGAGCCCAACAATTATGGTGTGGCGGTGGTGAGCACCATCCCTATGTTGATGCGGTGGAGGAGAGTTATAGAAAGGTGGAGAGCTCCACCCGAGCGACTACAAGATCGGCTATGATGACAACCACTTCCTCTAGGAGATGGATCTTGAGAGGTGGTCGAGGCAACACCCAAACCATGGTACACTACTACACAATGTGCAAATAACACCACATTGTGGGTCATTTTTACATCAGAAATTGACATTTTGGGTAATTTTTGGCGTGTTTCTTGCAAGAATTTGTGTCAATTTATGTAGAGAAAAAGTGATGCAAAAACGAAGCATCTAGACAATTTTAATTGAGTTGAATTTGTGCCACTTTTATGCCTAATTTGCGTCAAAATGAGTTTACTTTGTACCATGTCAAATTGATGCAAGACATACGACATTAAGAACGCGAGAGGTGGCACAATTATGACGCAAAATTCGTTGGATATTTAAAAAAGAAATATAATTAATCATAATTACAAATGGTATAATTACGAATAATTATATTGCATTTCTTGTTTATTTAGAACTATTAAACATTAGATACTAAAATATTATTTACATTGTATTTTCATAGAGAAATTGTACACTAAGAATTTATAAAGTATCCAAATATTATTATTAATAATAAAAAAGAAAATGTTTCAATTCAAAATGTAATTTACAATAATATAATAGTGTAATTTTGAGGGAGTATTAAGGGACCCCTTCTAAATTACAAAACAAATAGATATAAAATTACATCATAAATATCCCAGTGATCAATCTCGTTGTCCTCCTAATGCTCACAATCTTCTTTCTTTTCCTAAACTTGATCGTTATTGGCATCCTCTTCATTGTCCTCATCAACCTCTTCCTTCTATAAATCCTCTTCATTCTTCCTATTAGTTTTACCTTGACAAAAAAATTAAAATGTGATTTAACAAAATTTAAATATAATATAAGGACATTGTTGATCAAATAGATAAAACAATAAATATGCAAGATCAAGCAAAGGAAATACAAGCAAGAGTGATAGATAGGGTTTCGAGAATGACTCGGCTTGCAGAATCTTTGCAGTTTGGAATGATTATGGGTTGGTGAATGGTCAACAACGACTAATCTTGGACTGTGTACACTCTATGTCTAAAACGTGATTTGAAACCGACAAGACAGAACCACCCTGGAATGGGATAGGGTCTCCCAGCTAGTGTATGTTCTGGGCATTGGCGTCCTATAGGAGAGCTTTGGATCTAGTTGTTCTTATGTCACTTAATGTGGATCCTTGTTCGTGGTAGGTCACATCGTTTTTATTGTGTCACACATGTATCTTCAAAAGAAACCCTAGTTACTTGTACAATACTCAAGCACACATTAAATAAATAAAAATATGCATATGCTTGAGTCAAACTGACCTCAACAGTCACCCCAATATGATTTTCACTAAGCACTTCACTACATTTCAAACTCAATGTAGTTATAGTGTGTGTGTGTGTGTGTGTGTGTGTGTGAGATTGAAATGATGCCCCTTGAGCTAGGATTACCTAGTTCTGATTCCTGACAAAGAGATAGTGGGCTACAACTACTTTTTCTTGATGCAAATATGTGGTATGAAATTTAGAATAGCTCCCCCTATGCAGCGATGTATGCATTCCAAAATGTAGTCCTTGATGTAGTAGGTAGAAAATATTAGCTCCTTATAAATGTATGTGCCTTTTGAATGCTTGCCCCCTAATGAGGTTAAATCGAGACATGGTAATATATGATTCCTTTGCTTAAGTTTCGTTATTAACAAGTGAAAAGATGACCAAGGGTGATAAAAGAAGACAAGAAAGAAGTAACATTCGAAAGATCGAAAAAGATATACATAGGATAGAACCACCTAAAGAGAACAAAAGCACTGGCGCTCATGTCCCTAATGGGCGGTCCTATACTTTGTGAGATCAAAGTTGAATTGGATATTGGCTAGTGTGTAAAACGTAAGGTGCAAATACGAGAAAAGACAAGTAACAAATATAAGAAGGATAAAATCCATGTTAAAACAAAACAAATGTTGTTAATGACTAGTTCTCTTACTTAGGAATCATGCATATAAATGAAGTATTTAGAGGCTAGATGTACATAGTAAGTGCATGATTTAGTGACTACATTTTCCCCCACTTTATGTTGGTGAATAAGGATTTAGTAGCATAAAGTAGAAAAGAAAAGCATACCTTGGGGAGTCGAGAGAGTATGGTGCCCAATAGCATGTCGAATGAGTGTTGTAGCATGTCGAATGGAAAAGTGCAAAATGTGTAATGTGGAATTCTAAGGAGAGGGAAGGATAAGGATCTTAGGGGTGACCTTTACATACATGGAGTGATAATGATGTGTGCGTGTAGTTCCTTGAAATATCATCTTTTTCGGATCGTGCTTGAGATTTAATTCATAGTTGCTTGTGTGTTATTCCTTCATTGGGATATAATAGGACCTGTATAAGAAAACAAGTGTAGTCAATGCTATAGGTAAATGTAATTGAACTTTAACTTGAAAAATATGTAAAATGGAAATGCATATTTAGAAAAATCTAAACCAAGAGGTTAGAGTACACTTGAAATGTTGCAAGAGAAATGGATAGAAAATTGTTCTTTCTTGTAGGTTTGTTGTTTAGGAGCTAGCTGGAATAATACAAAGGATTTGAGCATCTTATTGCCAAACTAGGGATTTGAGTGTCCCGATGCTAAACTTCAGATTTAGGCATCCTTTCATTGCTAAGGGAAAGTGTATTGGGGGAGCGATTTGTTTTTCCCTCCAACCGTTAAGGTTTCCTCGCGAATAAGTACCACTGCAGATGATCACAAACCCGATTTGTAACTTTCCTCGGGTGACACATTATTCAAGGCATATCGTTTTCCTACATATACCCTAAGTGTCATTCCCTTATTTAGTTCATGCTTTGGTTCTTGAGTAAGTAGTTAGTTCATGTTAGTAACTAATTGTAATCGATATTGAATGTGTAATTACTAAAACTAGAGAAAATTCTAATTGTGCAACTATTGAAAATACTATATAACCTGTTTTTCCCCGGAGACAGAGCACCCAACATTTTTGCCTACTCTTGGCACTTTTTTTCCATGCTATGGATTTTGGCCAAGTCTATTTTTGGCCCTGTTTTGTAACTATTTTTGCTTTGATCATGTTATCTATGTTTTGTAATTGTTGGGAGGGTGAAAAGGTTCACCCAATGTTTTCCCCACTCGTTTGGGGTGCGTGAGATGAATAAAAGTGAAATGGATCCCAAACAAAGAAGGATGAAACTGATGCACAAATCTGATATAGGAATTTTGCATGGGGGATAGGGATTGCACATGGTAGTTACCATGGTGTAAGAAAAACAATTGGAACATGCTAACATACAAGTGTTAGTGGGAAACAAGTAATGCACACATAAACAACAACTAGGAAAAGACATATATGAAAACAACAATCAAGGACATAATGAGTAGTTGGTTGCATACATGGGACACCACTAGGGATGTCATAAGACAATCAGAGTCATCAAGGCTTTTTTACAAACAAGGTAATAAGCAAACATAGGGCATAGCCCATAAAAAATGATAAACAAGATATAAAAAAATCAAACAACCATGATTGGAAGGAGTCCTATGAGAAAATCATACACATGAAGCACCCATTAGCATGTTAGGAAATATAAATATTATGTGACAATCTAATATTTGAATATAGGAATAAAAATGTGAAATATTGCAACGATAGAACTTGATAGGAAGTAGGAAAAGGTAGATGCCCCAACTGACCTCGGTGGGACTGGTAATGGAAAGGGCCGAACATCATACATTGTGTAACAACATGTAAGTGTGGTGTGCATTCACTTCAAGATACCATGTGAATGCACACGTGTGTATGAAAAATGATAAAGCATACTAGGAACCATAAGTAACATGATAATCAAAGGTGTAACATATATTAGTATAAGGAAGCAAGAGTACATTCAATTAAGGTCCAAGTAAACAATTTTTAGATTTTTAAGTGCAAATATGTGAAGGAAAATAGCTAGAAGAGAGGAAGAAGGATGCCCCTAGTGTGTGTGTGTGTAAAGTGAGGTCCATATAAAGAAACCCTCAACAGTCAAGTATGAACCATGAACAAGAGTGCATCATTGGGTGGTATGGGAGAATAAGGATGCCCCCAAATGTGAATGCCAAAAGGATCTATGTAATAAGAGAACTAAGAAAAGGCTCATGATCAACTGATGTAAAAGAACTATGCATGTGAACATGATCTAGGATCCGATGGTCACCTGAGAGAGTGCATGAGGCCAAGTATATGAGATATTTCTAGATTGAGCATGTGGAGAAATAGAGTGCAAAATATGTCTAAATGGAGCATGTGAAACATGTGACTTATGTGAAGAGTTTCCCCATGAGGTTGGATATGGTATCTATAGATGTGATGAGGCCTATGAGTAGTATCCATGTGTGAAGGAAACTGATATGGATGTGCAAAAGGTGCACAAGAGGAACAAGGGCTCCAGATACCATAGGAGGTGTCAAGGCTAAGGATCCATCATGAATAGGAGAAGATGCATAAGGAGTAAGAACAACTAAATATGGGATGGCCGAAGGAGCCAAGGATAAAGGTGTCTATGATCTCAAATGTAAAAATATGAACACATGTGAACATGAGGCAAGGACCTAGTGTCACGTGAAAGTGGAGTCATGCATGTGGAGAAACTAGAATAGGTGTAACATTGAGAAGTAAAAGAGCTACCAGATAATGATAACATAGTGAGGGGAAACCCCTATAGAGTCCAAGATCCCAACGACATGAGTAGGAAGTGTATAAAAAATAAGAGTGTGTCCATTAGGAGAAAATAGAATAGATGTAACTTTGGGCTCGTTGCAATAGTGGAAGGAGTAAGTGCAAACATAAGGATCAAGATGTGAGTCAAAATATGTGTAACATATGTAATGCTAGGAGGCTCATCAGTAGAAATGGAAAGTAATAGGTGTAATTTGGGAAGATTAGAAGCAATAAAGTAGTATGAACTAGCCCTTATGATCATAGAAAAAATGTAGAAAGAGGGGAATGGATTTCCCCCATGAATGTAAAAATATAAGGTGTAGCCATAGTAAATGAATCATGCATAGAATCTTGGAAAGTGAGAGCATTATGAATCATTATAAAATTAGCATACAATTCTCTAACTTGTGATGAGGAAGGTGCAGAGAGAGATGTAACATTGGAAGCACTAAGCATATGATCAATAGAAGTGCATCGAGAGTGAGACATAATGGGAGGAGTATCATGGGTGCCAATAGAAAATTGATCATGTAAATCAATAGCACTAGGGTGCATCCCAAGAGGAGAAGGATGTGTAATGTAGGTAATGTCATGAGCATCATGTATGAGAGGAATATCACAAGGAGTAGCAACATGAGGTGTGGAATCTACTATAGCAGTATCCATGGAAGAAGGTGTAACAAGGGCATTGTGTGTTATGGCATGGGTAGAAAGAAGTGTATGCATAGTATGTAACCAAGGATGGCCTAGAAGGATAGTATAAGGAACATCATGAGGCATAACGTGACATAGAACATCAAGAGTGCAAGATCCCATAGTAAGGGGAAGAGAGATTGTGCCCAACACTTGCTTAGGTGTATTATCAAAGCCACATATATAAAGAGTAGATGGATTGAGATGAGTAGCAAAAAATTCCTATTTGATGGAGAAAGAAAAGATTGCATACATTAAGACTAGATCCAGATCAACTAGGACATGCTTAACAAGGAGATTACGAAGTTGAACCTAGGTATAAAATGGGGAAGCATTGGAATCAAAGGCATGGGAAGCCATGAAATATCGATAATGGGCATGTAAGGGTTGGGCTCACCAAATTATTTAATAAAATTAAATATAAGATAAGGACATTGTTGATCAGATATATAAAACAATGAATGTGTAAGATCAATCAAAGGAAATACAAGCAAGAGTGATAGATAAAGTTTAGAGAGTGAACCAACTTGTAATTATAGGTTTGGAATGATTTTGGACTGGTGAAGGGTTTGGAACAACTAATCTTAGACTCTATAAGCTCGTGTCTAAAATCGTGATATGGAAACCGACAAGAAAAAGCATGCGGAATGGGACAGGCTGCCTGTGCACTAGTGTTTGTTCTGGGAACTAGTGTCTACGAGATAAATTCATATTTGGTTCTTCATTTGTCACTTATTGTCCCTCCTTGTTCATTGTAGGTCACATTAGATTCATTATGTCACACTTGTACCTATAAAAGAAATCATATCTACTGCTATAGAATACTCAAACACACATTAGATGAATAATAATATACATATGTTTGAGTTAAATTGACCTCAACGGTCACCCCAATGTGATTATCACCGAGTGTTGCACTACCTTTCGACTCAATGTAGTTCTATTGTGTCTTTGTGATTGGAATGGTGTCCATTGAACTAGGATACCCTAGTGCGTGTCACACAAAGAGATAGCATGATACAATTACTTTGTCCTAATGCAAATGTGTGCTATGGAATTGAGAATAGCTCCCCTATGCAAAGTGAAGTATGTAATCTAAAATGCATTCCTTGATGTATTAGATAGAAAATATTATCTCTTTGTAGACGTATTTGCCACTTAAATGAATTCCCCTAATGAGGTTAAATAAGACATGTATATATATGATTCCTTTGCTTAAGTTTTGTCACTAACAAGTGAAAGGTCAACCAAGGGTGATAAAAGAAGACAAGAAAGAAGTAACATTTGAAATATTAGAAAAAGAGATAAAGAAGATAGAAGTACCCAAAGGGGACAAAAGCGCCACTGTGCTCCTATCCCTAATGGGAGGTTTTGTATAGGGTGCCCAAAAGGATAAACAATGAAATTAGGGCTGAATTTGATGTCATATAGTGTGCAAAAATGCAAGGTGCAAATCTATAAAAGACCAATAACAAAGGTAAGAAGGATAAAATCCATATTAAAGCAAAACAAGTGTTGTTAACAACTAGTTCTCTTGCTTAGGATTCATGCATATAAATGAAGTATTTAGAGGCTAGATGTACATAGTAAGTGCATGATTCAGTGACTACAAAATGTTTAATTTTATTTTATAGTTTACATGTACAAGAAATTGAACGCTACATTTCTTAGAGGTATAAATTGATTATCTTGGGCCCAATACAATCCAAATCTTGAAATAGCCATATTTACAGTTTATATGTCAACATATATCATTTTTTAAAACTAACCTACAACCCTATTAGTGTCCTCTGCTAGCCACTTTTTACAAAAATCAAACTAAGCATTTTTCTATTTCGGGAGGTCGAAGAAATATCCTCTCGTCAATTGTGTTTCCTTAGTAGTGAAGTTGCAAATTTTAAATATAAAAAATATTTTAAAATTATATACTATTTTGTTAAAATAATAATTTATGCAACGCAATTACCCTCAAATTCCTCTTTATTCTCATAAACCCTTCTAATGTAAATTTTCCAACTAGCTTTGGGTTATAGTAGGTCCTCCCAAACTCGGTGAAAGTTACATTAACTAGCTCTCGATCTCTCAAGTGGGATTTGCAGCCACTTGAGATGACAATATGAATGAATCAATTTTCGTGTTCGGTCAACTATTCTTTTTTTTAAATACATACAATGGCAAAAATAGAAATCAATAAAAATGACATATAAAATAAATTGAAAAAAATTAAAATAATATAATGATAAATTATTCTAGCTCAAATAAAATATATTAAAATACTTACTTGCCTCAAATATCCATTAATATTTTCATATCATCATTTACATAAAGGTCCATTTTGATGTCCCCTTGCACTCGGTGTTTATAATTATTACAAACAAGATGAGAGGGTCTATCAATGTTTGTTGTTGGAGGGGGTGAGAGTGCATTGTCATCCCCCATTAATCCACTTGAGACTAGGTAATTCATACTTTTTGGGGTAGTCTTTCGTCATTTCACTTTTTTAATGTTTATTGCTTACAGGTTGGGAGGGATCTACCTCTGATGAGGATGTATAAAAAAAGTTGACTCATTATAAAAGAGTTAATTAAAACCACTTTAAATAAGAAATGAAGAATTTATACCTCCACACAAATGATTCCCTCGTCCTATGAATGTGCTCATCCTCATGTTGGTTGATATGGGATGTATACTTGTCATAATCAAGTCATATTAAAATAGTTTGATAAAAAAACAATTATATTAACAAATAAAATGTAAATGTATTCCTCTCATGTGCAGAGGATGCCCTAAGAGCATATGAAGGACATGTGCTCATTCCACCATCATCATCCTCTCGTCGGTCTATATGGGAAGTAGACCTGTGATACACAAGTGGTATTATAATTTTGAATGGAATTAATTATAAATATACACCTTTGTGTCGAGTCCCTAGAGGTTGAAGGATGTCCACTCATACAAGTTTGGTAGTCTTCATTAGAAAGCTCTTATAGGTCTCTATAAGTAGTATACCTATCATTATGAAGATGTATAATCATAATGTTAAATATAAAAATATTATTGAATTACAAAAGATAGTATAAATGTATACCTCTATGTTGGGCATGTAGAGGTTGATAAACATCAAGGTGGCACACGGGTTTCGTCTAAATCCTCATCCATGGCATACTATGCCAAACCCCGATCTTTAGAGCTGCCAAAGGTAAAGGCATCAAATGTATTTATAAGTCGGTTGTTTCCTCTCTAATATCAAAACCAAAACTATATGATTTAATAACAAACGTTGAATTAATCCCAAAAAAATTAGAAACACAATGAAAATAGAAAATACATAACATGAATAAATTTCGACACTAATTGCAGGCGGATACCAAATTCAATAACTTTAAAATTTATTGACCAAAAAATACCTCATCTTGTGTAGCTAGACATGAATGAATTATTGAAAAAATAATGAAAGTGAAAAATTAGAGAGAGAAAATAAATAATATGTTGTGTCTTATGCAAAGAATAGATACCATCTATAGGTTGAACATAATGGTAGTGTCATTTCCCGTCGAAATAGAAAACATTTCATCATCCAAAAATATGTCCTACATGGAGAGGCAACCCTCGAGGGAACACCATGAAGTAGAGATGCCACCTCACAAGATAGTTATCAGGTTTTAGACAAATCCATGAGATGTTGTGCATGGGAAAAGTTGAATAAATGAATGTGAAACATTTTAGGAGGAAGAGTGGTGCAACACATTGAATGAAATATGCACTACAATATTTTTCAAATATAAATATAAGGCTCCTAGAGGAAAATGTGACAGTAAACCATGGGGAAGTGAACTAAGAGAAATAAAGTATTTTCTACTACATATATAGGCCCATCTCCACTAACATACTCGAAGTTAGAGGTAGAAAGGAGAAACAAAGACCAATTTTTTTAGTAGTATGAAAGCTATCTAGGTTTTTTGTGATTATGTTGTTAAGGGAATTCTCCATACTTTCCTAATCAAATACATAAATCAATCGTAAGAGTTTCCCCTTTGGATTTATATTTAGTGTTGATCAAATATTATACTATGGCTTAGGGTTTACACAATTTACCGTAGAACTCACACAATTTCCCTTAAGGTTCGCACAATTTTCATTAGGGTTTATACAATATTCTCTATACTTTAATAATTTACCCTAGGATTTACACAATTTGCACTATAGTTTACATTATCTTTCAAATTTAAATGAAAATTAACATACTTGTAATCTGGTATCTCTCACATACTCTTCTTCTTCTTCTAGTGGATGGTTTTCTTGCCTTGTAGGTTTTATTTTTGTTCTATATTTTCGTCGGTACACCATTTTTTTCTATGTTGTCTTTGTTCCTTTCTCCTCTTCTTTTATGTTGTATTTTCTTACTATTTCCTCTTCCTTCTTGTTATCCTTTATTTTTCTTCCACTAGGGTTCTCCTCTCCTCTCCATATTTGCTTTCTTTTTTCCCTTGTTGTTGAGATGAAATGAAATAAAGTGGGATTGTATTTATGTGTTCCACTTTATTTTTAAAAAAATAGGTGGGAGTGGTATAAATGGGACACAAATTTGTGCCACATTTTTTCCACCCTCAACACTTATTATAATTTTTATAATAATCATAATCGTTAATCACTAGACCCCCCAAACCCATATAAATTATTGGAGTCTAGATATGCC